>CM019073.1:58034555-58494555 GCA_009667805.1 Leptobrachium leishanense
CGTTGCAACATCCAGCATCTTCGTAAGAGCCCACCAGCTGCCAATGACTCCCGTCACAGACTTGTTGGTGATCATTGGGCAGAGTCGTTGGAACCAGTGAGTGCCGAAGAGCCTGAGTCTGTGGATCATGCTAGCTCTCCACAAGAATCTGCTCCAGCAATACAACCTGCTGAGGAAATGCTGCCGACCAGACAGTACACCACCAGACTTGGCAGAGTCGCGAAGCCTCCAGACAGGCTTTGCTTGTAATTAGAGACATGCGCGGCGACAGCGCTTTGTGAAAGCAGTATACCAATAACCTTTCCTTTACAGTTACAAATGTTTATGTTCAATAATTCACTGTTCTTAATGACATGTCATCGAATGATTCTCATCTGAAGTGTGCTAACCTTTTCTTTTTAGGCATGCAAGTTTTTATGTAAATTGCAAAGTTTAAAGAAATAGCAACAATTAATATTTGCTATATCTATACATTTATTTAAAGTGACTATGCTAATGTAGGGTTTGTTTTATACTTAGGAAGGGAGATATAATGTATTATGTTTTGCCTATGTTTCTTTTTGTGTCATCCTGACCACCATAGCTAGTCTGCTTGAGCCCTCCCTCCTGTTATGTTTGTGTGCAGTAACAGAATAAACAGGAAATAGAGCAGGAGCTCAGCTCAGTTGTGAAGCTCTGTGTCTGTCACATTATTTTACAACTACCATAGCTGTGCCAACGGGGTTCTCCCCCGCGCTCCCTCCACATTGTCACGTACAGTCCGCAAGGTCTTAATGCTCCTGAGAAGCACCGTCGGCTCCTCTGGGAAGCTCGGGCGCTTAAAGCATTGGTAGTCTTTCTTCAAGAGACGCATTTTTGTCTGGGATCGTCACCGGGTTTGCGTGACTCCGCCTACGGTTACTTTAGTGATTATTATAGGGACAAGAGCCGTGGAGTGGCGATCCTTTTCTCTAAGGATGTCCCTTTGGTGCTAGAGGATGTCCTCGCTGATTCTTGTTTGTGAAGTGTACATTTGCAGATGTGTGCTACACCTTCGCTTCCATTTACCTCCTGAATAGGGATGGGCTGCCGGTTCGATGCAAACGTGAGGTTGCATCGAACATTGGCCGTTCGACCGTTCGCCGAACGGCGAACATTTCCGCGTGTTTGCCGCCTGTTCACCCACAATGGACCACAATGCACTTTTCCACTGGCCTGAAGCTTGTAATTGGCTACAGCCTTGCACCTGTACATAGGTCAGGTGCAAGACAGGTGCAAGACTATGCCAATCAGGGCTCAGAGTCCTGATTGTGACAGCTGCAAGACTATGCCAATCAGGGCTCAGAGTCCTGATTGGGCAAGTTTTGCCCAATCATGGGCTCATAGAGCTAAGTCCCGCAGCACACTATATAAGGCTTTCCCGCAGCCCCCCAGCGTGTGTTTGTTGCAGGAGTGAATCAGAGAGGAGAGGAGATTGTTCTATCAGGGTGTATCACTGACTTATAGCAGAGTTCTGGAAATTTTAATCTGTGTCTTGCCAGCTATCAGGGTGTATCACTGAGTTATATCAGAGTTCTGGAAATTTGAATCTGTGTCTTGCCACTGCCAGCTATCAGGGTGTATCACTGAGTTATATCAGAGTTCTGGAAATTTGAATCTGTGTCTTGCCACTGCCAGCTATCAGGGTGTATCACTGAATTATATCAGAGTTCTGGAAATTTGAATCTGTGTCTTGCCACTGCCAGCTATCAGGGTGTATCACTGAGTTATATCAGAGTTCTGGAAATTTGAATCTGTGTCTAGCCCACAGTGGCTGATGATCAAGGATGCATGCACTGTACTGTCACCATTTGAGGAGGCAACGAGGATGTTGAGCAGGGACAGTGCATGCATCAATGACACAATTCCTTTAGTGTTCCTGCTGGAGCGCACTCTGCGGGGAATTATAGATGTGGCACTAGAGGCAGAGCAGCGGGAGGAAGAGGAGGACTTCCCTAGCTCTCAAGGCCCCAGTTTTTACGCAGACAGCATTCCTGCGGGTCCTCAGATCAGACATGAGGAGGATGAGGAGGAATATTTAATTTGTGGGGGCATTGAAGGTGGGGATTCCTCAAGGGAGGGTTTTGTGTCCCCAGAAACCCAAGGACTAGTACGTGGCTGGGAGGAGGTAGTGCACGATACGGTCATCCTCAGCGACCAGGAACACTCGGAAGGTAATGCCACCTCCAACCTACGCTGCATGGGCTCCCTTATCCTGCAAAGCCTGCTAAAGGACCCCAGGATTCGTGCTATCAAGGAGAAGGATCATTACTGATTGGCAACCCTTCTTGATCCACGATACAAGAGTAAGGTTGCAGAGCTCATCCTGCCCTCACAGAGGGAGGAGAGGATGGAACAACTTGAGGATGCTCTAAAGCGACACTTGTGTAACACCTTTCCAGGAACTGGTAGGTTACCAAGTGAGGACACCGGTGCTTTTGAGGCTGCGGTTGATCAGAGGAAGAACGGTGAAGGGGGCCGCTTGACTGATGCCTTTTCCAATTTTTTTAGTCCACGACGCCCAGGGACGACAAATGTAGGCACCCATTGCCAGTGTCTTCTTCACCATATGGTGCAGGACTACCTAGGGGCAAGGGCAGACCTGAATACCTTTACAGCAGATGATCCACTGGCTTACTGGGTGTTGAGATTGGATCACTGGCCAGAACTTAGCCAATATGCTATGCAGCTACTAGGTTGCCCTTCATTCAGCGTGCTTTCTGAAAGGACGTTCAGTGCCGCTGGAGGTTTTGTCACAGACAAAAGAGTGCGTCTGTACACCGACTCTGTAGACCGGCTGACATTTATAAAAATGAATCAGTCCTGGATCAGCAGCTATCACTCCCCTGATGCTGATGTAACTGAATAGATCGGGAATCTCTTCTGCATTCCCAAAACCTCCACCACTGCACTCTTCCACAATACCTCAGAGGGGTTACGTTGTGAAGGCACTAGCTGGCACCAAAGGTAAAATATTTGGGTGCACTGACGTGTGTACCAGATTCATATCATTTTAATATTTGACCGCAGGGTCCACCCCTGCACTCTTCCACAATACCTCAGAGGGGTTACGGTGTGAAGGCACTAGCTGGCACCAAAGGCCCAATATTTGGGTGCACTGCCACTGACGTGTGTACCAGATTCATATCATTGTAATATTTGACCGCAGGGTCCACCACCACTGCACTTTTCCGCAATACCTCAGAGGGGTTACGGTGTGAAGGCACTAGCTGGCACCAAAGGTCCAATTTTAATGCACCTGTTGTTGCTTTCATCCAAACCCTGCATAAATTTCACCATAATGTAGCCAAAAAAAATCACTAAACTTGTTCTGCGTGTCCTAAAACGTCTCCTCATTTCATACAGGCTGCCGCCCCAAGCAGTTGATTATGAATAGATAAAAAAGGAAAACCATTTACCGTCATTTGAAATGTAATTTTTTTGTTTTTAAATGTTTCTATACATCCTACAAATCCGCCACTTCATGGGCAGGTTATGGGGACCTCCTAGGCACGATATTTGAAGGAATTTATCGTTTTTATTCTTAACCTTTATGTCATGGATAAATCACTGTTCCTTTAAAAACGTTTTTTTTTATCTTTTTGTCCTTGTTTCCTGTCCCCCAGGGCACTACCCGGACCCCCATACACCTTTTATGGCAAATATCTTGCATATATGCCCTCTCGGAGGGCACTCTAAAAATCGAACTTTCGAGTCCCATTGACTTGCATTGAGTTCGAATCATGTTCGCGTTCGAATTCAAACTTTTTAAATTGTTCGAGTTCGAATGCGAACCGAACACCGGGGGTGTTCGGCCCATCCCTACTCCCGAACACCAACCAACATTGTTGCTTGGTATGTTTTTCGGTGCCTTTCTGTCAGGTGGCCAGAGGCCAGGAATTTGGTTAACGTGGAATCAGAAAGTGTAATGGGGACCGGCGGGGAACCTCTCAACATTTGCAGGGAATACCAGGGGACGCAACAAAAGGTGTTTCCGTAATGAGGCCTTTGTGTCGTCAGGGAGGACCGCAATAAAAGGCAACCATTGCAAGAGAATGGCCTTTTTACCTGCGGCCGCCAACAAGGCTAAACAAAACTGGTGACATTTGGAAAGGGGGTGGTTTGAGGTAGGAGCGAGGAGGTTGAAGATGGCCCATTCAGGAGTGATGGGGGCCGCAATACGGAGGACCATGGAACTGAGCATACGGACAGAGTCCCAAAATAGCTGGATGCAGGGGCACAACCACAGACAGTGCCAGAGGTCGGCGGGGGAGTACACACATTTAGTCTAACTATTTCTTATCTTAAATAAAAACTTTGAATGTAAAAAAAAAAGAAAATTTATTAGAAACAAGTACCTGCACTTGTTTATAATAAACAGATTTTTTTTCTGCACTATTTTTAAATATAGAAACAAAAATATCTTTAAAAAAATACAAAACGGTGTTTAAAAAATAAAGATGTTTTTGGACTTTTTAAAAAAAGATATTACGTTTATTACATTAAACAGTATTAGATTCCCCTGTTTTAACCCGATAAATTAAAATCACTGAAATCAGGTCATTTTGCAGAAATTTTGGTGCAATTTGGTGTTCTGTGAACGGACGAATCGTTAGCTCTCTATGGGACAATTTCGGTGCCGCTGAATTGTGGTGAAGTGCACTGTATTTGGCTGTCAATTCGCCTGGTTTTGGCTAATTGACAGCTTCCTGAAAAGACAAATAGCCCTACAGTGAAATTCGGTGGCAAACTCGGACCATACAGGGTTATTCAGAGAGAGGTGAAAAGCAGGAGAATGGCTAGAGAATGGAAAATTCGAGGTCAAAATAGCCAAACCAGAAAAATTCTCCCATTTATCTCACTTTTCAAATCGGCTATTTTGACCTAGAATTTTCTATTCTCCAGCTTTTCACCTCTCTCTAAATAACCCAGTTAGTGAGTAACCTCCATATTCTTTTTCTTGTTTTAGTTGTCTATCACTTTCTTTCTACAATCCATGCACAAGGAAACAAGCAGTATTGCAGCAGACCTCCCGCCCAGTAGGTGGCGGTGTCGCATGTTGGTACTGCACTGGTTTGTACGGCGCTCTGTGTTTATTGTGGAAGTGAAGTTTACGGAGTGAGGAAGTGAGCAGGATGGGGATGTTTGTGGGGAGCTGAGCCCCTGGTGCTGCAGGTTGGGGTTCCCTTCCTGTATGTACCCACCGAGCAGGTAGAGTGTGGCGTTACTGCAGGTTTGGAGGCGCGGAGTGTGCTAGTGTCCACACACTCTCGGTGTGCTTGTTCAGGAAACGTTAATGATGTTTACATTGGACCAGATGATCGTTCCTGTGCTTCCCACAAACATATTTACTCATTTTCTTGATCAAGTGTCATATGAATGACTCAGCCCTAAATATTAACCCTTTCTCTGCTTCCTTTAAGGCTGGCTGGGTACTGTGGGAATAGTAATCCATAGCACACCCTGATTGCTCCTAACAAGGGTGTCACAAATTACTTATTCCTTCATCAGCCTTAGATCTGTATTTAATTCTTGGCTGGATGTACGTGATGGGGGTTGGAGTCGAAAGCACCAGAGATCTATCCCCCAGGCAGTCATTACACCAGTAGGTTTATGACTGTGTTCTCAGACTATGGTTGTTATTATTATTGTTCAGTTTTTTTAACATTCTCATAAATGAATAATACTGCTGTAGTTTCACGGCTGTTGTATTTTGTTCTGTTTGTTTATTTTTTTGAAGCAGTTTCCTGGTCCCGTTGTCCCATTGTTGTTCTTTAACACGTTCGCTGCTGAGCCATTTCACCCCCTTGTGCTGCTCATATTTACACAAATTTTGCTCATTGTGCTTAAACTCTATTTAAAGTAATGTTTTAGTATAGAGCCAAGACAATTTATATATTGTTTGTTTCGTCGGACTCTGCATCTTCAAGATCTATCAATACCCTGGGCCCTGTTGATGCTAAAAGGGGAAAAAATAATCTGAGCTGATTTCCCTTACCAGCTCCCATTTTAAAGGGGCATGCGTGTCTGGAAGTTTTTAAAAAATTGAGAGTATGTAAAACCTGTCATTTCATCACTGGCTTGCCCCTCAGCTATTCGTGCCCTATTGGTGTTTCTTCAGCTCCCACGCTCAGGACCTCAGACTGGGGAACCTGAGGAACCGAATATTTGCTATCTCTGTGAAAGCAAGACGCGCTCACCCACTGACGCACCCTGACTCGCGCTCACTTGCGGTCTTTCATGTTTTACTTATGTCTCACTGTCTCGCTCAAACTCTCACACTCTTGCTTGTGCTGTCTCTTGTGTGAGTGCTCTTGCTGTACCATTTCTTGCAATCTCGCTGCTTTTTCTTGCTGTCTCTGTTTTTTGTTTTGTTTTTGCTGTCCATCTGTCACAATTCCCGTGGACTGGTTTGATACAGATCCCTTTAGGCAGACTTCTAAACTCTCCGATCCTTTGGTCGGTATTGCTATCTCAGAGATATATATATATATATATATATAATCTCTGTTTTGAATCAAGAACAAACCACACGTATACAACACAAGACCCAGGCCTAGCACTCTCAGAGTAGGACTGGAATACATGCAGCAAGGATTAATCTCATGAATGATGTTAGGACAAGCTGGATCAGTACCGGTGGTGGTTCCCAGGCTAGCCAGGATGGTAACAGGACAGGCCCTCAGACAAACTGAGCCAGTATCAGGATGGGCATACACACAAGCCTGACCAGAAACAGAGAGGTTAACAATATCATCGGAATCAGTAACATTCAGGGCACTCGTACAATCCGAGTCATTAACCAGCAGGGTCTTCTTACAATCCGAGTCCGTAATCAGAAAGGCAATAGAATCATTGAATCACTAGAGCGGTGAACACTAAGCTCCGCAGGAAGCAACTCCATGACAAGGCACTGAGTGTTTCGCATGGTCAGGATTTAAGGCCGGCCGCGCCCCCCCATTTACCACGCGACCTCCTGCAACTGACCCCAAGCCTGGCACCTGGCCAGCTATTAGCGCTGATGGCGCTGCCGGGTGCCTGGCACCAACCTGAGCAGCCCGTGACACCCTCGCTCTGCTGTATGTGTGTGTTGCTTTCTTTCTTTCCCTGTCTCTGCAGTAGATGGGGGGGTAAAAGAGTTACAAATTGGAATAGCACTCAGACCCACTCTCCTCTCAGCTCACAGTGCAGGAGGGAGGTGGAGCAACTTAGTTGCACATGCTTCTTTTTTTTTTTTTTTTTTTGGGGGGGGGGGTTATGCGTTCCACAGAATACACACTTATTGGTTAGCTCAGTGTGCCTCCTGAGGTGGGTGTGGAAAAACACCAAGAAAGAAAAGCAGGTAAATAGTAAAAAATATGATTTCCTTTCTTTTTATGCCTACTACTGGCTTATTCAAAGGCATTACATGGTTTTAAAAGGCACACTGACAAAACATGCATGACCATTTAACGTACATATTCTAATCAGTAACTGGCCTCGGAATACAACAGAGGCACAGACTGATGCCTGGCAGCACCACCACTGTCTTCAGCTCCTGGAATGCATAGAACTCTGTGGAACCCAACTCATCCCTGCTGCGGGCTTGTACTCGTGGGATCGGGCAGGAGCTATTGATGACTTGCGGAGGGACACTGGGAACTATTTGCTCCCAGTCTCCTGCTGCTCACGATGAGAGGACATGGTGGATCTCACGGCCCTCCCCTGGGAGGAGAGGCGAGTATGAGCTGATTTTTACAGAAGAGTGAGCTACCTTGGAATTATACTTCTAATCCCAGGTACAAATTATCAGCTCTTTATTATATAGGTGTCTGATACTTATTTTGTTGTATATGTGTTGTTTTCTTGCATGTCACTGAACAGTACAGCAGTCACGCAAAAAAACTGCATGTATTAAAGGTTCTGTTAATGTTTGTATGTCTGTGAACTTTTGGGGGTTTTCTTGTCTTTTCAGAGGTGAAATCCACACTAGCAGTAGAACGAAATGGTTCGATCGTGTTCAGCTGCTAATTGTTTCAATCGTCAGACTCCTGTGAGCAGACAAGAGGGCATAACATTTCACAGGTAATCTTGCATGTGGCTTAACACGTTTCTGCCGGATAGGTCATCACAGTACCAGTTAATTACCTTTTATTAGGCACCCACGTTTTCTTCAGTGCCATTTAGTTCATAAGAAAACCATGCACCAAACGTGCTGTTGTAGTGCTGACAAGTGGTATATACTGAATACAAAGTGATTTGTAAGCCAAATAATAAGTCACCACCAGTGCAAAATATACAAATGGCTTAATCATGCATAACCTATTTACAAGGAATGCGTTCTGTCCCCAGATGTTCAAGGTAACTCTTCAAACATGACTCCTGTCTTAAGAAAGGATATTATGGCGCTAGAAAAAGTGCAGAGATGGGCAACTAAATAAATAAGGGGAATGGAAGGTTTAAGTTTTGTGGAAAGACTACCAAGCTTAATCCTGTTTAGTTTAGCGAAACTGTGCCTTAGAGGGGATCTAATAACTTTATATAAATATATACAAGGCCATTATAAACCATTGTCTGGAAACCTATTCATTAATAGGACTATACACAGGACACGAGGTTACCCATTTAGACTGGACGAAAGGAAATTCGGCCTGAAGCATAGGAAGTGTTATTTTACGGTGAGAACAGTAAAGCTCTGGAATTCTCTGCCTGTTGAGGTGGTTGGGTCAGAGACTGTACAGACTTTTAAAAACCAACTGGATGACTTCCTGCAAAAACATAATATTAAGGGTTATAATATTCAGTATGTGGGTAAAAGCTTCTTGATCTAAGGAGAAATCTGACACCATCTGGGTTCAAGAAGGAATTTTTTCTCTGTATGTTGCATATTGGCGAGCGCATCAGACTGGGTTTTTTGCTGCCTTTTGGATCAACAGCAGTAGGTGATGTGAGAGAGGCTGAACCTGATGGACACATGTCTTTTTTCAGCATATGTAACTATGAAAGCGTGTACCTTTTAAACCTCTGGGGACAGAATACATTCCTTGTAAATAGGTGATGCAGGATTAAGCCATTTGTATAATTTGCACTTGTGGTGACTGATATGTTTATTTTTTTTTGTGATTACTGTCTTTATTGGGTTTTTCCTTGCGTGCATGTGGTAGTCTCATTGTAGGGCAGGCATATGACTCCCTCTGCACTCCAGAAAAAGAGATCTACGGCAAGTAAAATCTAGTTTTGAGAGAGATTCCACTTAGAGTAGCTGCATGTGGTGGATTGTATAATTTTAGTATATTTTGATTACATTGCGCCAAGTTGTTTTAACGTTTGCCTTTTAATGCATGCATGTGTATGGATTGATTTATCTGTTAAAGTGCAGGTAAAGTTCATGCAGGTTGTTAGTTGTTTGTAAGCTCACACAATGAGTCCTAAACAAGTGCAGTGGCACATTTAAACAAAATTCCTATCAAGGGTGCAGTTGACTACTTTGTGACCTTACAAATGAATAAAAATTAGGGTTGCACCGATACCGATACTAGTATCGATATCGGTGCCGATACCGGGTACTGCAGGAGTACTTGGTACTCGTGCAGTACCCCCGATATTTTTTTCCGATACCGGAAGCCGGCATTGAGCCGGCTTGCCGGTATCCGAGGGGCTGCGGCGGCTGTCCGAATGCTCTATCGGCATTCGGACAGCCGCCCCTGGAGCTCTGCGATACTTACCTTCCTTCAGCGCCGCCGAGAATGTCTTCGCGCGCGCGCGCTGGTTGGAAGGACCCCAGCCGCGACCACGTGGGACCATGTGATCGCGGCTGGGGTCCTTCCAACCAGCGCACGCGCGGAAACTTTCCCGGCGTCGCTGAAGGAAGGTAAGTATAAACAAAGTGAGCAGCTGCAGGGCCTGTCCGAATGCAGGTAGAGCATTCAGACAGGCCCTGCAGCTGCTCTCCGCTCATACTTACCTTCCTTCAGCGACGCCGGGAAAGTTTCCGCGCGTGCGCTGGTTGGAAGGACCCCAGCCGTGATCACATGGTCCCACGTGGTCGCGGCTGGGGTCCTTCCAACCAGCGCGCACGCGCGAAGACTTTCCCGGCGTCGCTGAAGGAAGGTAAGTATGAGCGGAGCGGGGGGAGGGGGGGGCATATCCATGAGCAATGGGGCAATATCCATGAGCAATGGGGCAATATCCATGAGCAGGGGGGCATATCCATGAGCAAGGGGGCATATCCATGAGCAAGGGGGCATATCCATGAGCAAGGGGGCATATCCATGAGCAATGGGGCAATATCCATGAGCAATGGGGCAATATCCATGAGCAATGGGGCAATATCCATGAGCAGGGGGCAATATCCATGAGCAGGGGGCATATCCATGAGCAGGGGGCATATCCATGAGCAGGGGGGCATATCCATGAGCAGGGGGCATATCCATGAGCAGGGGGGCATATCCATGAGCAGGGGGCATATCCATGAGCAGGGGGCATATCCATGAGCAAGGGGGCAATATCCATGAGCAATGGGGCATATCCATGAGCAGGGGGGCATATCCATGAGCAGGGGGGCATATCCATGAGCAAGGGGGCAATATCCATGAGCAAGGGGGCATATCCATGAGCAAGGGGGCATATCCATGAGCAAGGGGGCATATCCATGAGCAAGGGGGCATATCCATGAGCAAGGGGGCAATATCCATGAGCAATGGGGCATATCCATGAGCTGGGGGGCATATCCATGAGCTGGGGGGGCAATTATCCATGAGCTGGGGGGGCATATCCATGAGCTGGGGGGGCAATTATCCATGAGCAGGGGGCAGATCTATGAGACCTGGGGGCTTTATAGGAGGTCTGTTCTTATTGGAAAGCGTCACATGGCATAAAATAAAAGTATCGGTAATTGGTATCGGTGAGTACTTGAACAAAAGTATCGGTACTCGTACTCGGTCTTAAAAAAGTGGTATCGGTGCATCCCTAATAAAAATCCTTTGGATACTGAGGTAAAATGCAGGAAATCTGGAAACAACCATTTGGGAAAAAATAGTCGTTTGAAATCTGTAAACTTAATCTTTGGTGCTTGAATAAATCACACATCATCCTTCCACTTAAAGGGACATGCATGATTTGTCAGTGTGCCTTTAAAACTGTGCAGTGCCTTTTTAAATAAGTCAGTAGTCTCATTCAGGAGACATAAAAATCAAGCAAATATATATATATTTTTTTATATTTACCTGCTTTTCTTTCTTGTCGTTTTCCACGCCCACCTCAGGAGACACACTGATCTAAACAATGTGTATACTGTGGAATGCAGAAAAAATGCACTGAGCATGCGCAACAGAATTGCTCCACCTCCCTCCTGTATAGGGAGGGGCTGAGTGTCATTCCAATCTTTGGTTTCACCCCCAGCTGCTGCAGAGACAGGGAAGGAAAGAAATCATACACACAGGGAGAGACCACAAAATAAAGCTAGCAAGGCTAGCTAGAAAAAGCAAAATGGCACAAGAAAAGGTTCATGGAGCACGCAAGAGACAGCAGAAGAGTGTCAGAGTGAGTGACATGTGAGGGAGTTTGTAAACCATGAACGAGCAAGTGAACGTGTCAAGAATGTGAGCGTGACTTGCTTTCACAATTGCAGAGACGCTAATATTCAGTTCCTCAGTTTCCCCAGTCTGAGGTCCTGAGCGTGCACAGGGTTTTAGGTGCACAGCTTGTGCTAATTCATGTGAAGCTTTGATGGGTGGAGTAGTGGGCAGGGAATATACAGGAATTGGGAGCTAAAGAAATGCCCCTAGCTGAGGGGCGTGGCCAGAGAAGATGAAATGACAATGTCAGCGCAACAAACGCGAGTATATGTCTACCGCGGGTGAACCTGCGCGAACTTACTGTACGTCACGCGTCCTATACTTAACTTTGTGAGCCGCAAATGCGGATGGTATTACAATCTATGCACAGTTTGTGACTCACAGCCTTTGCGCGCATAATTTTAGCAACTCCTGAAAGCTGGTGTTAATGGCAAAACTGACCGAGCTGGCCGAACCCAAATACGCCAGCCCCCAAAAAAAAATACAGCAAAGTATAGTTACACATACCAAACCAATAAATTTGAAAAGTTGTGTGTGCATTTTTTATTGCTGCAGCATATATACTCAGATTGACTTTGACAGGCGCAAAAACTTAACATGAGACAATTGTGGTCCTTAATTCTGATTGGCTGAATCGCGTGAAAAAAACAGTCCGCACACTGATTTCTGCGCGCAGCGTTGCTACGTGCGCATCCGTTTTACGCACGTTATTGCTCGACGGATGAAAAAATGTGCGAGGATTGTAATTCCAGCGTTGCTTTACCCACGTTAACGTTTGGTGCACAAATTAATGCGTTTTCCGTGTGTTTTTGCGTGAAGAATGTAATAGGGCCCTTAAACTTTTATTGATTTATTCTAGTTTGTCTATTGGTATAAGTGTTAAACTGTCAATTTTAAAAAAAATACATATATATTTAATTCTAGAAATGCATATTAGAGGATTTATGTGGAGTATGCGGTTTTCTTTTGTCGCCTCTCTTCTAGGTTTCCCAAGGAAGAAGCTAGACGACAGCTTTGGGTCACTGCTGTCGCCCACTCACATGTAGCTGCTGGTAGCGAGTGGACACCATCCATTCACAGCTCTCTTTGTTCCCAACATTTCCAAGATAAACAGTTTGACAGAACTGGGCAGACCGTCCGCCTGAGGGACACTGCAGTGCCTGGAATATTTTCCACGGGTGGCCCTTCTGAGGTAACATTACTAAAGTTAAATACAATCCATCTTACAAAATAAAGATATTTCTGTGATACAATTTAAAAACATTCACCATGCTTTGTTTTTTTCCCTGTATTTATGTATTCTATGAAGCTCACAGTCGTTTAATAGCTAGTATACTTGTATTCTTGTGCAGTCACTTGTTCATCCGTATATTGCTTGGTAGATATAGTTAGGGCAGTTTGATTTAGTGCATAGCCCAAAGTGAGCTGTTACATATTTGTATCTGTATCTCCGTTTAATCCACCCACACGCAATCCTGGATACATTTGGAAAGAACATTTGGAAATAGAATAAAACATCAATATTCTTGTTTACGATCTAACCCTATTAAACTTGCACATAATGGTTTACATTCAACTAGTGGCAAATGAAATAAAGCACATATTACTTTTGCTTTATGAGCTGTTTATATAGTTTCTTAGCATGGTCTCTTGAGGACATGTATTGGTATTATTTATTCATTTGTATGCTACATTCTTAACAATTTCCAAATGATTCTATTTTAGTTTTTTCATATCCTCACTTGTAGATGCCTCGACACTGCTCTGCACTTGGATGCACCTCTAGAGATTCCAGTCAAACAAGAGGAAACAGCATCTCTTTTCACAGGTATTATTGGTGTCCTTACCCTTTCACCAAACTGGATCATTTTCTCTATGATATTATTTGGAAATGCCATAACAAAAGTCAGTGCTTGACAAATCCAAAAGCCAGGTAGACACTGGCTCTTACAATTTTACCTCTGGCTCTTAAATTTCTGGATTACTTCTTGCAGATCTGTATGTAAATCTTTACATGACTCCTAAATATATTTAGTTGGCCCCTAAGTTTGATATATGTTTTGTCACGCTTTCTCATAATCCATAGGTTAGAGTCTAATTAAAGTGGATCACGTCAGGTAAATATATATAAAAAAAATTCTAAATATATATATTACACAGATCCAGAGGTCCAGCACACAAGCTATGGCTATGGAGATGTCCCGTGCCGTGGTGCAGTACAAATCCCAGTAGATTATGTATAAATGAAGCAAATGGGAGCACTCAGGACTTGTGTAAAGTAAAAAAGATTTATTAGGTACGCATTAATTAATGCATACCTAATAAATCCTTTTTACTTTACACAAGTCCGTGACTGCTCCCATTTGCTATATATATATATATATATATATATATATTTCTGCCTCGCTAGCAAAGCTGTGAGGCGTAGGTGCTTGAGACTAACTCTAAGTCTGTATTTGACCAGTACTCCCACAATGAAAGTTCGGCAGACAGTGTCAACTCAGCAAAACTGACACGTTGAAACCTTTATTGATCAGACTGACAATCTTTATAATGTGTACAGCTATGCAGGTGAAAAAGGCATTCGCTCTGTCAGCATAGAGCTAAGAAGGCTGCTAGGTGACCAGTAAATATTACCTCAGAAACTAGCCTGAGGAAAATGGGGCGGAGCTACCTGGATGCAGCAAGGCTATGGTGACCCAGCAGGAACAAATAGCTATTGAAATCATTACTGTAAGCAGTAAAAGGCAGATTCAATACATACCATTAAAATATACAAATAAAACCTAAATCATGGGCATGACACTCCACGTTTGAAATCTTCAGATTTCAAAATAAACTAACACTAATAACATTAAATGTCCTCCTGGAAGCCGAATGCAGAGACCTGAAAATCAAAAGTAAAGCATTCAATAATAGAACTTTGCACTTTTAGTAACTAGTTATAGTCAACAGTCTTAAAGGTAGGCCATAGTTCCAGATGCGAGGAATAAACTTAACAAGTTAACCCATCTTCGTGCTGGGGAAGCCGCTCCAGGCCAAAACTTCCACCAACACAATTGTAATCCAACTGGCTGTATGTGGAAAGGCTTCAGAAAAACCACACTCTTTCCCCTGTGGCGTCCATTGAGCATAATAAGTACAGTTCCAGGAGTGATGGAGGAGCGCAGGTTGCGTTTGTGCTGGCTGAAAAGCTTCTTGCCATGGCTTAACAGCTCCCTTGGAACATCTTCAGTGGAATAATAGTGAGGCATTTTACGCAGTTTGACTACACGTATGCCGCCATTCTTATCCCCACCGACTGTCTTTGACACGGTAACTTTAGCCTTCTCCTTTTTCTTCCTTTCAATATTTGTTTCTGGGGCTTTGTACTTGCACTTGTAGAGGGCTTTCTTGGCATACATGGCAGAACGGGAATATTTCCGGATTCTGCGGACCAGCACTGGATTCTGGCTGGCATGGTGCCGGTTCACCTTCTGCACAGCCTCGGTTTTCTTCTTCGAGGTGCGCTTTAAAGAGGTCAAATCGAGCATCTGCTTGCTGTAGATTGTTAGGTAGCTTTTCTCTAGGTGTATGTATTTAGGTTTTGTGCTGCCCTAGGCCTGACTAAACTCGTGCACCCCCTAAATTAAATTGGACACACTCCTTCCTTTCAAGGCCACACCTCCTGTTTAAACAGCCAGACACTTTCTAGTTTTAAAGATTGCTGTTGCTATTATGCAGTGGCCATCATCCACTTAGTGCAGTACAGGCTGCATGGAGAGGCCTGCCAACAAGTTTAGGAAACTTTTTGGGTCCTCTCCAAATTTACAGATGACTTCTGTATTATACATAATAATACACAGAGAGGACACAATACAAGGAGTCTGGGATTTACTTATGTCTGTGTTACACATACAGTTGTGTTCAAAATTATTCAACCCCCACTGAAATTGAGTGTTTTGGCCAGTCATCTTGCTTACAATTAAATCAAAGAGGCACGTGTAGGTCAGACAAATATAACATAACATTTATAATGAAATAACCACAAATGTCTTTTCTGTGCTCACATCATTATCAGTTTTATTCAAGCCCCAAGTGACATTCAATCTTAGTACTTAGTACAACATCCTTTTACAGTTATAACAGCTTTTAAACGTGAAGCATAGCTTGACAGAAGTGTCTTGCAGCGATCTACGGGTATCTTCGCCCATTCGTCATGGGCAAAAGCCTCCAGTTCAGTCACATTCTTAGGCTTGCGCACTGCAACTGCTTTCTTTAAGTCCCACCAGAGGTTCTCAATCGGATTTAAGTCGGGTGACTGCGATGGCCACTCCAAAATGTTCTAGCCTTTAATCTGCAACCATGCTCTAGTGGACTTGGAGGTATGCTTGGGATCATTGTCCTGTTGAAAGGTCCAACGTCTCCCAAGCCTCAGGTTTGTGACGGACTGCATCACATTGTCATCCAATATCTCCTGGTACTGAAGAGAATTCATGGTACCTTGCACACGCTGAAGCTTCCCTGTACCTGCAGAAGCAAAACAGCCCCAAAGCATGATTGACCCCCCGCCATGCTTCACAGTAGGCAAGGTGTTCTTTTCTTCATAGGCCTTGTTCTTCCTCCTCCAAACATAGCGTTGATCCATGGGCCCAAACCGTTCTAATTTTGTTTCATCAGCCCACAGAACACTATCCCAAAACTTCTGTGGTTTGTCCACATGACTTTTGGCATACTGCAGTCGACTTTTCTTATTCTTTGGAGACAGCAAGGGGGTGCGCCTGGGAGTTCTGGCAAGGAGGCCTTCATTACGCAGTGTGCGCCGTATTGTCTGAGCTGAAACTTCAGTACCCACATCTGACAAATCTTTTCTCAGTTCCTCAGCAGTCACACAGGGACTTTTCTCCACTCTACGCTTCAGGTAGCGCACAGCAGTCGAAGTTAGCATCTTCTTTCTGCCACGACCCAGGTAGCGTTTCAACAGTGCCCTTTGCCTTGAATTTGCGAATGATGCTTCCTATGGTCTCTCTTGCTATGTTTAACATCTTTGCAATCTTCTTATAGCCATTGCCCTTCCTGTGAAGAGTAATCACCTCTTGTCTTCCTGGACCATTCTCTTGACTTCACCATGTTTGTAACCACACCAGTAAATGTCTAGAAGGAGCTGAGTATCATAGTCATTTTAAAGCTGCCTAATTGGTGCTTATTATGCTTTATTGCTGCTCCGTGACATCCACAGGTGTTTTCAATACCTGATTGAAAACACTTGAATGAACCTCTGTTCTTCAGAGTGGTAGTCTTTAAGGGGTTGAATAATTGTGTCAATGAAGAATTCACAAAAGAAACATTTACTACTGTATTACAAAACCAATTGATGTCATTTTAGTTGCATATGGTTCTTTAAAAAGTCCTTGTAGGATTTCATTCTGAATACAATTACAAATGTACACTAAATTCCCTAAAACCCTTTACAGCATTGGGGGTTGAATAATTTTGAACACAACTGTATTAAGTAAAACCGCATAAAAACTATATTAGGATACTAGGCGATAGGTTATAGTATTATTAGGTTTTGAAAGCAGCAATTTTTGGATAGTGCAGGAGACACGTGTCGTATACAGCTATTTTTGCACTCTCAAAATGGCCATACAATTTGGAAGTATTTTTAAAGAACGGGTTATGGATCCTCATATAGATTTCTCTTGTGTTATTTTGCCTCATCTAGTGTGTCACCTCTCTCCTCTTAGATTGTAAGCTCATGAGCGGGGTCCTTCCTCCTTCTGTCCTGGTTGTGTAACATGTATGTATATTTGTTATTCTGTCTCTCCCATTGTACAGCACGAAGGAATTTGTTGGCGCTTTATAAATGCTTGTAACTGTTATAAAGTGGAGTATCAATTAAGATCTAGTTTAATAGCCCTCTCCCACTTCTTTTATAACCCTTTTTTTATGAAGATTTTTCATTAATGGAGTTTTAACAAAATGTTTTTAGTAAGCATGAAAAACTCTCTCCATTTAACTGAATGGGTTAATAAGATGACCAGACCCTGCAAACAGACACCAGGAAGTGTCAGACTCATGATGGATAGCCAGACAAAAGATAACAAGGCCTCTGCTGCCTATTAACCCTTAAGGACAAATGACAGAACTGTTTCATCATAACTGCATTGACTTTAAAGACCCTAGGTCCTTAAAGGGTTAACAATCTTCCGCTGCCTGGGCTCCCTGGCCAGACTGACACACAGTAGCTGTGTTTTTTGCCGCCTCACTGGAAACTGCTGCACTAGGCCCAGGCCTTGTCAGTCTAGACCAAGATACAGCACTGCGAGAGGGTAAGGGTGCTACCCAGCTGTTGGTATCATCCTGAGCGAATTCTTTATCCATTATCTTGAGAAATTCCCTATCTTCTTTTGCCAGTGCCAGTTTGTTGTCGTCATTGGTAGAATTGAACACTGTGGGTCCAAAGGTGTTATCCCAGGACTGAAAGGCATTTCATTTATCTTGGTCGTCATGCTGCCATTCGTTGCTGTTCAATTTCTCCTTCACTCTGTAATGGTGTGGGCACGGTTCAAGATAGGTGTTGCGACCATTTGGCAAGATATCGTTTTGTAGGAAGCAATCTTGGTAGGCACCTTCATTTACTTTATACAAACATTGCCTATGATAACCCAACCTAGATCAAGGCATTGAGCGAATGGAACATCATGTGGACCATTAATTTGTTGCCGTACCTTATGAACTCTGAGGATATCTCTGCCCAGGAGAATTAGGATATCTGCATTCTTGTCAAGGGCTGGTATTTCGTTAGCTATAGCCTTCAGATGAGGATGGTGTAGGGCAGCTTCTGGTGTAGGGATCTCTTGCTTGTTAGATGGGATCTGGTTGCACTCGACAAGTGTGGGTAATTCCAGATTGCCCCCAAGAGAAGCTACTACGAATCCGCTAGCTCTTTTTCCAGAGACCTCTGTAATGCCACTATATGTACCTAAAGTATAAGGGTAGGAATCTCCTTTTATGTTGAAAAGATCAAAGAGTTCTGTTCTTGCGAGGGACCGATTTTCTCTGATCGTCCAGGATGGCGTATACTTTAGCAGACTTTCCTGGGTGATCCTTGTGATGTGCTAAAATATGCTTAGTTAACATAAGACTTGTCACAAAGATCTTCACCGCATACTGCTGTACAAGAAGACACTATTAAAGCTATTGGGATTACTCCACGAGCAGTGTCCAGATAGCTGAGACCAAGTAGAAAACTGTCTGTCTTGGCAAACTGCAGCTCCCAGAGAAGGTCCTTGAGTTCCAAGTATTTCTGATTATCCTTGCCGGAAATCTTTGGGAAACAGAGCGTTCTCTATGGCTTCAGGGCTGCCGTAGCTTTGATCAAGTCTTTGCCAAGCAGCCTTGAGGCCCGACGTTGGATTATTGATGTGGACAGCTCTGAGTCTCTTGACACGTTCTGTGGACCAAGCCATCTGATCAGCAGGTCCAGTTCCTCAGCAGGAGTAATGCCAAGATCAATAATTGCAGTTTTGAAGGCACCCTTCCAGCTTCTGTAGTTTTCAGGCTGGTCATCGAAGTTCGAAAGGCTTGTCTTGGTGAGTTCACGGCGAGCCATGTATCTAGCAAACTCAGACATGTCTGTTTTCTCTGACTTTGGGCAGGGAAATTAAGTTTGAAAGGCATTTGCAGTATTCTGATTAAGTGACCTAGGGTAGTATGCGTTGGCATCTGCATTTAGCCCTGGAGTCGGTTTAACGTCCATAGACTCAGGCAGGCATGGTTTTAAAGCTGTATGGTTGCTAGGATTTTGATGAGTTGCTGTAGGGTAGAATTGCATCTGAGAGTTAATGAATTGGGATTGCTGTTTCACTAGGGCGTGTGAAGAAAGGTCAGGGTCATTAGCTAGTAGAGTATTGTACGGACCTTGGATGCAGGGTACTGCTAAAGAGTCTACTCCCTGTTTTGGAAGGTTGTCACAACTGTCAGGAACATTTGATGTTATGAGAGATTCACTGTTTTGCTTTAGTACATAGTCTCTGGTGCGTTTAGTGGAATCTTCCTCATCCACGTTGCATAAGCTGATGCTGTCTCTTTCACTTCCTGCGGCAGCCTACTCAAGGACTTTTAATGTTGCTATGGCTGTCGCGTGCTCACGCTGTTTCTCTAGGACTTCTATTTCCGCTCTTTTGCGATGATCTTCGGTTTCTATTGCTGCTTTCTTACGAGCGGCGTCCGTCTCCATCTCTGCTTTCCTTTTTGCAAAGGCCGCCTGTATCTTCGTAGTCTCAGCTTTCGCCCGGGCTTGGATAAGCTGCAGAAATGATGAACTCTTTGAATATTGTGAGGATTTGGACCTTGAGTGACCTTGAGTGACGTGAGCTATTTGAATGCTTGCTAGATGCTGAAATGTGAGAAGCAGTCTCTTGGAGCTGGGCAATTCTCCCACCTTTAATCTGGCCTGATGTACTAAATTGTCTCTTTCTGCATTAATACACTTTAATTCATCTACTTCCTGTGATCTTAGAGGGCTTCTTCTGTCTGCCATGTTTATACAGATGAGAAGAATAAGAAAGGAGCAGTAGAAAAGCTATGAAAGAACAGTTTGCACAAAGTGCAACA
The DNA here is from genome assembly GCA_009667805.1 of Leptobrachium leishanense. Taxonomy (NCBI): domain Eukaryota; kingdom Metazoa; phylum Chordata; class Amphibia; order Anura; family Megophryidae; genus Leptobrachium; species Leptobrachium leishanense. Next base: position 58,054,727 of record CM019073.1, read on the forward strand.
AGAGTGGTATAAACAATTAATTTTAATGGTTGATAGTCAATTAAAAAGAATGAAAAAATAAAGATGCGGACAATGACCCAAGAGGAAGTTATGCCGTACCAATAATTAGTAGCAAAAAAGTACTCGGAATGATTGAAGGCTGCCTATAAACCGGTGGTTGAATCCACCCAGAGGCAATGGCAGTGAAAATAGTAATTAGCGGGTAACAGAGGCATACAAAAGGATACTAATGGCTCACTATACCTCGGTGGTTCGAGCCACCTACATAACCAATGCTGGGCACACTAAATAAGTCATCAAAAGGTAGTCAAGGACAAAGTCCACAAGAATAAAGCAAGATAGAGCTGTTAAAAACAAGGAGGAGGCATATCTCGACCGGTTTCGCCCAACCAGGGCTTAATCCAGAGATACAGCGCCTGCCCAACTAGCCCCTATAAATACCTGCACAGTGTTAATTGGTGCGATCGATCAACGCGAACAGCTGGGAGACAACCAATCCATAGGTGTAAAACGTGGAGACCGTGTCAGCCGACACTTAAGTGGTCACATGTCATCAGAGATCCAATGGTTGGTCAGTTGCTAGTATCCCAGTTACCAAAGACGCAATGGACGAGGCAGAAAGAAACCCCATGGTTTCAAAGCAATTACATTTGCAGAAACTTCCTGGCACGTGAAGATACATGTGATAATAAGAGACCAATGAGTATCGATGGATGGTAACATGGCAACCACAGACGCAACAATACCCACAACTAGCGATGGCTATTATTAATAGAAGGGGAGGATCTGCAATGACCATATAATTACAACAGTATCGACCTAGTGACAAATCATAAAAGTATATATGCTATGTATTAATTAGCGGTCTATTGGTAATTCGAGGGGAACTATAATTGAATTAACCAGTTGGTAATGAGGTAAACGTGATAAACATGATAAATGGATGGCGATATACCAAAATTTTTGGCTACTAATTATTGGTACGGCATAACTTCCTCTTGGGTCATTGTCCGCATCTTTATTTTTTCATTCTTTTTAATTGACTATCAACCATTAAAATTAATTGTTTATACCACTCTTGTTGCACTTTGTGCAAACTGTTCCTTCATTGCTATTTTTGGGTTATGCCCTGTGGAGTGGTTCATTGAGCCATACTCCTGTTGTTGTCTTGCAGTAGAAAAGCTGTCTGGTTAGCAGGCACTGTGTGGCAAAGTTTACACAGGCCCACACGCTGCAGCTGTAGGCAGACTCTGTGGCTTTCCAGTAAAATCTGATCTCTATTCACTGAAGGCTTTTTCCTTGTGATGCTAACTACTGTTAGTGACTTTTCACTAATGCTGTTAATGTCTTTACTCACTGCTAGCAGTTGTCTTTTCACTAATGCAGTAGCTGTTAAAGCGTCTTTTCAGTACTGCTGGCAGTATTGCCTTTTCACTACTGCTGGCAGTAGTGCCTTTTCACTTCTGGTTCACTGAAAACAGCTGCAAGTTGCTGTTACTGTCAGCATTACTGTTAGTAAAAAGACATTATTGCCTTTTTCACTATTCTGCCTCGCTAGCAAAGCTGTGAGGCGTAGGTGCTTGAGACTAACTCTAAGTCTGTATTTGACCAGTACTCTCACGATGAAAGTTCGGCAGACAGCGTCAACTCAGCAAAACTGACACGTAGAAAGATGAATCCAGGGGGGCGTGTCCAGACGCCATGTGAAGCAGCCGAATGTGCGCTGAGCTCCGCTGGTCCGCCGGCCTCAACAGTACCCTGCGGCTAAACAAGGTGGCGGAACCCCAACAAATTTGCCAGGCTAGCCTCTTACAACCAGGGGACCCCAATGATGGCACCTCCGAAGGCGCAGCGGTGTCTGGAGACCCCCGGAGCGGCGAAGAAAGGGAAGGCCGAGACCTCCAAGATGGCGGCGTTCAGGAGACACGCTCACCACTCTCCATGGAAGGTGCAGACTAAACAGCGCCGATCGGTACCAACGCTTCTCACCCAGCATCAGAAGGTCAGATAAGGGTTTTGTTGGGGGAGCTCAGAGACACGCTGCAAGTGGATTTTAAAGCAATTATAGCAGACTTACACAAGGACGTACACGAAACTTGGGGACCGCACGGATCAACTCGAAACGAAAACGGATGATCTCTGCCTTTCACATAACGAGCTGGTAGACGCTTACAAAGAGCTTAAAGAGTCCCCAGAATTAGTCTGATTGAAAGTGGCTGATTTGGAGCATAGATCTCGACGCAACATCATCAGAATTGGAGGCATCCCTGAAGAGGTTAAACTGCCTGAATTACATGGCTATGCTTTTAAACCTGTTTAAATTCTTGTTACCATCCACACCGGATGCAGACCTCTGCATGGATAGAATACACAGGGTTCCCAAACCTAAAAATCTGGCAGCTTCGGTACCTCGAGACGTTCTGGTGAGGATTCACTTTTTTAAAATTAAAGAGTAATTAATGTCCATGGTCCGAAAACGAAGCGACCTGCAAGAGCCGTATTCCACCATAATGTTTTTCCCAGACTTGTCAGCGGCCACGATGGCTAGGAGAAGGAAGTTCAGTCCGGGAACCAAGATTCTCAAAAACCACAACATGCCTTACAGATAAACCCCTAATATGGCAAAAAAAACGTCCTCAATGCTGTTCCTAATGTGGCCACGGGCTTTAAACTTCTGAAGCTGTGGAATCTGACTAGAGACTCCACCCCACCACAAGACCCCCGACCGACTCCGGCAAAAGTCTCGCCGGAATGGTATAGGGTGAATACCTGCAAATGAGGTCGCTCACCATGCTGCCCAAACTGGACTATATCCCTGACTTATGCTTTATGGAGGCTGGGAAAGTTCACGTTATGGGCCTTGGAACCGGGGCTGAGCGGGCCCCATGGGAGCCTGAAGCACTTCTGAATGTTGGAGCGGACACGGTTTTTCCCCTTATTTCTCCCCCTGCGAGATCAGGGCGGGCTGGGATGTAACTCCGGCTCAAGGAGATTTCTGTAACTGTACGTATTTGACACGTACTGTGCACCCTTTCTGTTGACATTTCCCTTATTGTTCAGGATGTTCCTGATATTTTTTCTCGGTTTTTTTTTTCCTCTTCACCTTACACTGGAGCTCAGATAGAGCTAGCTTTTGCACTCACTACTGAAAGACGGCTCTGGCAACAAGAAATCCTCTCCTCCTGTTTCCAACCCCAACCCTCCCAGATTGTGAGTTCCTACGGGAATAGGGCCCTCATCTCCTCCTGTACTGTTTGTCAAATGTTGTTCAATGTATTGTAACCCTGTCTATACTGTGCTTATTGTACAGCGCTGCGGAATATGCTAGCGCTTTATAAATAATGAATAATAATAAATCCTGCTCATGACACTGGATGACCTTTTTTGGCGGGCTTTTTCCGAAGCCATAGTCACGGCATTGTTGGTACAGATATACCTGCGGCATAACAGAGATGACATTCTCCCAGGTTAGTTAGGCCCACAACATGAAAATATTTTCCTTGAACGTCAAGGGATTGAACATTCCCCATAAGAGACACTCCTTATACACGGATATCAAGAGCTCCAACCCAAATGTGATATGTCTCCAAGAAACTCACTTTAAAAGAGATGCTTCTCCACGATCGTATCTTCCCAATTATTCCACTCAGATTCACGCAACATCACCTACGAAAATCAGGGGAGTCTCGATCTTTGTACATAATCGAGTGGCCTACCAACCAGTTCACCAAGTGATAGACCCCAACGGCAGATTCATCATTTTAGTCTGCTCCCTTAAACATGTTGTTTACATGATAGTGAACATTTATTGTCCTAATGAATCTCAACATCCTTTTTTGAATCGAGTGTTGCTCAGGACTCAGAAGATTTGCTCGGGCCGGTTAATAATTTGTGGAGATATCAACTTGTCACTCGACCAGCTTCCTCGGGCCCCTCGGAAGCTGAAAGCGGCCCGAGCCAGGAACGTGAAATTGATAGCGGAACACCAACTCTTCGATGTGTGGCGAATGATGCATCCGGGAGAAGTGGGCTACTCCTTTTATTCAGCAGCCCATGATGTGCACTCTAGGATTAACTATATGTGTTTGTTCGGGGGACGGGACTCTTTGGCACAGGTGCTGGATTGCTCTCTTGGAGCGATCGCATGGTCAGATCACGCACCGGTTACATTAAGTCTGATTGATAATTATGATTTTTGTGGTAGAGCCCCATGGAGGTTAAACGAGTCATTATTATCCCGTTCGGAGGTTAGAGAAGTCCAACTGGCCATTACGAATTATTTCAAGGAAAATGTTTCCCCTGAGGTGTCAGACACCACAATATGGCAGGCACCCAGGGCGGTTGTGAGGAGGATTTTAATTAAATGGGGATCTAGATTGAAAAAGACACACACTGAACACCGACTTTTCCTACTAGGACGTATAGCCACTGCAGATGAGGCCCATAAACTACTCCAATCTACTAAATCTTTGGACGAAGTGACGGATTTATGTTGACAACTAATTGACATGGACAAATTGGACTTTACATGGGTTACTAGACGACTAAAGGCTAGGTGTTACATTTACAGCATCAAAGCCAGTAGGATGCTAGCCAATAAACTGAGGGTGAAAGTGGGCAAGTCCCGCATAGCATAGATTGATGATGATAATGAGGGACACCCTAAGCATCAACCCAGACAAATAGCAAACTGCTTTGCGGACTATTACAACTCTCTCTATAATCTAAGTAATGACAGCGAGTCTTTCCAACCAACTGCCCAAGATGTGTCGACCTTCCTACAGCAGGCTAACCTTCCACACCTGTCTGAGGCAGAGCAACGGACCCTAATCAGACCTCTTTTTATTAGAACTATCCTCGGCCATTAAAGAGCTTCCGAACGGCAAAGTGCCAGGCCCTGACGGATTTTCGGCTAAATATTATAAGACCTTTTCAGACCTTCACCCCCGAATGTTAAACTTTTTTCAGTCCATCTTTAAATCAGGCCAACCGCCTAAAGGAATGGTTGGAGGCCCATATTGTTACGCTTCCTAAATCGAATCCTCCTTCCTCCAATTGCTCCCAATACCGACCCATATCTCTTCTTAATGTCGACACCAAATTGTACGCAAAAATACTAGCAAATAGGATATCTGAGATATTACCAAATTTGGTAGCCGACGACCAGGTCGGTTTTATCAAAGCGATACCGGGACCAGATAATACCTTAAAAGTCTTAGCAATAATGGATCATGTAGTACAAACAGCCCAATCAACTTTGATGCTTTCCCTTGATGCGGAGAAGGCTTTCGATCGAGTTAATTGGTCCTTCCTTCGCCACACTTTATTGAAATCTCGATTCCCTAGAGAGATTATTACTGCGATTGAAGGTTTGTATACAAGCCCCTCCGCGAAAGTGTTGAACGCTGGATTCACATCACATCTCATCCCTGTCTCGAACGGAATGAGACAGGGGTGTCCCCTTTCGCCCCTGTTATACGCTCTGATATTAGAACCTTTGGCCCAAATCCTCCATCAATCGGAGGACGTCCATGGGATGGCACTGGGGCCGACAAAGTAAATTAAATCTGTTTGCGGACAACATAATGTTGACACTGACTGACCCCGAGACCTCCCTTCCCACTTTACATAAGATACTAGAGGAATATGGTAGGGCTTCATTCCACAAATTAAACATCAGGAAAACACAGGCGCTGCCGTACGCCATCTCTCAGACTCTGGGGACACTGAAAAAATACCTACGCTTATGATTGGAGGACCTCTTATATAAAATATTTGGGTATTAACATATCGTTTGCTAACACTGCTTTATAAGACTTTAATTCTAAACCTCTACTAGGGGTGGTGAGGGACACTTGTAGTAGTTGGAGTCGGCACGAAGTGTCATGGGTGGGATGTATGGCTGCAATTAAGATGACACTTCTCCAGAAGATTTTGTATATGTTCTGTGCCATCCCATTACTGTTACCAAAAAGTTATTTTTAGATGTTACAGACGTTATCTAAATTTATTTGGAGGGGTAGGAGGCCAAGGGTTAAGGCTTCATTGTTACATCTTGCGGTTGAGAATGGAGGCATGGGAGTTTGTAATATATTTCTTTACTATAAAGCAGCAATCTTATCAGCAGTCCAACTTTTGATAGCGAATTTGCAGGGCCCTCAATGGACTCGCTATATTGCCATGTATTTTCTCCCTTTCAATCCAGCTATATTGTTGTGGGTTCCGAAGGCCATGCGTCGCAATGTGCCACCTCTCCCACCGCTAGCCGCACTCTTACTTAAAGTGTGGGATAATAACTCCTCCAATCTCATTCAATATCATCCCGTAGCCCTGGCCGCACCGATTGAAGTGTTCTGTTACCTCATCCCACATTATGACTCAAGGAAATGGATAACGCAATCCTTAACCAGATTGTATCAATTGTTTAGCCAAGATGGCCTAAGATCCTTTGCTCAATTGATTGATCAGTATAAACTTCCCAGCACCTTGTGGCTTTCCTATGGACAGATCCAATCCTGCCTTGCGACGTGGGGACTGGGAGGAAAGCTTCAATCCAGCGCCCCTCTAATGTCGCCATTTGAAATGCGATGTTCCCACTCTTTAGATAGAAAGAAGATGATATCCGTATGTTATGGTCTCCTGCTGTCCAGCACTTCTAACAAAACTTGGGGCTTTCAGGCAGCATGGGAGAAGGATATAGGTACGGTTTTAAATAAGGAGTAATGGGCGGCTAGCTTTAAAGAGGACAGAAGTAAATTTAGATGCTCGTCGTTGTGGGAGGCACGTAAAAAGCTCGTTTACAGATGGTATTTGACGCCGGATAGGGAATGCCACACAACGAAGGGTGCATCTTCTGATTGTTGGAGATGCAGTACATCGAAGGGATCCTACTTCCATATTTGGTGGTCTTGTCCCCTATTGATGGATTGGTGGAGGGAGGTGGCCACACTCTGTTCTAAGATAATAGCTATTGAGCTGACACCCACTTCGGAACTGATGCTTCTACAGTTCTTCCCACCTACATTTTCACTCTATTAACGATCTCGACATTACTTATAGCTGCGAGATGGAAAACCGTGATAGTACTGTCTATAATGATGATGATTAAGGATCGCCTACGCAAATTTCACTTGTTGGATGATATGTCTAGAAGAGTATCGGGGTACCCCTTACCTTCTAAGACCTTCTGGTCACTGTGGGATACATATCTGGCCTCATCCTAAAATAGGACTGGGACTTGAGTCTAAAGAGTTTTGGGTATAGATGGAATAATGGTAACGTTTGGGGTGCATGAGATTTACGCGCCAACCGTGAATTCAGTGTAGGTTCTTTTCTTTCCTCTTTCTAATTCTCTTTTCTTGATGGTAATACTTGGTTTTTCTTTATTGATTATTAAAAAAATTGTACATTACTGCCATTACATTCCCGACTTATTGGATCTTTGTGATGTTTGTGATTGCTGTACAATTACTTTGGAACACCAATAAAAATTGTTGAATTTAAAAAAAAAAAAAAGATGAATCCAGTTGACACCTTTTATTGATCAGACTGACAGTCTTTATAATGTGTACAGCTGTGCAGGTGAAAAGGGCATTCACTCTGTCAGCATAGAGCTAAGAAGGCTGCTAGGTGCCCAGTAAATATTACCTCAGAAACTAGCCTGAGAAAAAAGGGGCGGAGCTACCTGGATGCAGCAAGGCTATGGTGACCCAGCAGGAACAGATAGCTATTGAAATCATTACTGTAAGCAGTAAAAGGCAGATTCAATACATACCATTAAAATATACAAATAAAACCTAAATCCTGGGGCATGACAACATATGTATTGTACATGTCATCAAATAGCTACATTTGGATATTATATTATCATTGAATTCCGCTACTGGACATTAGCTACAAAACTACTACAAATACTAGAAAATCAATCAAGCCACATTGGAGGTCAATGGTGTGGGAAAAGGGGTTTCTTGTAACACACCATTGACTTATCAAGACATAACTCTAACCTAGACCACTGTATACCACTGTAACCTAGACCATTTTTCCTGAAATGTGGCACAGCGATACCTTCTATTATGCACTAATGTTTTTGTGCATTTTTAATGTTAGGTTACATTTTTTATTCCACAACATATTTTTTTAAATATGTAAATGTGTCCTGTGAGATATTCTAGTACATGGAATATATGGAGTTGTGTATATTTTTCTTCTGAACAAAATATTTTTAGAAAAAATCTATTCTGCATTTTTAAACTAACATAAACACAACTTTTAAAACAATTTTAACTACTTGAAGGATCTGATAATGGTTTTAGGGAACTAGATTCTGAGGTGACCACATTATCTGTATATTCTCTCTTCTATAGGATTACACAAGCAAATTTAAAATTTTCCATTTTAAAGTTATTCTTAGATGGCATTTTGTTTTAAATTTTAGGCTTCCACGGAAAGATGACCCGCGTAGAAATATATGGATAGCTAACTGTCAGCGTACAGATCCCAGTGGGAAAGGACTATGGCGTCCAAGTTCTGACTATGTGTATTTTTGTTCCAAACACTTTGACAAAAGCTGTTTTGAAATTGTTGGTACTAGGTGAGTCTTTCTCTAAATGCTCCATATCAACCTTTTAATAGCAAGTGCAAAATTGTATGAAAATATTTGATTATTCATTTTAGTAAAATTCCAGTATTCTAAATACATTGGAAAGCTCTTTAAAAAAAACCTAATATCTATTATATATTCCCCACTGTAAAACGTAGTAGGAAGAGGAAATATTTACTTGGACTTCTTCACTATATTTACCAGTTTAATCTAGTGGCATATAAAGTAAACTTTAATAAATCTAGTTTGGTGAAAGAAACATTTTAGTAATTGAAACATAACTGCACATAACTGATTTTTGGTTAGTCTGCGATTTAGTGCTACTGACAGCCTTTCCAAAGTCAAGCTTGAGAAAGGCTATTGTTAAGAACATTGCTTGTTTTCAAATTCATATTTATTTATTTTATTTATTTGGAAAGGATTTTACCAGGAAGGATACATTGAGCTTTCTCTCGTTTTCAAGTAAGTATATACCGAACATCAGCAGGCCACACCAGGAGCTGACATCTAAAAATATTTATTTCATGTGACACTAGGCTTGACTAAGGCACTTCACCAAAACATCGTTTGAATTCAGTACCCCTGTGGCCGCTCCACAATAAATATAAATATTTTTATATGGTCAAGGCCTGGTGTGGCCAGCTTATTTTTGGTATATGCTATTGTTGGACTGCGGATCCCAGACCATGGAGCCCCCCAGCACTGACCCAGCATTTGGGGAGTCGTACTCCGTTAGCCACACTGTATTTGACTTTCCTTGCTGTTTTCAAATTCCACGTGGATATGGTGGCCACTGAGGAACCCATGACCACCCTGCAAGCTAAAAAAGTTTTGTATTTAGCATTGGTCTATATTGCCTCTATACATTGAAGGACAGAGTTGTCTGGGAATTGTGTTAATTGTGTCTTGCTTTGGCAAGATTGCTAAATTTCCTGTTATTTTCCCCAACTTTTCTGTTAGTGGTTACCATCGTCTTAAGGAGGATGCTGTTCCAACAATCTTTTTGCCTTTCACAAAGATTCGAAAAGCAACAAAATCTAAACAGAAAAGAAAAACTGGGAAGAACACAAAGGTTAAAGGAAAACGAAAAAGGTGAGGTGGTAAATTTATTGTGGCTTTTATTGTTGGCATATAATGCACAACATCACAGTATTTTGTTGTGAACACAAGAAAAACTGTCCGGGCACTCAAGCTCCTTTTTCAGATACTTTTATTATACAACACAACTACATTACAGCAGCTTTCTGGCAAAAAGCCTTTTTCAAGCTTGACGATGGCATCTTGCTGGAACATTGCTGTGCTGTAGTTTTGTTGTGTAATAAACCTGTAAGAAAAAGGAATTGGGTGCCCGGACAGTTTTTCTTTCTCGTCATGGTTTGTGGTGGCATTTACCTGGCTTTGCATGATGGGAGCACTGCTCTACAATGTGGAACGGTATTATATTGTGAGACTGATGAAGTTAAACAATAATGACAAGATTTACAACTATAATAAATCACGATGTACTAGTATCGGTATCAGTGACGATATCAGCCTGATACCTGGAAGCCAGCGCTGGGCTGGCTTGCCGGTATTAAGAGAGGCTGGGGCTGCTGGCAAAATGCATTAGCAGCTTTCCACCAGCATTCCCCTCCAGCTGGCTGTGTTCCACAGAGAGGCCGCTGGCCGGTGAAGACTCTTGCGAGATCACGTGGAGATCTCGTAACCTCTGCAAGATCTCGCTAGAGTGCGTTACAGCCCCACAAGTCAGCGGACGCTCGGTCATAGATTTCAATATTAACATAAATTGGACAAGTTTTCAGAAAAATCCAAAATTATTTATTGGAAAGTGGTTACATGACTTTAAATCTATCGGTACATACCTGAATAAAGTATCGGTACTTGGTCTTAAAAAAAAAAAAATGGTATTGTTGCATCCCTTATACAAAACCAGACAATAATTTTAAGTAGTTACTGTCTATTCTAAAACCGGTGCACAATGGTGATCTACACATGAAAGGGCAAATTCAAACATTAAGATGAAACTTTTTGCAGCTTCGAGTTTTAGTTTGCGAGCGAACTTTAAACGTTTTTTTTCTACTAGGCCTCTTCAACGAAAACTGGTTTCTAGCCTCTCAGAAAATGCTGATCCAGAGGAGGATATGGGTATTGATACGAGGAGATATGATAACTATCCTACTCCGAATGTCGTGAACTTCCATGGGCTCTGCCCTGAAAATGTTGATATTCCAGTTGACACAGCTCCATCCGAAGGTGCTATTGCCACCACAGCTGACCATCAAACACATCCTGAGGCCATGTTGGAAGACATGGAAGTTGCCTCAGTTATTAATGGGGCAATATCAGACCATAGTTTGGACTCCTCTAATGTGACAGCTGAGATGACCTCTGGAATTTCAATGGACACAAATGCTTCTGCGGAAAAGGAAGTAGAACCAACTCGCCCAGTCTCCCCTTCAGTGTATATGTTGCGCCACCCACAACCGCCTGGTGCTTATATCCAGCATGAGCACAGCTACCACGTGGGAAATGCTCTGTTATGGAAAAAAAGGGCAGAAGCTGCATTAGAAGCATTGAGCAAAGTGCAGAGGCAACTGGAAGCATGCAGACGTCGAGAACAGCGATTACGGCTTCGGATCTCTGCTTTGCAACAGGAACATGTGCGGGAAAGGCGAGTACAGACTGACGTAAGAGAAAAGTTAAAGGAACATCTTCAGGTTTTTGAGTTGCAGCTTATCAATGACTTTATTTGATCTTGCAGACTATAGCTCGACAAGGCTGGTTTGTGTAATGGGTGTCACTTTCTGAAGGAAAGTACAGTTATATATTATTTGCCACGAGTGCAAACATTCCCCATTTGACATTGCACTTCAACAACAAGCAACAATGGAAAGCTTGCATTTGTTACATGTTTTAACGTCTGTTCTGGCAAAGCAGAAGTCGGAACTCCTTCATTTGCATACTATTTTGTTTTACTGTCATGCCCTGTGGTTTGGGAGACAATTGAAACCACTTTTCTAGCATCATTTTATCTACCTGTGATCTCTTTTTGACGTTGCTCAGTTTTGATGAAGGAAATCCTTCTCTAACATCATCTGTAACGTTAGTGCATTGTATTTAGAGACTGAAAGATTAATTCCATCATTTCCGTATCTTTAGCAAGATGCCCCAGAAACCATTCGTCTGTAAGATAAAGCATTTCACTCAAAGTAAATTTCATTTTTTTTCCATATATCTTATGTTCTGTTTAAAAAAACCCAAAAAAACACGCAACATTCTAAGATTCATTGCTCAAAGTAACACTGCTGTAGCATACATGTAATCAAACATGGACACTTTAACTTAGATTGGTCCTGAGTTGAACAGATCATTTGAAACAACGTGATCCGTCCGGTTAAGATCAAAAGAACACTACCAGCAGCTTAATTTTAAAATCCATATAACTATTGGCATGCCATTTAATAATAAAACATAATTTCTAATTGTATGAAAGTTTTTTTTCTTTTATTACAATAGTTTATATAAAAACCCATCAATATTATACCCTATACTGCAGCTTTTTTTTTCCGTTGTCCTATTGGATTTTTATTGAACAGGACTCCGTTTACAGATAAAATAAGCAGGTCTATTCACTAAAGGTGAAACTTGGGAGAAGTAAAAATTCTAGGTCAAAATAGCCAAACCAGAAAAATTCTGCCATTTGGTCTAGATTGTTCTCTTCTTGTGCCAATTCTCCTGAGTTTCACCTTTCAGTAAATAGACCTGAAGGTGTCAAGAAATCTATAATGGATGTTGACCATCGGGGAGCTCACTACCAATAAGCTAGAGGATTAAACCTTGTTGTGATATATATATATATAAGTATAGCAGTACATAGTGATACCTTTTTTATTGCACTAACGTTACATTTAAAAGACAAGCTTTCGAGAAGATTCCTCTCTTCCTCAGGTCTGGAAGCTATACTGATCAGTTCCTAAAATTGAACATTAAGACATAAAGGGTCACATGGGTGGGGGGGATTTAGATGTCGTAAAAAGTGAGTCAAATGGGATGTTCAAAATGGGAAAATGAACGCTTGAGGTATCTTGGGCCCATAATAAAACAGAAATAAAATCATACAACTTGAATGAAAAAAGGAAAAAAACCAAAAAAAAAACCACAACAGCGAAGGTTGAAAGAGACATAAAAAAAAAAAAGAGAAACCAAGAAGAAACAAAACATCAGCCAGAATTTTGAATGTTATGTGACGTTATGATAATGGGTTAAAAACCCAGAATCCACATTAAGTCAATCTTTTATAGTTTTAAAATATGTGATCATTTTATTTTCGTTTCAAGCGTATACCTCTCTTCTTCAGGTCTTGAAGCTATACTGAGCAGAATCCTAGAATAGAACAATAAAGAGCCAAGCCGAAGGGGAGGTGGGGGGGGGGGGTGTGTGTGTGTGTGGTTAGAATGGGTGTCGTAAATACGAATAGTGGAATCATATGGTCAAGAAAGGTAAACAGAGAGGACATATCATAGGCCCATAAAACAACACAGATAAGCATCATGGTGAGCATCTAATGATGGTGCCCAAGAGGAAAAAGTAAATGACACAACTTCAAAAAACCAAACAGAAGAAAAAAAAACATAAACCATGCACAATGCTGAATGTTAACTGACATTACGATAGTGAGTTAAAAAAATAAAATCTACATTGAGTCCTTCCTAGATGGTGTTAAATATGTGATCCATCTTAGCTTCAAAAGTCCTACGTTCATGAGTCTTTAAAATTTCCTTTTGAAGACTTTTAATCCAGTAAGTGTCCTTGGGCAAGATGTCTAACGGGTACATACTCGCCACCCAGGACATACTTGAAAATGAGAGCAATCTCAATGTATCCTTCCTGGTAAAATCCTTTCTCAAAACAAAAAAAATTCCTAAAGTTTTGGATGGAATGGGCCTGTCAGGTTAAAATGATGTCCCACTGGGTACAATATTTATTTTGTTGATGGAGTGTCTGCAGGTTCATCCTGAGGTTCAGTTAAAGGCCAGTTTTTAGATAGATTGATCTATCTATCATAAAAAGTAGCCATGTCAGTAAAGACATCTTTGGCAACTAAGGTTTGGTAATCTTACTTGAATCCATTATTAAAATATAACTTTTATTAAGATCAAACTTTTTAAAAACCATACAAAAATTACACACAAACTCTGTCAAATCTATAAAAGAAGATAGCATAACCCGAACCTCATAACAATTGTGTACTTATGGTTTTATATCTCCTAGGACAGGGGTCAGCAATCTTGGCTCCCTGATGTTTTGGGAACTACATTTCCCATGTGACTCAGTCAGCCTAATGGGTGGCTGAGCATCATGGGAGATGTAGTTCCCAAAACATCAGGGAGCCAAGGTTGCTGACCCCTGTCCTAGGAGAACCAGATTGCAAAATTGAGTGAAGGCAACCTTCTTGATATAATTCAGGCATAGCCACGAAGTGTAGCAACCCTATATCCTATAGCAGTGATGGCAAATCAGATGTTTTGGAACTACTTGTCCCATGATGCTTAGCCACACAAGACAGGCTGTGCATCATGGGACATTTAGTTCAGAAATATCTGGGGTACCAAAGGCTTATGTCCTATAGGTACCAGCACAAAAATGTACCTTGCTTCTAAAAAGAGAGTATACCCTTATGCAGGGCTGTCAAACTCCCAGTCCCCTCGATGTTGATGCCTACGATCTCCAGAATTACTTCAATGCAATAGATGGCCAGGAAAATCATCATTTACAGTTTAGAAACATCCGTGGGGCTGGAGTTTGACAGCCCTGCTACAATATCATAAAGACAACAAAAAGGTGGGTGACTCTGGCGTGGGGATAGACCGATATAATTTTTTCAGGACTGATTCCGATTATAGACAGCCTTTCCGGTAGATAGCTGATATCTGGTGCCGATTGTAACAGATCTCTGTGCCCGGACTGAGTCACATCTGTTAAATGCCGCTTCTTCACTGGACACCCAGGTTCTCTTCGTGACTCACGCCCTTCTCCAGTACCTTAGCCGCAGTTTAAAAACAGTGTATGTAGAGAGCCTTTCGTTGGTACAGCAAGCACACGATGGCTGCTACCCCAAAAACATGGGCCGTCACTTCAAGCTTGGTCAGAATAGAACTGACTGTTTATTCACAGAAAACACAGCTACAGTTAAGGACCAACACCGTTTGCATACAATCAAACAGATAACATCACAGATCAGATAACTGCACAGGACCTTCAAACAATGGGATTTCCTAGGTGGAGAACAGTGGAGGGAGAAAGCAGGGTAAACAAAAGGAATTTCTTCGAGAGAGCAGGTACTAATACAGAGGTCACACTATACAGAGAGAAGGTACACAGAAACACAAACAGCCTGCATCTAGAATTGTAGATACAGGTTGACCTTAACAAAGGAAAGAGCAGGAAAATAATAAAACATCAGGCCTGCACCTCCCAAATACATTTCTAGGCTAATGTACTTCGAGTCCAAAGTGACGCATGTCACACCTATGTTTTTTTCCACTACTTTAAATTTACAGTATGACATTATGCCATTAACTGAGAGTTTAGCAACATTTTAAACATTGTAATTAAATTGAATAAATTAAGTGGACATTGCAAAGTTTTAATTTAAGGTTTTATTTTTACAATATGGCCATGTCTAGACTCTGGCTTTGCAGTGATATCTCATGACCCTGTACGTAAGGGGTTGGCAACTTTGGCCCTCCAGATGTTTGGAACTACATCTCCCATGATACTGAGCTACTCTTTTAGGTTCTTAGAGCCTCATGGGAAGTGTAGTTCCAAAAGATCTGGAGGGCCAAGGTGGCTGACCCCTGCTGTAGGAAATGGGTACCAGAAATACAGGGGACCAATAGACTCCCTGTATAGGGAATTCCCTGCCAGATGGGAGGGAAGCCCAATTTCTGTTAGCACCACATTTATGTGCAATACCGTCTGTGAGCATGGGAAACCCCTAGAGCAAGATTTATCAGCCTGCTGTGGGAGAAGCACCGGATCGGCAACCTTTTGTGGGACCTCAAGTGTCACAGCTGCAGTGAGCCAGCTTGTCCAAGTATTGGCAAATAAATAGCAGATACCGATATCAGTAATTTGCTGAATATGGGTCACCGATAATCGGCAGAACCGATAATGTCTTTTCCATACGTCAAGTGGCAGTACCCATGGGATTCATCTTCAATCCCACTTTTGGACAGGTTACCAAGCTTAAAAACAAAAGGACACACCTAGGGCCAGGTGAACCCTTCCCTTACCTGTGACTCCTCCCCTGTTGAGTATAAGAAGAGCTGAGCCCAGAACCCCCCAGTCTTTCCTTCCTGTCCTCCGGACAGGGTTACCTGGGAGGCGGTGTTGGGGGAATCCGTTGGTTCTGGGGGCAGCCGCATTGCTTCTCCCGTTCGTTCGGGCCCGGCCTGGCCCTCCCGTACCGAGTACCACTGGTGCCTTTTGGTGGAGCGTCGGGTCGGCCGGCTCCTGCGCTTCGTTTGCTGCTCAGTCCGGGGTGTCTGCGGTTCTGGGTCGCATCTTGATGACGCCACTTCCGGGGGCCTCCGGCGCATGCGCCGGGGGTCAGGCGCCATCTTGCCATGTGGATATATCGAGGTTGGCGCCACTTCTCCGCAGTCTCGCCTGGACGGCCGCAGGTCAGCGTTGCTGTTCAGATCGATGCCTGTATCTCCTCTTGCCCCAGATTGGCTTGGCTCAGGTCAGTGTGCGGTGGTGTGTCTGCTTGGGGGGTTCCGGCAGCATGTTCCCTTATCTTCATATTGTCCTTACTTGTAGGATGGCGGCCCTGCCGGAGGCGATGCCTGATAAGAAGGGAAAGGCCACCTGGAAATCTAAACACCTGGTCTGCTCTACCTGTGCTCAGCCCCTGCCTGACTGCTATAAGAAAAAGTATTGCTCCTTGTGTGCCAAGGATGCGGGGGATGGAGCGAAAAAAATCAGAGTTGACTGCTTTTGTGATAATCTGCAGCACACCTTTGCAGACATGCGGCCTGCTACTACTCAGTCCCCTCTCGTTCCTGAAGCTCAGGGTCCCTCCGGGTTGTCCTTGTCTGGTCCGCGGAAACGGCAGCGTGAGAATTGTGCGGACCTAGAGGCTGAGGATGAGAGCCTAGATCCTGACTTTTCAGACTTCTCGTCGGATGAGGGTGAGACTTTGGCTGTGTTTGAGGACAGTATCTGTCCATTGATTAAGGAGGTTGCCTCTGTGATGGGGGCTCAGGGGTTTCCTTTCACCCATTGTTAAAGCAAGTTATGAACAAGGAATGGTCTGTGCCTGACCGACGTCCCTTTGTCTCCAAACAATTCAGGAGCATGTTTCCCCTTTCCTTGTCTCCGGCTGAGGATTTTAAGGTGTTGCCAAAAGTGGACGTGCCCGTGGTGCAGCTCCATCACTGGTCTGCCATTCCATCGGGTGACTTGTCCATGTTGAAGGACCTGATGGATAAGCGGATTGAGACTGCTTTGAGGTGTAACTATGCTGCCCTGGCTTCCCAGGCTAGGGCCCTGGTGGCGGCGTCCTCAGTTTCGCGTGCGCAACGACTCTGGTTGCAGGAGCTGGAAAGTATCTTGTCCAGTCTCTCCCCTGAGGTGCATCCCCTGTTCCTCCTGATACAGTCTGCTTCGGACTTCCTATGTGACGCTGTGATTGAATCCCTGAAGCTGGCTTCACGGGCCTTGGGCCTCAATGTGGTGGGCCATTGAGCGGTCTGACTCAGGTCCTGGTCGGCTGACACGGCATCAAAGAATTCATTGTGTGGCCTGTCCTTCGAGCCGGGTATGCTGTTTGGTTCGGCTCTGCAGGAATTGTTGCAACAGCTTGCGGATGTGAAGAAGGCTCTTCCGCAGGATCGGCCAAGGGATGCCTGGCACCATCGGGGGTTCTCAGGTCGTGGGTCCTTTCGTCCCTACAACAGGCGGTTCTGTCCCTTCCGTCAGCGTATGCCAGAGCAGAGACCACAGGCTCCGGGGTTTCGTAAGTTCAGAAAATTCTGACTCCAGTGTCCTGGTTGGAGGTCGTCTTCTTCACTTTGCGGACGCATGGCAGGGGATGACTTCGGATGCCTGGGTTTTAGAGACTGTTCGGTGTGGCTACGTTATTCTGTTTGTATCTGCTCCTCGTAATGCCTTCCTTCTCTCAGCGGTCGACTTACTCCGAGGATCAGTTGTCCTCAGAGGTCCTGGGCCTGCTGGAAAAAAGGGTGATCGAACCGTGCCTTCACAGGACTGCTTCCAAGGTACTTACTCTCGTCTGTTTCTGGTAGGGAAACCGGATGGCTCCTTCCGCCCCATTCTGGACCTTAAGTCTGTGAATCTGTGTGTGCGTATGAAACAGTTCTGGATGGATAATATTGTCTCTGCTACTCAGATTCTGCGGTCTGGTGAATTTATGGTCACCTTGGATCTGCAGGATGCCTATCACCATGTCCCGGTCGCCCAGGTGAGCCAAAAATTCCTCAGGTTTGCGGTTCAGTCTGGGGGCAGGGTGTTTCATTTTCAGTTTCGGGCTCTTCCCTTTGGGCTGTCCTCCGCTCCCAGGGTTTTTCTTTTTTTTGATGGTCGTTACTGCATTTTTGCGTCGTGAGGGCCTGTACATAGGGGACTATCTGGACTATTGGCTTCTTACGGCCGCTTTCGTGCCGCTCCTGGAGGCTCATTTGGCCCGCATGTCGGGGTTCTGTCCCAGCACGGGTGGCTGGTGAACTGGAAGAAATCGAGACTGGTGCTGAGAATTGTTTTTCTGGGGTTCGTGTTGGATACGTCTCTCATGGCTGTCTTTCTTTCAGATTCCAACAAGGAAAAGTTTCAAGGTCTACTCCTTGGGGCTCCATCCGGGGTCTGTTGCAGGTTCTCGGTCATCTGACAGCCGCTATCCCGGCTGTGCCGTGGGCATGGGCACACACCTGAGGGCTGCGAGGCGATATCCTTTCCCGGTGGGATGGGGACCTGTCCTCCCTGGACCATCGCGTCTTCCTTTCGGAGTCCACAAGGGCTCGGTTGCTGTGGTGGCTCCGCTCTCCGTATCTCCGCACAGGCATTCCTATGGCAGTCCCGGAGTGGCTCACGGTGACGACTGACGCGTCAGCTTCCGGATGGGGTGCTCATTGTCTGGACGTCCAGGCCCACGGGGTTTGGGATCCTTGGACTGGCTTTCTGTCCTCCAATTACCGGGAACTTCTGGCCGTCTGGGAGGCTCTTCGGGCCTTCGCTGTTCTGCGTGGACGCGCAGTGCGGATCCAGTCAGACAACCTCTCGGCGGTGTGTTACCTGAAAAAACGGGGGCACAAGATCGCGCCTCCTTTTCATTCTGTGCTGCACCATCATTGACTGGGCGGAGGTCCATCTGCGGGCTCTCTCTGCGGTTCACATCCGAGGTGTTCTCAACACTCGGGCGGACTTTCTAAGCAGGGCATCTCTGGCGCAGCGAGACTGGTCCCTGTCCCCGGATGTGTTTTCAGAGGTGGTCTCTCGGTTCGGCCTTCCGTGTATAGATCTCATGGGGACCAGACTTTCTGCCAAGGTTCCTCGCTTCGCCTCCCTCCGGAAGGGGGACTGTCCGGATCTGCTGGACGCCTTCTCGTTCCGGTGGGCCTTCGATCTGGCTTATGTCTTCCTGACGATTGCACTGATCCCGCGGGTCCTTCAGAAAATCAGGATGGACCAGGCCTTGGTGATTGTAGTCCTTCCATTCTGGCCAGGCAAGGTCTGGTTTCCGGAGGTGTTGCTTCTGTCTCGTCATCGCTATTGGATCCTCCCGATATCGGACTCTCTGCTGGACTTTCCTGCTCTTCCGGCCGGGATGCTGGTAGGTTCCAACTGGCGGTGTGGCTGATGCTGCCTCCGTACTGACTTCTCTGGGTCTCTTGAAGGACTTGGTTTCCTTGTTGTTGCATGACAAGAAGCCCTTGACTCGGCGTATCTATGATCGGGTTTGGCGCACGTTTCTCTCCTCGTGCCGGGTACATAGTCTTGACCCGGTCTCTGTGCCGATTCCTGATCTGCTGCGCTTCCTGGAGAGTGGGTTCCGCAAGAGGTTGCGGCCTGGGACTCTCAGGGTTCAGGTGGCTGCCATATCTTCGGTCACTCTGAGGGAATTGGCTCTGCATCCTTTGGTGCGGAAGTTTTTATAGGGCTTTGTCCTCTCTGCGCCCCTTTGTCAGGGACCTGGTTCCGCCCTGGGACGTGAACTTGGTCCTGGATGCACTGTGTGGTGCTCCCTTTGAGCCTCTGGCTTCCTCCTCCTTGCGGGACTTGACTCTCAAGGCAGTGTTTCTCACGGCTATCACCTCCACCGGGAGGGTGGGGGAACTTCAGGCTCTCACATGTTACCCCCCCCCCCTACACTGTTTTCCATGCTAGCAAGGTGGCGTCCCTTGCCTGGTTTTTGTCCTAAGGTTGCCTCTCTGGGGAACCTTACTCAGGAAATCGTTCTCCCGTCTTTCTGTGACACCTCGGTCTCCTCTTCTTCTCTGGGCCAATGGCACACCCTGGATATGGTCCGGGTCCTGAAGGTCTATCTGGAACGTACCAGCTCCTGGCGTCGCTCGGATCACCTTTTTGTCCTTTTTCAGGGGGCCTCTAAGGGTGTTGGTGCTTCTAGTCCTTCCATTGCTCGGTGGATTCGTCAGGCTATCTCCTTGACTTATTCTGCTGGTGGCAAGGTTTCTCCCCTTGGGGTGAGGGAACACTCCACTAGGTCGGTGGCTGCTTCCTGGGCCTTGCATGCGGACGCTACGGCGGAACAGTTGTGTAAGGCTGCTACTTGGTCATCTCTTCACACCTCCCTACTGTCTGGATGTAATTGCCTCTGCTGAGGCGTCCTTTGGGCGTAAGGTTCTGCAGGTGGTGGTTAAGTCTTGATCCCTCCCTATATTGGGTGCTTTTTATGTCCCATGGGTACTGCCGCTCGATGTATGGAAAAACGGTATTTTCTTACCTTAAAAATTATTTTCCATATTCGTAGCAGCAGTACCGCTTCCCTTCCTCTTGATTGTGTTGTGTTGGTTTTTTGAATAAAGTTGATATGTATTTTGCTACTCCGGTTCTGCTTGTCATTGACTGGGGGGTTCTGGGCTCAGCTCTTCTTATAGGCAACAGGGGAGGAGTCACAGGTGAGGGAGGGGTTCACCTGGCCCTAGGTTTGTCCTTTTGTTTTTAGGTTTGGTAACCTGTCCAAAAGTGGGATTGAAGATGAACCCCATGGGTACTGCCGCTACGACTATGGAAAAGAATATTTATGGTGAGCTTGATTTAAGTTACTTTTACGCTGCCATCGGACTTTCCCTGCTTTCCCCTCCCGCAGCGATATACCCTGGACCGGGTGGTGTCAAAAGTCTGGCCGAAGGTGCGTTTGGTTGTGGACTTTCAGACCTTGCGGAGTTCGGGACCTCGATCGGCCTACTCAGCCTGCGTAGGCCGGAAGCCTTCAAGCAGTTTGGAACTACTGCCCGAGTTCTGCTCCTCTTGCCGCCTATATGGGTAAGAAATTGCCCCCCAGCGCTAGCCGGAAAAGCAGCCCCCGGCAACGGGACATTAGAGACTCACTGGCCAGTGGGAGTGCTTCCCGGGGAGCAGCGGCCTTACCTAATTTGCCTTCGGGCTACGGATCCACAGATGATGAGGGCTCTACCTGGTCTCTGGGAGGTGATGTGGGCATGTCCTGGCTTTCCCCTTCATCACACGGAACAGGCTTACCACTGAAGTCGGCGGCTGCAAGAAAGAGGGCACAGAAAAAGCGGAAAGCTGCACAGGCGGCGTCATTGACGGCGGCGCAGGACCTCTCGAGGGGGGATCTGGTCGAAGACCGGCTGCCCTCTGTTGCCAATAGCGAGATCTCAGACCGCGACGTCTCTTCCCCGGAGGACCGGGAACTCCGGTGAAGGCTTTTAGATCTGGAGAGGCTGACGGAATTGTGGAGGGGGACGACGGTCTCCCCTCCACGAAGGGAGACTTACGCAGGATTCTGGCAGAGATCAGGGATATATGGAGGCCAGAGGTGGCGGCAGTTCGGGCGGAGGTGGAGGTGATTCGAACCCAGGTGTCGGAGGTCCAGGTGAAGACGAATGAGGTCGCGCAAGCACAGACGCACCTCGCTGGACAGATAGATGGCCTCCGCTCTCAGGTGGAGATACTGACACGCTCGGTGGAAGCGCTGGAGACTCGACATCGTCTACGAAACATAAGGATAAGAGGTATTCCGGACTCGGTCTCAGAGGATGCTTTATTGCCCTATGTGACTTGGCTTACACGGCAGGTGACTGGACCGCACCCCGATACGCCGGAGTTTATTGGAACTGTGTTTTGGGTCCGGAAGGCTGCGACGGCACCCAGAGGGAAACCTAGAGATGTTGTGGTGGTTTTTCGTGACATCGCCATGAAAGTGAGGGTCATGTCTGCACCCGGAGCACGGGACCCTGTGCAGTTTGAAGGTGTCATGCTGGTACCACGACCTCCCGTTTTTGACCCTGTTAGCGCGACGCAGGTTTCGGGACGTGACCTCAGTCCTTCGCAGAATGGGAATTCGGTACCGATGGGGCCTAGCCGGTTCTCTGGTGGTGACCCACGATAACATCCCCTATACGGTTACTGACCCTGAAACAGCATGGGCCGCTCTGGCTGCGGCAGGCATATCACCGGATGGGTCGGAGTCTCAGCCGGGATGAGTTGCAAAACACTTTCGCGTTTATTATATTTGAGCCGGTCCGGGTTTATCCGGATGCATGTCTCTGGACACCAGGGACTCTGTTTTTGATGTAAACCGACTATGAACATTTTGTTTTTGTGGTTCTCGATATCTGTGATCCCGGTCCTGCGTGACCACATTCCGTTTAAGTACGGGAGACTCCTTTTTGTAATTTTAGAAATATTGCTCTGCCTTATCCTGCCTGCTTCGCAGACGCCTCCATTTCGGGACACAGGCTGTGAAAGGTTTGTTGTTTTCCTTTCCCTGTCCTGTCTCTTTGAAGATGACCTGCTGTTTCCCTTATCAAACCTCTGTTTACCCACAGGCTGAGACTTTTTATATTTTCCCCCTTTTTTTTATTTTTTTTATTTTATTATTATTTTTTCTCTCTTTATTTTGGCACTCTCCGTGTGGTCCCGAGGTGCGCCATTATGGCTCTGCTTGTCGTACTTGGCCCTCGGAACACCGGGCCTCGTGACGTTGTCCCTCCATGGCCTCCTTCGGGAGCGTGCCAGGAGTGTCACGGTTATGGCCGGTGCCTTTTCCCCACCCCCTTCCCTCCTTTTTTATTTATGCTTTTCGTCCTTTTTATAATTAATATTTTATTTCTTTTTGTACGCACACGCAGAGTTTTCTGATTTTGAGTCCCCCCCCAATTAGGGAAGTTACTTGTTGTCATTATCCTTTGACGACTTTTCTGTTTGTTATTAATAGAGGTTATCCAGACAACGTTTAGTGGCCCTGTGTGGCTAGAATTGTCTGGCATGTTTCATTGTTTGGCACTTATTTTATACCGTGTTGTAATGCTGACTTCTTTCAAAATAAAAACTTTAAGTATAAAAAAAAAAAAAAAAAAAAGAATATTTATGGTAAGAAAATACCGTTATCCCTACTCTGGCGTTACAATATTGTCCAAGATATAACTTAAATATGAATAATTTAAATGCACTGCTAGCCTAAGAAATTATGCCCGACACCCAAAGAGGGTATTAAAATACAGAAATGTACATATGTATAAAAAGTACAATTAAAACAATATTCTTTATGCGGGGTAAGCTTACCCTGATAGATAAATGTTCATTATATTTCGTATAAATGGAAAGTCTTTCAAATCCGTTGTCATTCGTGGGAATCAAACAAGATCACAAAAATTGCCCTAATCTCACCTAATTTTGTGCTATTCAATACAAGGGACCAATACTATCACAGAGATAGGAATAGAATTGTGCTATTCTGTAGTCTGTATACATAGTGTTGTAACCTGGGGCAAGGGGACATTAATAAGGTTGCTAACCCCTGGGACATACGGTACCAGAGATGCCGGGGTCCAAAAAATGCCTGTATAGGGAATTAACAGATTGGAGGGAAGCCCCATTTCAGTTGTCATCACGCTGATGTGCAATACCGTCAGTGTGCAGGGAAAGTCTCACAGCAAAGGCTGACAGCCAAGATGTCAACCTGCTACAGGAAAAGCTGCAGATCAGCTCTGAGCTGCGGGCCTTCACGTGTCGCAGCTGCAGTGAGCTGACTAGGCAAATTATCAGCAAACAAATGGCCGATGCCAATTATCTTCAATTTGCCAATATCTGCTACTGATGATCGGCAAAACCAATAGACAGATTTATCCCTAATATAAACCATAAGGACACAATTGCTATGAGGTTCAAGTTATGCCATCATAATTTTCTTTTATCATTTGGTGACTGGATTTGTAAAAAGCAATATAAAACAAAAAATACAAAACACCTCAGGTGTTAATGTGCCCGGCGCTGTATTTGATCATGTGTAAGAATTTTATAAGAAGAGAAATGTATTATAAACATGCAGCTCACCACAAGGTGTGTCCCTCACCCATATCAACCATATAGAGAAAAATACAAACGTATTTGTTGGGAGCGCAGATGACAATATATGGATTCGTATTGCTTCAAAATACAGGTTTCAAGATGTCAGTAGGATCCAACATATGCACTACAATGTAATGACAAATGACAGATACTCGCGCTGTACTGTTGAATTGTTAAACAGAAGGTGAAAGGAAAACCACTCACAAACAAAGAACCAATTGGTTCATTTTATACGCAGGTAAGCCTCTATGGCGGGCTCCTCCCGTCAGATCTGTTCTTATGCTGGTTGTAAATGGTACCACAGTC
This sequence comes from Leptobrachium leishanense, assembly GCA_009667805.1. Lineage (NCBI taxonomy): Eukaryota > Metazoa > Chordata > Amphibia > Anura > Megophryidae > Leptobrachium > Leptobrachium leishanense. Next base: position 58,079,211 of record CM019073.1, read on the forward strand.
TTGGGTTGCACGAATGTAGTAACCTCAAATAAAAAGGGCATACATAGCACAACACCAGTGATATATATACAATCCAAGTCAAAAACTACTCACGCTTTACTGAGCCTCCCTAATGAGTGGCTCAGTACTGTAGCATTGGACCGCTTATTCCTTGGGGGGGTGAAATCGATATTACCGCGTTCAGGTACACTGAAGAAAAAACGGCTGTTTCCAAGATGATATATGTAAAAGCATCTACTTCCAAGATGAGATAGTAAAAGGATTTATTTAAATTTAACAAAAAAGAGAATTAAAAAATAAACATAAAAGAAAATAAAATAACAAAGACGGTATTAAAATATATATATTCAGACAGGACTCCGAAATAGAATCCGAGACGCGTTTCACTCGCTTGCCTGTGAGTTTCATCAGTCGGCTGGTGAGGAAAAGATGTGGTGCCTTCAAAAATTTCAGGAACCAGAAATGCTCATTGAGTATTAGAATCACATTTACATGAGCCTTTCTTGAAGTGTCTCACTGCTTAGGCTTCGATCACACGACCGTACAGAGTGACCGCTATTCCCTGCATCTGAAGCTTTGTAACTGCTAGAAAGGGAGGGCCACACTGTGTAGCGTGTACACTTGTTGTGCTCTACCACCGGACATGCTGAAAACCTCCCAGTCAAAAAGCTACAACGGATGTAGGACGGGGTTACAAAGCACGATCCTCCATAGGATCCTCCATAGCTTTGTAGCGCTGAGCACATTAACTGCACTTGACGAGGTGGCGTCAAAGTGGAAGGAAGGTCCTTCAGCACTCAAATACGCTCGTGACACCCTGGCCTTATAGTCCACTTTTCCTTGAAGTGCTGCTCACGGTTAGAGCCACCATAGGTGCTGGCCAGTTTTTCCCATTACAGGGTGAGTGGACCCAGCGACACACACTGCAGGAAGCTGACTCGTTCCCGTGCTACAGAAAATGAGAGCGAGAGACCTGCAGCCCCAGTAAGTTCATGCAAGCAAATATGCGGAGCCTGGGAACGCTGCATACACTGCAAGTTTCACTAAATGGAGACACAGTGATCTCCTCACCTGATGACAGTAATTGACAATGGTAATTACTGCACAATTAAGAAGAACATGATGGGGGGAATCTGTGTGCATGTGCGGTGCTGTCAGCGTCATTGTGTGTGATTGGTTGTGGTGTCAGTGTTTGTAGGTCAGGATCACTTTGTGAAGAGGTGTCAGAGCTCATGGCGGGCGGGGGGAGAAGGTGTCAGTGTCTGTTAGTATTTCAGTGTCTGACTGTATCTGTCAGTTTCTGTATGTATAAACGTGTTTATGTCTTTGTGTGAATGTCATGGTCTATGTCACGGTTTGGACGATACACGGTCATGGTGTGCAGGTGTGAGCCCAAGATGCAAGCGAATCAATCATGGGAGTCCGCAGAAATTTTTCCGGGGGGGATTTTAATGGCATCCATATTCTGCCCTTTTGACAATGTCATGAAGGGGACAGTCATAAAATAAAGCGTAGTAATACGGAGGCTGCGAAACATGATGCAAGACTAATAGAAGAATAAAGGTGTAAGTGTCTGATCTGAGTGTTGCATTTTCTAGGTCATCTCTGTATACACAAACCATGACCCTCCCACACACCAGCCCCCCCTCCAAACATATACATACATACATACACGCACACACACCAGCCCCCTTCCTACATATATATATATATATATAATGTGTGTGTATATACACACACACACCCCCTCCCTCCATCTCTGTATACACAGTGACAGAGCCGGCTCTGTATACAGATATTCAATCTGTATCCCCCTTCTCTGCTTAGATTGTAAACCTTTGGACAGGCTCCCCTCTCCTCTTAGACTGTAAGCTCTGGAGCAGGGTCCCCTCTCTTAGATTGTAAACTCTGGAGCAGGGTCCTTTCTCCTCCTAGATTGTAAGCTCTGGAGCAGGGTCCCCTCTCTGCTTAGATTGTAAGCTCTTGGACAGGGTCCCCTCCTCCTAGATTGTAAGCTCTGGAGCAGGGTCCCCCTCCTCTTAGATAGTAATCTGTTGGGGATGAGTTTACAATTAGTCATGGTGTTCCGAGTAGAGCTGGCAATGTGAGCAGATGCCCTAGGTTTGAGCTCCTGTGAAGTGGCCCTAATTGAACAGTGCATAGCCACGTGAACGCTGCCTGATTGCAGACTAAAACTGCTTGGTCGTAGCCGGATTGCAGGGCAGAATTTCCCCACCATGGAGAGTTTGAGTTTCTCTGGCTGGAGATAGTACAAGGGAGCATGCCACAAAAAAAGAAGCGACCGGAGGAATTGGCAAGCAGTGTGGTGGTTGCCCCAATTTTTGTGCCGGGCAGTGGGAGGATCACATGATGGTGGTGGTTCCTCTCGGGAGATACGGAGAAGTCCCTCCCCGGGCTTCCAGGGCTCACAGGGCTCTGGAGAGGTGGTGGGGGAGACGGAGGCAGAAACAGAAGCAGAATTGGGCCCTGCTACTTGGCTGGATATAAAACGTCTTCAAAACTTTATTGCAGAGGAATTGGCCCACACTACAAGGTCTCTGACACTGGATATTCAGGCAGTGGGATCATGTACAGCACGATTGGACGAGAGAGCTGAGGCTATAACGGATTGTCACAATGCCTTTGCTCAACATGCTGAAAATTTGGAGGTAAGGGTGGGAGTGCTGGAGAATGCCCTGGAGGACTTGTCTAATAGATCCAGGCGAAATAATATCAGGCTCCGAGGCCTTCCAGAATCAGTACCTCCAGACCAACTTGAGGGGACACTAACTGGTATTATGAAAACGGTATTACCAACATTACAGCCCTCTGAGTACCTGATTGTTACATCCTCAGCCCCCGCAGTGCTCCCTGGGGGGTCTGGGCAAGAAGGGGACAGTTGACTGGTCGGGTGCCAGCACTTTCTGCTGGCAGATCGGCATCTGAGGGGGCGGGGTCTGGTGTGGTTACCAGGAGCCACAGGCTTTAAAACAGGGCTTGAGGAGTTGCCTCATCGCCCTGTTGTGGAGTTTACTTAATGCACCGCTACTTCCTGAATCTATTGGAATTTACTGTTGACAACCCTGCTTTGTATGAGATTCCTGCTCCTGTTATTTTGACCCGGCTTGGCTTTGACTACTCTCTCTCTCTATCGTGTATATTACGCTGTTTGTGTATTTTTGTGATTTAACCCCATGCTGGTTGCTGGGTTGAAAGCTCGCTGTTTGGGTTCTGTCCCATCACGTTTAGGGGTATCGTTTGTAACCCTCCGGGGTCCCTTTACCCAGGCTATTACTCATGTTAATGTTTTTGCAAAGACCACGATAACAAATGATTGTTTATTTCTGTTTAATGTTATTTCTAATCGCATCTCTGTACATATTAGCAATAACAATCCTGTATGCAAGCCAGTACCTGCCAAGAGTCACCAGGTATCTACTAATTTCAAGTATTTACCAGAATGATTGGTTTCTGCATCTGACTGCCCTGCACCTTGAATACTTCACAGATTGTCGTTCCACGTATGGTGTTTCTAAGCGTATCTTAGGCTTTCTGTCGGTCTCAACCCTCGGAGCCTAGAGGTAATTCAGCTAGTCCTTTGAGCCCCTTGGCTCTTGAGTTACAACCTGTATTTTATGCAATTTCTGTGTTAATCAAGCTAGTATTGCTGCCCTTAAGGATCTCAACTCCTCTACTCTTGGGGAAGCGATATAGCTACCGTTAGGATTCACCGTACCCTGGGCACACGTAGAGGTAAAAATACAGCCCCCCGGGATGTGGTGGCCAGGTTTCATTATTCCTTTACTCGAGAGGCCTTTTTACGGGCAGTCCGGGAACAACAAATTGAACATGAAGGACATCAGATATTTTTCTTTCAGGATCTTGCCCCTTCAACATTAATGAAACGACGTGAGTGGCGTGTTGTTACAGAGGTGCTACGTGCTCAAGGCATTCGATACAGTTGGGGGTTCCCTTTTCGTATATTAGTTAATAAAGAAGGTCGAACGTACACCTGCACACACCTGTATAATGCTCGAGACTTTTTACATCAATTAGGATTAGAGGTACCAGAGGCTATAGAAATGCTGGTACCTCCTGAACCACTGCCAAGGCTCACGAGAGAGTGGTCTACGCAGGTGACATGACCAGTAAAAAGATACTAGATATTTGAAGGGGTTAATTATGGACTCTCTCTGATTTTTTTTTGATTTTTTTTTTATGGTTGTTTACTGTAAACCTGGAAGTTAAGGTTATGTATATCTAGGTAAATTTAGCTACGGGTCACTGGTGTTGGGGGTTTGATAATAGGGACTCGTGGTCTGCAACATGTCGGTTTTTCTGTTCTTTTCTGCCCCTGAAATCCTGAACCATGGGTACTATGAGTTTCATGGGTATGCCTATTGGTTTTGGGGTTTTTTTTTGCCCGGCCTTTTTTCTATTTGTGAGTATGCTTTTCATTAAAACTTTTGGCAACCTATTTTTTCTATCATGGTACCAGGCACAAAAATTTTATCTTTGAATATTAAGGGGTTGAATTCACCACGAAAGCGACGGTTATTATTTAGGGATCTTAAACGGAAAGGAATAGCTATTGCTTTCTTACAGGAGACAAGACTTTCCGCTGTAGCAGCCCCTCGCCTCTCAGATCCGTCTTATTTTAGAGTGTATACCTCGTGTGCCATTCCAAAAAGAAATGGTACTGCAATATTGATTCATAATTCATGTCCACTTCAGATTGAGAATGTGCAGTTTGATAACGCGGGTCGAACTTATTGAACTTATTCAGCTCAAAGATACACTTTAGTATCGGTATATGCTCCTAATGCCCCAGATTTTGAAGTTCTGGACGGATCTATCTGCCTTGTTATCCCTTCCTATGAGGGGACAGATTATAATAGGAGGGGATTTTAATGCGACCCTGTGTCCACCTTTTGATCGTTCTTTAGGCCCGCACGTGCCAATACAATCCCCACTGTGTCCCATCAAGATCGACAATTCCATGCATTTGTTCATTCCCAGGGGCTGGTGGATATTTGGCGGGTATTAAATCCGTCTGTTAAAGATTATTCATATTATTCGCCAGTCCCATCATACCTATTCTAGGATAGATTATTTCTTGCTATCGCCAGATTGTGTTCCTATAGTTGAAAAGGTCTCTATTGGCTCTATAACGTGGTCTGATCATGCGGATCTATCCTTGCAGATTAGACTCTTAACCCATAAAGGGGGGGGGGACAGTGGAGATTAGACCCCCTCCTTTTGAAACCAGGGGTTCAAGATGCAGTTAGTGCTGCCCTGGATACATATTTTCAGGTCAATGATACTCAGGATATATCTATTCATACACTTTGGAATGCTCTTAAGGCAATAATAAGGGGGACTTTAATAAGCCAGGCCTCTTATCATAAACGAAAAAAATTACAATCTATCGTTACTATGCAGGCTAAGGCTAGGGTCAGACGAACGCATTTTCACGTTGTCTGTGAAAAAGTGCGTTCGAACGAATGGACGCATTTTTTCACGGAGTACGCGAGAGCGGTCATACGATGCGCATTTGTGTCCGTGATTTTGTACGGATCATCAATAAAACACTTTGTGCATCTGAACGTTATGTTGGCCGGACATTAGCAGGGTCTGACATCTCCTAATCACGCACACACACCGCTAGCGGGCGCAGTGCACTCTGTACGTCAGTACTAGCAGTTTAACGTTCTCGAAAAAATGCGTTCGTTTGCCACTTGCGTTGCGCGGCCGGACTTTCGTGCGACCGTACTTCGTATATTGGCCGTCATTGCCCGTCATTTGCTGCTAGTGCGGCCGTGATTATGTGCGCCTGCACGCGCGTTCGCACTGCCTCAGTCTGACCCCAGCCTAAGTTGAGGCGTTTAGAACTTTTACATAAACAAACCCCTACGGACGATATTTTTTCACATCTGGTAAATACTCGATTTAAGCTTAATAGACTCTTTTTGGATGATGTGGGTCGTTCGTTGATATGGTCTAGACCAGTGTTTCTCAACTCGTATCCTCAGGACCCACTAACATGCCTGGTTTGTGGGATATACGAAGCACAGCACAGGTGATCTAATTAGCTGCTCAGTGATTGCAGTATTCAGTCTGCATTTCCCCAAGGTGATCTGCAAAATCTGGCCTGTAGTGGGTCCTGAGGACTGGAGTCGAGAAACCCCGGTCTAGACGACGATATTATGAAAGGGGTAACAAGGCAGATGCGCCGTTAGCTCGAATGCTTCACCCCAGACATCCTATTGGGATGATCCCGATTATTAAGGACACTCAGGGCAAGATCTATCAGGGACGCTTTCACGACATATTTTGCAAAACTGTATAAGCACTCCCTTACACACACCCTAGAGAATACTTATTTAGTGGATAAAATAAAGGCATATCTGGATCAACTAGCTCTCCCCTCTCTTAGGTAGGGCCAATATAGTGATCTGTACTTCACTATTAAGGAAGAAGAGATAGTAAGGGCAGTTGGTAGAATGCAGCCCTGGAAAGCTCCAGGTCTGGATGGTTTTACGGGCCTTTATTATAAAACTCTTGTCTAAATTATCACCTTACTTGTGCCAATTATTTAATGAAGTAAGAGAGGGAGCCTTTTCCAAAAGAGTCTTTGTTAGCATCAATAATTCTTCTCCCTAAATCAGGGAAGGACCCTGAGGCTATAGCTAACTAAAGACCAATTTCCCTTATTAATACAGATGTAAAAAGTTTGGCAAAAATTCTTCCCTGTCATCTGGAACCTTTCCTTACCACATTAATATCACCTTACCAGGTGGGATTTATTCAGGGACGTCAAGCATATGATAACACACGTAGGGCTGTAGATCTGATTTGGCTGGCTAAAAAGCATAGAATACCCTCATTGTTTTTGTCACTGGATGCTGAAAAGGCCTTTGATAGGACAGAATGGCCATATTTATTTAATTTATTGACGCATGTGGGTTCTCCCCCTCTTTTTTTTTACGACTTCTATCAGCCCTTTATGACTCTCCTGGAGCTCAAATATTGATGCCGGGTACAGATAGGATTCCTTTCCGGGTATGGAATGGCACTCGTCAGGGTTGCCCTTTATCTCCGGCTCTATTTCTTTTTCGGAACCGCTCTTATAGACAATTAGGGAGGATCTGGAGATAAAAGGGTTCTGGGTGGGAGATTCTCAGTTTAAATTGTCAGCCTATGCGGATGATATACTTATCACATTGACAGACCCTAAATATTCTCTGATTAGGGTATTGGAAAGGCTGCACGATTTTTCAGAGATTTCAGGGTATAAAATTAATTTGGATAAATCTGAGGCCATACCAGTAGTGCTTTCCTCGTCCATTCTCCTCGACATCACTTCCTCCTCTTTAATACGGATAGTTGATTCAGAAATTACATATTAGGAATTTGTATACCATCATGTCCTACAAAACTATATGATGCTAATTACTCACGTCTGATAACGACTATTAAAGGGGAACTAGAGACATGGAGTAAGTACTCTATATCATGGTTGGGCAGAATTAATTGTATTAAAATGAATGTGTTACCTCAATTATTATATTTTTTTCAAACATTACCCATCCCTCTGATTATTAAGGATTTTGTTATATTACAACGTGCTATTGATCAGTTTATATGGGCTGGAAAACGTAATCGGGTGGCAAGACACACGCTCTATCGGCCAAGAGCATTGGGCGGACTGGGCTTGCCTTCATTACTATCTTATTATTATGCTGCCCACCTCGCTCAAATAATGGTATGGCATTTACCAAAAGGTACTTGTAGATGGGTAGATTTGGAGGCTGGCCTTATGAAGCCTAGTGTTCTTGATCAATCGATTTGGATTTGTCAGAAATATCGTTCTAAGTTACAGACGGATTGTCCAGCAATTATCAATTCTGTTCGTATTTGGAATAAGCTAGCATTAAAATGTGAACTAATTTTCCCTCTTCATTAACTCCGATTTTTGGTAACAGGGATTTTATTCCCGGACTTAATGCTGGTCCCTTTTTGGTACTTACAGGATGCTGGTGTGTGCAGGTTGTACCATCTTTACCCCAAAGGGATATTACTTTCTATGGAAGAAATTATTACAAGAATAGGGGGGAAAGATTTTCCATTTCCTGCAATTAAAATCGTATGCTATATGCCCCCATGTTCATAGTGCTGCTACGGCTAAACAAACCTGTTTTGAACGTTTATGCAAGAATGGTAAATATCAACGAGGGTTGATAGATCTATATCTATTATATATCTGACGTCTAGACTAGACTGGAAGGAGCTATCTTATAGACATGTGCATTCATTTTAGTACTAAAACGATTTAATCCGAATTTTGGGATAATTTAGTTTTAGTATGACTCGAGATACGAAACTGCTCAGTACAAAAAAACGAAAGAAACTAAAATAAAATGCACTACATTTTAGCTTCAGACCTTTTTGTGATATTACATTGATGAGTGAAGGAGACCAGTAATGAAGCGCAACATCGCAAAGCTACAGAAAAGGTTTGTATGCGTAATCCTTCCTGACCCAAAACTCTGACAGTGATCGACCTCCAGTATACTCACTCGCAGCACAGCCAGCCAGCACAGGAGAGGAAACCTTTACTTAACCATTGCATGTCTATGAGGCAGACAAGATGATAAAAGCAACTGGAGAAGGAAAACATTCAAATAAATCACACTGAAAGCTAATGACAGAGGAGGGCTGGATAGTAAAAACCCCTTTATAACAAGCAGCGCTGGGAGAAGAGAGGGAGTTTATAAAACGTGTGTTATCTCCCCTCCCGCTCTGCATAATAGGGCTTAGGTCTGATACATTTTATATTATCCAGGAGCACTATCCCCCTTTCCTCATCTATAATACACGTTTTATATAAAGTCCCTCTCCCAGTGCTGCTTGTTATAAAGCTTTTTCTTTACGTCTGATACATTTAGTATCCAGCTCTGTTACTCTGTCATTATGAGCCTTCAGTGTGATTTATTTGAATGTTTTCCCTAGATTTAAAGTGCTTTATTTTATTATAAAAATCAATTTGCACCAGTCATCTCTTCTCTGAGCTTTCAGACCGATTTACGTTAATATTTTCCCTCTCCCCTGCTTTTTTATTCCTGTGTCTCCCCCGCAGAGATACAAAGTTTAAGTAAAATTTCCCTCTCCTGTGATGGATAAGCATTGCATTCCGAAGTTCTGCACCCTCCACATGCAAATGCAGTAGGATGTTCTATACAGAGAGGGGCATTAATTAATGCAGGAGGATGTTGTATACATTATACAGAGAGGGGTATTAATTAATGCAGGAGGATGTTATCTACATTATACAGAGGGGGCTATTAATTAATGCAGGAGGATGTTATCTACATTATACAGAGGGGTATTAATTAATGCAGGAGGATGTTATCTACATTATACAGAGAGGGGTATTAATTAATGCAGGAGGATGTTCTATACATTATACAGAGAGGAGCCTTTTTTTTTTTTAGCCCTTTAAATCCAGTGGCTGTGAGCGCTGAGAACGGCTGCTTGTTAGATTATCTCTCGGTACAATGTATCAGTCTCAGCTGTTACAGTAACTGACTGTAACAGTGCTCAGAGTTTCAGTAAAATAAGGAAATAATATTGTTCTAACCGCTTATTTATAAAAATATTATTTACTAGCTTTACTGAAACTCTGAGCATTGTGAAGAGCAGCAGTCAGTTATTGTAACAGCTTTGCCTGACACATTGTGCTGAGAGTGAGAGATACTGTAACAAGCAGCAATCTCAGCCCTCTGAGGAGCCACTACAATAGTAATTGTATCCACTGGTTTTCGGATGAATGAAATTAGTTTTCAATACTAAAGAACTGAAAAGAATTTCTTTAGCAACTAAATAAATTGCATTTTAGGACTAATCCATTAGTTCAAAATGAAATTTTGTGCTGTGCACACGTCTACTATTTTATGTACGGTGATGGGAAGCGGATATAGGTGAATCACTGGATTCAGAAGACTGGATGGACATTTGGGAACTGTCAAATTCGGTATCTATATGTGCCTCCCTACAAGAACAATCAGTTAAGACAGTAATGCGATGATATACTTCTCCAGCTCAGCTGGCTAATATGAATCGGAATATGTTGGATGTATGCTGGAGGTTATGTAATATTACTATCATATGTGGTGGTCATGTCCAGTCATTGTATCTTTTTGGATGAAAATAAGGGATTTATTGCAGACGTTTTTTTCTAATTCTGTCCCACTAGACCCGTGGGTTTTTCTGCTGTCCAGACCAGCCCCAGGTTTTACTTTCCATGAGAATAAACTAGTAGCTAAAATTACATTGGCTGCAAGACGGGCAGTAGCAGAAGTTTGGAGACAACCTTGTTTACCAAAGCTAGCAAAAGTATTTGTAAACATTAAAGATACACAGGTCATGGACGAACTTTCGGCTTTGGTTCATAATTCTTGGACCTCTTATAATAAGTATTGTAAATAGTCAACGGAGCGCCAGCAAACTGGATGTACGGTTAGTCACTAAACATGTCCAATAAACTGGTTCTCTTGGGATGGTCTAGAAGACATTCTTCCAAATAAAGAAGTTTCTGCAGAAGAAAAGGAATATAATAGTGCAATATGTCGGTCCACCACAGGGCCGCCATCAGGGCATTACGCCCAATACTGCCGTAAGGGGCCCGGGCCCGGTGGGGGCCCGGGCCGCTGGGGCCTGGGGGGAGGATCCCGGGCCCCCGACGGCAGCGGCGTCGCCCTTTAACAGCTCCGGTATCGGACTCGATGAGTCCGAATCCGGAGCTGTGTCCCTGCTGCTGCTGCAGGAGCTGGAGGAGACTGAGACACTGTGTCTCCTCCGGCTCCTGGCAGCTTCACTTCCTGGCTGGGCGGGGCCAAGCAGCGTGTGAGGGGCCTCCCAAGCACGTTGCTTTGGCTCCGCCCCTCCACTCAGTGGAGCTGCGCGCCGGAGCTGGAGGGACCAGGAAGAAGACAGAAGAAAAGAAGAGAAGAAAATTAAAGAAAAGGTGAAGAAAAGAAGAGCTGAAGACAGAAGAAAAGAAGATAGAAGACAGCGAGTGGTGAGCCAGGGCCCAGACCCAGGGCCCAGACCCAGGGCCCAGACCCCTAGGCCCAAACCCAGGGCCCAGGACCCAGACCCCAAGGCCCAGACCCCTAGGCCCAGACCTCTAGGCTCAGACCCAGGGCCCAGACCCTTAGGCCCAGACCCTTAGGCCCAGACCCCTAGGCCCAAACCCAGGGCCCAGACCCCCTAGACCCACACCCAGGGCCCAGACCCCAAGGCCCAGACCCAGGGCCCAGACCCCTAAGCCCAAACCCAGGGCCCAGACCCTAAGGCCCAGACCCTAAGACCCAGGGCCCAGACCCTAGGGCCCAGACCCAGGGCCCAGACCCCTAAGCCCAAACCCAGGGCCCAGACCCCAAGGCCCAGGACCCAAGGCCCAGACCCAGGGCCCAGACACTAGGGCCCTGGGCCCAGACCCCCTAGGCCCAAACCCAGGGCCCAGACCCAGGGCCCAGACCCCTAGGCCCAAACCCAGGACCCAAGGCCCAGACCCAGGGCCCAGACCCTGGGCCCAGACCCCCTAGGCCCAAACCCAGGGCCCAGACCCTAAGGCCCAGACCCAAGGCCCAAACCCAGGGCCCAGACCCTAAGGCCAGACCCTTGGCCCAGACCCCCTTGGCCCAGACCCCCTTGGCCCAGACCCCCTAGGCCCAAACCCAGGGCCCAGACCCTAAGGCCCAGACCCTAAGGCCCAGGGCCCAGACCCAGGGCCCAGACCCTAAGACCCAGGGCCCAGACCCCTAGGCCCAAACCCTGGGCCCAGACCCCAAGGCCCAGACCCCAAAGCCCAAATACAGACCCAGGGCCCAGACCCTAGGGTCCAGACCCCATACCCAGGGCCCAGACCCCCTAGGCCCAGACCCTAAGGCCCAGACCCCTAGGCCCAAACCCAGGGCCCAGACCCTAAGGCCAGACCCAGGGCCCAGACCCTAAGGCCCAGGGCCCAGACCCCCTAGGCCCAAACCCAGGGCCCAGACCCTAGGGCCCAGACCCTAAGACCCAGGGCCCAGACCCCTAGGCCAAACCCAGGGCCCAGACCCTGGGCCCAGACCCCTAGGCCAAACCCAGGGCCCAGACCCCAAGGCCCAGACCCCAAAGCCCAAATACAGACCCAGGGCCCAGACCCTAGGGTCCAGACCCCATACCCAGGGCCCAGACCCCTAGGCCCAGACCCTAAGGCCCAGACCCCCTAGGCCCAAACCCAGGGCCCAGACCCTAAGGCCAGACCCAGGGCCCAGACCCTAAGGCCCAGGGCCCAGACCCCCTAGGCCCAAACCCAGGGCCCAGACCCTAGGGCCCAGACCCTAAGACCCAGGGCCCAGACCCCTAGGCCCAACCCAGGGCCCAGACCCTGGGCCCAGACCCCTAGGCCAAACCCAGGGCCCAGACCCCAAAGCCCAAATACAGACCCAGGGCCCAGACCCTAGGGTCCAGACCCCATACCCAGGGCCCAGACCCCAAAGCCCAGACCCAGGGCCCAGACCCTAGGACCCAGACCCCAAGGCCCAGGGACTAGACCCAGAGACCAGGGCCCAGGCTAGACCCCAGGGACCAGACCTCAGGGCCCAGACCTCAGGGACCAGACCCCAAGGCCCAGTCCCAGGGACCAGACCCAGGTCCCAGACCCAGACCCAAAGGCCATCATACACAGCCCGTTTCTGTGAGATTTATTGCTGTGGATTCTGTGATATGTTCAGACACACCGCTCATTACTGTGAGTTTTATTGCTGTGGATACTGTGATAAGCTAATACACACTGCACATTACTGGGAGTTTTATTGCTGTGGTGCTATGTTATGTCCTTTTTTTTTGAAGGGGAAGAAAAGCTGTTAGAGGTTGAGGGGGGGGGCCCTGGGGGGCCCCATCGTGAGGTTTAGTAAGGGGCCCCATCATTTCTAATGGCTGCCCTGGTCCACCATATGGAGAAAGTAAGTCAGTCGTGGTCTTACTCACATGCTGTTGAGCCTAACCTCGGCTCTAGGGTGGATGGTGGTTATGGGTCTTCAACAGATGTTCAGGTGCCCATATACCCGCAATGGAGTTCTTCAAACGCTTTCCCCTGTAGTGGATCAGAAAAATACCAACGCACTTTCTGGTGCAATACCGTTTTAAAAGATAATGGGTGTTCGTAAATCGTTACACTCACATATTAGTGAGCCGCATTGGCTCCAAGACGTCGCATAGGAATATTGAGGTAATTCCAAAACATTCTTTCAAATCACGTTCCAGGAAGCAGCAGAAATTTTAAAATAAATTTATTTAATACATAAATTATATTAACCAGTACGCGTTTCGCTCCTTAGAGCTTCTTCAGCTGGTATCAACATGTATTGTGTCTGCTGCTTCCTTATAAACTGTTCAAATGACCCATTACATCCTTAACTTAATTGAAACACTTGAGTCCAATTAAAAGACAATTAAAATAAATTAAAAACAATTAAACATAATTAAAAACACTTGTAGTTCATAGTATGATGGGTGTAGGCGTCTTAGCGTTGCCCTCCAGGGTGAACCGCATGTCCACATCTTTAATAATCACATTAAAAACATTAAAACGCCTCTGGCGTCATAAATCCAAATAAGAATGATCGCGCATGCGCACAATGAGACGCATGCGCATAGCCGAGTAGGGCAGTCCCACATCTAGCGTCCAATCATATGCAAACGCTCGAACCACACGCGCTGGCCCACCAAAAACATGGCGGACAGCGCGACATTGCTCCTCATAAATAATCAAGGGCCACTAATAAAAACAACCATGGGTAAATGTCCATGGGACCCAGCATACACATATGCCACATGGTGAAAAAAAAATCCTCGGCACAACCCCACTGCAATTGTATATCGTAAGCATTATCCTTTTAAGCAGGACTGACTGATCAGGGCCAGGTGAAAACAGATGTGCCTCCAGGGCTGAAGATCAAATGTTCACAGAAAGTTCAGGAACCAGGATAGTCCATGCCTGCAAGACCCAAAGAGGCACAAGGGGGGCGCCAGGGGTTCAGAATGTCCAGATCGTTACAGTATATGTCACATATCCGGTCGCCGGTGCCGCAGGAGGAACAAACCCGGCGCTGGTTCATTCATAACTCCATGAATCCACTCCTTCAGAACTTTCAGTTTCTCTGCAGCCTCCAAGAGGTACAGGTGCACCCAATCACCAAGCCTGAACTTCTCCATAAAATAGCAAAGGTCCCACAATACATTGCTTTCGCATTGCTTCCTGCTGTCCCTAAAGCCTGCAATAGCCTCCTGTTTTCCTACCTGTTCTTGTACCCCTATCTTGATCATCTGTTGCCAAACCCGGCTTTGTACTTTAGACTATTCTCTTGCTAACCGTAGTCAGACAAGCAGGGGGTTCGGCAACAGATGATCAGAATAAATGTATATAGGGTTTAGCAGAGAATAGTCTAAGTACAAAGCAGGGTTCGGCAAAGATGATCAGAAATATATATATATATATATATATATATATATTCTGATCATCTTTGCCGAACCCTGCTTTGTACTTAGACTATTCTCTGCTAAACCCTATATACATTTATTCTGATCATCTGTTGCCAAACCCCCTGCTTGACTGACTACGTCTTTGCCTGCTCCTTCTGATTCCACGCTATTGATAACCCTGCTTCATCGAAGACTTATTTTTTCCTCTTTACTTATGTTCGCCTATATCTAGTGTTTGTGTAAATCATATTTCTATATCTTGTGTTTGTTGTTGTTTTCTCCTGATCTGGTTCCTTGGTCTGTCTCCTTGTGTATATACTTCTTGCTTATTATTTAGCCTTGTTCCCTGTGAAATTGTATTTAGTGCCTTATTAGTTAGCTTAGTTAGCCTTGGTCTTGTGTTTCTGTTATATTCATTGTTCTCCTGTTTTGTTCAGTTTCTTTTATATTGCTTTACAATCTTTATACCTAAATAAATCTATTTTATATATACTTGCCTTGCATTTCATCGCATAGTGGGCTCAACACTGCAACCCGCCCATCTGTATTGTGACAGTATATTCCAGGGACGTGCGGTCAGCGGTGGCAGATGAGGCAGAGCCTCACATCCCATTAAGGGTTGCAGTCCAACTCACCTGCTCGTGTTCCCCCGTTGGCTCCATCCGCCGCACATTCTTTTTTTTTCCCAGCAGCCTGGCTGAGCCTAAGCAATTTGCGTAGCAGGACATCCAAGCACTGCCCACTTCCTGAACATTGCTCTCCCAGTGGCTCAGAGACACTGGGAGAGCAATGGAATGGCTTTTACCAATAGGAAAGCGCTACTGGTCCAAGCCAGTCAAAAAACGGCTGCATGGGAGGCATGCCTCCCATGCATTGATTGGCGCAGGACAGTCATGTGACTGTCCAGTTGCACAATCAGTGGGCGTGGTGGTGTGGCCTCAGTGTCACACTAGGCTGCCTGGTGGAAGACGCAGAGAACTGCCAGATACATCCTAATACAGAACCACTACCCAAAGCATCCTAATACAGAACGCAAAGCCCAAACCATACTAATACAGAACCACCTGCCCACAGCACCCCAACACAGAACCATCAGTCCAAAGCATCTTGTAACAGAATCCCAAGTCCAAAGCATCCTAGTACAGAATCCCAAGCATCCGAATACAGAACCACTAGCCCAAAGCATCCGAATACAGAACCAGCCAACGCATCCTAATACAGAACCACCAGCCCAAAGCATCCTAATACAGAACCACCAGCCCAAAGCATCCTGATACAGAACCACCAGCCCAAATCATCCTGATACAGAACCACCAGCCCAAAGCATCCTAATACAGAACCACCTGCCCAAAGCATCCTAATACAGAACCACGTGCCCAAAGCATCCTAGTACAGAACCACCTGCCCAAAGCACCCTAGTACAGAACCACCTGCCCAAAGCATCCTAGTACAGAACCACCTGCCCAAAGCATCCTAGTACAGAACCACCTGCCCAAAGCATCCTAGTACAGAACCACCTGCCCAAAGCATCCTAGTACAGAACCACCTGCCCAAAGCATCCTAATACTGAACCACCTGCCCAAAGCATCCAAATACAGAACCAGCAGCCAAACCATCCTAATACAGAACCCCAAGCCCAAACCATCCTAATACAGAACCACCTGGCCACAGTGCCCTAATACAGAACCATTGTCAGGTCCTAGAGGCCCTGACCCCCTGGCACCCCCTTTCTATGCCACATCTTGCATGCCCTATGCAGGTTCCAGGACTTTATATCAGACTTTACACATTCCTGGACTCTGACATTCTAACCCTGGAACCTCACCTGCCCTTCATCCTCCCTAATCAATCCTGCATTTAAGGAAGTCACATCCTCTACCCTGGACTTCCTCATTGAAGTCCCAGACTGTGTTCCTGTGCAGAGCTATTCCTGAACCCTCCTTTGTGGTATCGCCAAAGACTGCCTAAGGACCCCTGTTTCTACCTGGACACTCATTCTCAATACCGGTACCCCCTTTTGCTCCCTGTTCCCCCCCCATCTGGAACCCCGTGTATCAGACCCCCTGGATATGGACTTGGACCACCCTGCCTGCCACCTTGCCTAGACCCGTGCATTCCCAACGACCACTCTTGATATATCCCTACTGGTACCTTTGCCTGAATGTCTGTTCTATGTATTGTTTAGTGTTATTTTTTATTCATTGTCTGCCCCATATGCTGTTAAATTCCCCTTGTGTCTATTTCTGCTTTCCACTGCTCTAGCCTCTTATTCTCATCTTTGCTATCCCTCAATCCTCCTGCTTTCTAAGTACTTCTATATTCTGTTTTCCCTTACCGCTCGTCCCACTACTCTCAGCCATCCCACTTGCCTCAACCTCCTTTCCCTGCATCTTCTTTCCTCCTCTAACGCTATTCCCCTTTGTGCCCAGTCTCCTTTTGTTTGGTTCATGCTTGTTGTGTTTAATATAAATAAACCATTTTTGTTTATCTTGCAAACCTGTTTCATCACTGCATCTTGGGCTCACTACCGCACCTGCTGCATAAGGCTAGAGTTAAACGAACACATTATTCGCAACGACCGTCAAAAAGTGCATCCGAACGCATTCACGTATTTTTTCACGGAATGCGCAAAAACAGTCAGACGACGTGCATTTTCGTGCGTGATTTTTTTTACGGATCGTCAATATAACACTTTTTGCGTCTGGACGTTATGTAGGCTGGACATTAGCAGCGTCTGACATCTCCTAATCACGCACACACGCCACTATGCCGCCGCAGCACACTCTGTACGTCAGTACTAGCGGTTCTGCATTCTCGAAAAAAATTGTTAATTTTCCACTTGCGTTGCGCGGCCGGACTTTCGTGCGGCCGTAATTCGTATATTGTCCGTCATTGCCCGTCATTTGCTGCTACCGCGGCCGTGATTATGTGTGCCTAAACGCACGTTAAAAATGCGTTAGTCTGAACCCTGACAGAATGAGGAAGTCAAAAACCTGTGAGCCAGCGGTGATCATAGCCCATGTAGAAGGACTGAAAGAGGCCAACCAGAAAGTCCAGCAGCACCTGGATTCATTATTGGATTACCTGCAGCAGAATTTAAACGGCATTTCAGCTAAGGTGCGTATTCCTGCTCCAGAGGGAGCTTGAGGACCCCTCCCTGACCCAGGAAGAAAAGGCAAGGAGAAGAGCGCAAGACTTGTGTTATTACTGCGGGGGTCATTCGCATAGAATATTGGCCTGCCCATGGAAGCCAGGAAGATTTTTTTTCTGCCATCAAACCCAGAGACTATTCCTGAGAAGCCTAGAAACCCTACATCTAAAGAAAAAATGCTGTCCAAGAAGTTGTTGGTGAAACCTATACCTGCCCAGCAAAAAAATTACTTCACCAACTGTCAAACCTAGAAATTCTGCACCCAAGGAAAAACCCACAGAACCTGATCCAGTGGTGCAAATGGAAACAGAGCCTATCCTGCTTTCAAGTCTGAGGCCCATCACATCAAGTCACCAACACTCCCCATACTACTCAAACCAGGAGTCTGGTTCCTCTGAGTGGAGTTCCTTGGAGTCTGAAGAAGAATGGCCCAAACAGACTGCACGCCGCACCCAGGGACCCCCAGGGCAGCATGTGGGGTATATTGGCGTTACCGGATCTGTCCGCTGCCCTGCTGGAAGGGCTCGTCGTGCCGCTTTTCCCAAGTATTCTCTGGCGAAGGACTACAACCCCTTCAGCAACTCCTCCAGTGATTCTGATCCTGAATGGGAACCAAGCGAGGAGGATTGGCCCTCTGTCAACCCGGCCACCTACCTATGCCATTCCGTTGCCAACTCCGGATCTCAGACCAGCAAACATATCTCCAGTCCACAATGCTGGGGGACAGCCTACATGGGCACCATAATCTGCACTTCAACCTCAGTTCCTGGGTTGCCTAAAAAACCAAAGCCTTGCCAGAGCCCCGTGTTCAAGCCTCGCCAGACCTCCGTGACCAAGGTCGCTGCCCTGTGGCTTGAACAACCTTCCAAGTGCGCTGCCAGTCAGGAGCGCGAACCTTCAAAGGTCGCTAACCAGCGGAGCGATGATTCCCCCAAGTCTGTTGCCCAGCAGATCATAACCGAGGCCATTGCCACAGACACCCCAGAGCGGTCACTGCCAAGGGGTCACCGTCGAGCCCAAGCGACGCAGAGCCCAGCCGCACAAGCGACGCAGTGCCAAGGTCACCCAAGAGCCGTGCAGTGCCAAGGTCACCCAAGAGCCATGCAGTGCCGAGGTCCATGTCCAGCAGAGCCGTACCAAGGTCAACACCAAGGGCGCTGCCCCACCGAGCCACGCCGAGGTTGCCTCTGAGATCGCGGCCCAGCTGAGCCATGCCACCCGAGTGTCTTTGCCTCAGAACCATGCCACAACCACCGTCCCAGAGAAGCCCATTGCTGAGTCTTCGGGTCCTGCTGGTATCGATTCGCTGGAGACCCAGAATTAAAAGCTACTCTTGGGTACACTGGCTGGCGTTGTCAGCCAGGTCGTCACTCTGGCCCAAACGGTGAAAGAACTTCAGGCAAACCAGAGAACCTGGCAGACCCTGGTCCTAGAGGCACGTAACTCTGCAGGATCCACAGAGCCAGGCGGTCTGCCTATGCCGGGATTGTTTGTGGTTGGTGACCCTGACACCAGGCTGGGCCTGATCAGACTTTACACATTCCTGGACTCTGACGTTCTAACCCTGGAACCTCACCTGCCCTTCATCCTCCCTAATCAATCCTGCATTTAAGGAAGTCACACTCTCTACCCTGGACTTCCTCATTGAAGTCCCAGACTGTGTTCCTGTGCAGAGCTATTCCTGAACCCTCCCTCCTTTGTGGTATCGCCAAAGACTGCCTAAGGACCCCTGTTTCTACCTGGACACTCATTCTCCATACTAGTACCCCTTTTGCTCCCTGTTCCCCCCCCCATCTGGAACCCCATGTATCAGACCCCCTGGATTTGGACTTGGACCACCCTGCCTGCCGCCTTGCCTAGACCCCTGCATTCCCAACGACCACTCTATTGATATATCCCTACTGGTACCTTTTGCCTGAATGTCTGTTATCTGTATTGTTTAGTGTTATTCTTTATCTGCCCCATATGCTGTTAAGTTCCCCTTGTGTCTTTCTGCTTTCCACTGCTCTAGCCTCTTATTCTCATCTTTGCTATCCCTCAATCCTCCTGCTTTCTAAGTACTTCTATATTCTATTTTCCCTTACCGCTCGTCCCACTACTCTCAGCCATCCCACTTGCCTCAACCTCCTTTCCCTGCATCTTCTCTCCTCCTCTAACACTATTCCCCTTTGTGCCCAGTCTCTCCTTGTCTGGTTCATGTCTCTTGTTTGGTTCATGCTTCTTGTGTTGTTGTGTTTTAATATAAATAAACCATTTTGTTTAACTTGCAAACCTGCTTCATCACTGCATCTTGGGCTCACTACCGCACCTGCTGCATAAATCAGTCTGAACCCTGACAACCATCAACCCAAAGGATTTTAATACAGAATCCAAATCCTAAAGCATCAGAATACAGAACCACAAGCCTAAAGCATCCTAATACAGAACTGTCACACTCAGGCATCATTTTCTGCGCAGTGTGTCAGATTTTAAACGCAGAATTTGTGGGGGTTTTCTCCTGTCTTTGCAAAGGAGTTTGCAAAGCAAGACCTGATATTTACAACCCTTTATCTGATCTGTTCTCTTAGGCTGAACCAAATGGGTTGGGGAGGAGGGTGAGGGGCCAGGTCTTTGTACAGGATGCTCACCCAAATCTCAGTGTATTTCTCCAAGGACTTGGGTTGATGAACATCTAACAACCTTCTGGGACATTTGAAATCTGGAAAAAACCCATGGAAGAGTTGCCTATTGCAAGTTAGGCTTTCTATGTAAGCCCAATTTTATTTTAAGAACTATATTTGCACGTTTTCTTATTTTGTATGTCTTGTTTTTGTCATATCGGCACTGTAAAATTAGTATTTTTAGCTTTTTCCATTAAAACTTTGAAACCCAGTACTGTCTTTGATCTAGATGCTTTGCGCTTCTCAAAGCTCGGTTTAGCGTTACTGTAGTATACAGCATTTGGTAGATATATTAGCTATATGTGGTTAGGCTCCTCGTTTGGGGTTTCAAAAGTTCCCTATTACTTTCGTGGTGGCAGCGTATAGTCAGAAGGGTGTGTACAGTTTAGGGGGTTAGGATGACATAACTTGGGGCCCTGAGTGTGAGAAGAGTTAGTAAGTCCAGAGGCTTGGAGCTGTAACCCCTTGTACGCTCTCCCTCCGCACGTGACGACTGGGTAGGTGTCATGCTGGGAGTGCAGAGGGTGATTGTAACGTGCGCTATGGCGCTCACCCCGGATCAGCGTTGTTAGCATCTTTATGGACAGATTTCTATGGTAAGAAATTTTAAAGCAGAAAAGACTGTAATGCCTATAATCCAAAGCCAGGAAGGTAATTGTTACATCCTCAGCCCCTGCTGTGTTGCCCGGGGGGGGGGGTCTGGGCATAGTTCGGTGCCACTAGCTGTTCGAGTGCCAGCACCTTGTAATGGTCGAACGGCGTTTGAGGGGGCGGGGCCTGGAGTGGTCACGAGGCGCCGCCGGGTTTAAAGCTGGATGCGAGGAGTTGCCTCGTCGCCCTGACATGGAGATCAGTTCCCGCATCGCTAGTGTATTCTTATTGCTGTTTAAGTTGCCGACCCCGTTTCTGTCTACTATTCCTGCTCCTGATTTTGACCTGGCTTGTATCTGACGATTCTCTTGCTTCTACCATTAGCGGTTGCCAGTATTGTGCATTGGTGGATTAACCCTATCTTTACCGCTGGGGGTTTCACTCCCTACCTGGGATCATTCCCATCTCGCTCTGGGGTATCATTCGTGGCCTCATTGGGGTACTGGTTAAGGCCCAAGGTTCATGATTCATTCCTACGTATATCTGTACAAACCGCGGTAGAGAAATACTGTTTATTTTCTGCATATGATCATTGCACACAAACCACCAAGTATACTCAGGTCTGTAACAGCCGAATACCCATATATGGGCCAGCCACCCCTGAGAATTGCAAGGTACTTCTTAGTGTTTTCTGTAGCGTACAAACGGGTAAGTCGGTCAATTTGACTGCCCTGCAGCCTGCACGATTCATCAACTGTCAAACATTATTGTCAGATACCCGTATTGATACTCTTACTCAAGTATTACAGACTTCTGTATTGTTTGGTGTTTCTGAAGGTGCACTAAGTTGGCTTTTGGTCTCGAAACCATTTGAGCGTAGATGCAAATCAGTTCTGCTTTGGTACTCCTTGGTTTTGGAAAATAAGTCTAATTACCAAGTATTGTGCAACCATCAAGCAGATATTTCTGTCCAAAAAGATTCTCGCTACTCTTGTGTGAGCGCTGCAGCGCCCGTTACATCGCGTCAGGGCCTGATATTGATCCGACAGATTTATCTTTACTCATGTCTAAGCTGGGTGAAATCCTGTCTAAGCAAGAAGAGCAAGACCATCGCATGGATCAGTTTGCTCAGGCTTTGGGCCTAGTCATAAATCAACTCGGTAAGGTCTCACCGCCTCCTTCTCCTGCGATTGGCAGGTCCACTCAAGCAGTCACTATCTCATGTCGGTTTAAAGACTCCTACAGGTTTCAATGGGAGTTCTAGTTCATGCAGAGGGTTCATAACCCAAATAGATATGTTTGAATTAAATCCAGGAATGTGTCCCACAGAGAGCCAAGGTGGGTTATGTGATCAACCACCTTACTGAGAAAGCTCTACTGTGGGCAACCCCTTTATGGGAATTGAAAAAAAACAGTGGTTTATAGTTATGCTGATTTCATGAATGACTTGAGACTCACATTTGACCCCGCTAGACGGGCAACAGGGCTTTGTGGCGTATAACCCATGGCAACCGTCGAGTTGCTGACTATGGCATAGAATTTAAAACCGTGTCTGCTGATGGGGGGCGTGGCTAACCGCCGATCGAGATGGTGGCTTAACTGAGGAGCTCTAAACACAGACCTTAAAGAAAGCGACAAAAAGCATCTTTGCACAAACCGAATCAGCCCGAAAACTGTCCGATCGGGGGTGTGAGATGTCCCAGAGTAGACCCAAGCAATCGGCGGCCAAATCTGAGGTTTTTTTTTTCCCCGCGCCTTGCCACGAAAAAAATCGGCGGCCAGGATCCAAGATGGCTCCAGCCGCTCGAGTCCGGATCCACCTGTGGTGATACAGACGGAGGGTCCGGCAACAGGATCTGAATTGAAGGCTCTCACCACTACTTTAGAAGGTATGCTTACCTCAATGTCCGCTGACTTAAAATCGCAACTTAAAGAAGTGGCCAATGAGATTAGACCTGATATCCAGAACCTGGCAGACCGCACATCTCACATTGAAGACAAAATGGGGGAATATGCTGATGCACAGAATGATATCGCCGACAAGGTACAGGAGTTAGATACACTGGAGGGTTGCTTGACCAAAATT
The DNA here is from genome assembly GCA_009667805.1 of Leptobrachium leishanense. Lineage (NCBI taxonomy): Eukaryota > Metazoa > Chordata > Amphibia > Anura > Megophryidae > Leptobrachium > Leptobrachium leishanense. The sequence continues at coordinate 58,102,231 of CM019073.1, forward strand.
GCTGATCTTGAAAACTGATCTCGCAGACATAATGTGAAAATCCGAGGTGTCCCAGAAAGTGTTATAACCCAACAGCTTGCTTCTTATGTTACTGACTTCTTTTTACACTTACAGTTGTGTTCAAAATTATTCAACCCCCAATGCTGTAAAGGGTTTTAGGGAATTATGTGTACATTTGTAATTGTATTCAGAATGAAATCCTACAAGGACTTTTTAAAGAACCATATGCAACTAAAATGACATCAATTGGTTTTGTAATACAGTAGTAAATGTTTCTTTTGTGAATTCTTCATTGACACAATTATTCAACCCCTTAAAGACTACCACTCTGAAGAACAGAGGTTCATTCAAGTGTTTTCAATCAGGTATTGAAAACACCTGTGGATGTCACGGAGCAGCAATAAAGCATAATAAGCACCAATTAGGCAGCTTTAAAATGACTGTGATACTCAGCTCCTTCTAGACATTTACTGGTGTGGTTACAAACATGGTGAAGTCAAGAGAATGGTCCAGGAAGACAAGAGAAGAGGTGATTACTCTTCACAGGAAGGGCAATAGCTATAAGAAGATTGCAAAGATGTTAAACATACCAAGAGAGACCATAGGAAGCATCATTCGCAAATTCAAGGCAAAGGGCACTGTTGAAACGCTACCTGGTCGTGGCAAAAAGAAGATGCTGACTTCGATTGCTGTGCGCTACCTGAAGCGTAGAGTGTGAGAAAAGTCCCCGTGTGACTGCTGAGGAACTGAGAAAAGATTTGTCAGATGTGGGTACTGAAGTTTCAGCTCAGACAATACGGCGCACACTGCGTAATGAAGGCCTCTATGCAGGAACTCCCAGGCGCACCCCCTTGCTGTCTCCAAAGAATAAGAAGAGTCGACCGCAGTATGCCAAAACTCATGTGGACAAACCACAGAAGTTTTGGGATATTGTTCTGTGGACTGATGAAACAAAATTAGAACTGTTTGGGCCCATGGATCAACGCTATGTTTGGAGGAGGAAGAACAAGGCCTATGAAGAAAAGAACACCTTGCCTACGGTGAAGCATGGCGGGGGGTCAATCATGCTTTGGGGCTGTTTTGCTTCTGCAGGTACAGGGAAGCTTCAGCGTGTGCAAGGTACCATGAATTCTCTTCAGTACCAGGAGATATTGCATGACAATGTGATGCAGTCCGTCACAAACCTGAGGCTTGGGAGACATTGGACCTTTCAACAGGACAATGATCCCAAGCATACCTCCAAGTCCACTAGAGCATGGTTGCAGATTAAAGGCTGGAACATTTTGGAGTGGCCATCGCAGTCACCTGACTTAAATCCGATTGAGAACCTCTGGTGGGACTTAAAGAAAGCAGTTGCAGTGCGCAAGCCTAAGAATGCGACTGAACTGGAGGCTTTTGCCCATGACGAATGGGCGAAGATACCCGTAGATCGCTGCAAGACACTTGTGTCAAGCTATGCTTCACGTTTAAAAGCTGTTAGTACAACATCCTTTTACAGTTATAAGTACTAAGATTGAATGTCACTTGGGGGTTGAATAAAACTGATAATGATGTGAGCACAGAAAAGACATTTGTGGTTATTTCATTATAAATGTTATGTTATATTTGTCTGACCTACACGTGTCTCTTTGATTTAATTGTAAGCAAGATGACTGATCAAAATCTATGTCAAACTGGCCAAAACACTCAATTTCAGTGGGGGTTGAATAATTTTGAACACAACTGTAGTCAGGGGTCCGCTCAGGCACACTCTGCTGATGGACCGCATACATCGTCTGCCGGGCCGTCTGCGATGCGCGTGATGTAATTTTGCGCCTCTGCTACTTTAGACCTAAGTTCCCTATCTTCCAGGCTCTGCGAAAGCCTCAGGCGCGGTCTCCTGATTATGACCATTTGCAGGTATTTCCGGACCTGGCAAAACGTACGCTTGATTTTCGACGCTCGCTCCAGAGGGTAACCGCTACACTTCGACAACACAATATTCTCTATCACTGGGGTTTCCCGCAGAATTTGCTGATCCCACACGATGGCTCCCAACGCGTGGTGACAACATTGGAGCAGGGGCTACAGTTCCCGCCGGAGAGGGGCTTAACCCCAGCATCACCGAACCAACCGACCTCAACGCTCCCTCGAAAGATGCAGAAGGAATGGATAAAGATTCGCAAAGGAAAGCCGGGCTGAATGCCCCCTGCTCCTACTTGTCTTAATACACTTTGCAAAGATTCATCGAGACATACCCCGTCGACTTCATCTTGCAGTGGCGTCTTTTGCGTTTTACTACGACACCAAGGTCTGGTGGCTCCGTTCAGTTGAGAGATATTCTCTCCCACGTTCCCTCACTTTCTCCCTCTCTTGCTGAGAGTTGTGGCACAGCAGCAAGTTTGCTGCCACATAGGAGATTTTCAAACAATTTTTTGTATATAGTTTTTTTCTCTGATTTGCGTTTATCTTCCTCCGCCCCCTCCTTTCGTTTTCCAGGGACTGCCGGACTCACCCCTGCTTACCACCAGGCCACATATGTTTTTGTGTTGCATCATCGACACGCACATTGAGGGACAATGCTCATTCCAGAACTCAGAGCTCTTTTCCTTTTCCTCACACCTGAGGTTTCTAGCTGCTGTGCACTTGGGTAACTATTTGATGAAATGTCTCTTATTCTCTGTACGTTAAGCATTTTAGGTATCGTACAATGTTCAGGGTTTAAACCTCCCCTATAAGAGGCGAACGCTTTATAAAGAACTTGATCCCTCAAAGGCGAATGTCATATGTCTTCAGGAAACTCATTTTAAGAGACTTTCGCACCCTCCTCTGCTTTGGCCCAACTACACCACCCAATTTCACTCCACAGGCCCTTCTAAATCAAAAGGGGTCTCTATTCTTATTAGAAATTATGTTGTGTTTGAATTGCACCAGAAATTGTCCGACTCGGCTGGCAGATACCTCATTTTAGTGTGCTCAATGAACCACAGAGTTTATACTATTCTCAATGTGTACTCTCCCAATGACAACCAAGTGGCGTTTGCTACGGCTATGCTAGAAAAAATATCTCCTGTCCTTACTGGTACCCTTATAATGTGTGGGGATTTGAATTTCAGCTTAGATCCACTTAAAGACCCCTCAGGTTTTGGCTCTCGCCCTCTGACTGGTAAACGTAAACGACAAGTAGACAAATTCCAAGACCTATTGACTGAATATCATCTTCATGACGTCTGGCGCATATTCCACCCTAACAAGGTAGATTATACATTTTATTCTAAAGTGCACAAGACCCACTCTAGAATTGACTATATGATGGTACAAGGACAAATGCTCCCATGGGTTGAGAGTTGCTCTATTGGCACTATCTCTGGCTCCGACCATGCACCAGTGACCCTACTCCTAAAAGATGACTACAAACCATTTGGCCTCTCACCATGGTGCCTTAGTGAAGCAGTCATGTCTGACGTGACAGCTAAGACTGACCTAGATACTCAACTACACACGTATTTTGAATTGAACGCAAGCAGCGACCATATGGCAGGCCCATAAGGTGGTTTTGAGAGGACATTGTATAAAATGGGCATCTCATTTTAAGAAATCTAGGGAGGCCGCTCGCCTTCTCCTTTTACGGAAACTTGACTCTCTATACCAGTCACACAAACTGATCCCCTCAGACGCCACTGCTCGTCTCTTCAGTGAGACTCATGACGAACCACACGCACTCGACGGACAATCACATTTTTCCCACCTGCAGCGTCTTAAGGCATTTTTTTTTTCTTTTTTTTTTTTACGCTTATGGTAATAAACCCGGCAGGCTATTGGTGCGACGATTGCGCACGCTCCAACCACGGCACCGCATAGTCAAACTCCACACCGCTAGCCATTCAGTAATACATAAACCCCTCCGATATTGCTGAAGAGTTTGCAGCCTATTAATCCTCTCTTTACAACGTAGGCGACGACGAGACTGTCTTACAACCCACACTCGCAGATATATATAATTACCTGTTACACATTAATCTTTCCACCCTGACTAGGGCACAAACAGACCTATTATCACAGCCGGTTTCCCACGAAGAAGTAACGAGAGTCATCTCCTCGCTCCCTAATGGCAAAGCTCCTGGCCCAGATGGTTTCCCATCCTGCTATTACAAATCCTTTTCGTCTACCCTGGTGCCTCACTTACTCAGAGTATTTGAAGGGGCCTCCTCAGAGGGCTCGTTCCTTAAGGAAATGCTACAGGCCACGATCATTACCTTGCCTAAACCGGGTGAACCCCCGTCCTCATGTTCGAACTTTTGCCCTATTTCATTATTGAATACGGATATAAAGATCTATGCCAAATTGCTAGCTACACGATTAAACGACATCCTCCCTACTCTCATTGGCAGGGATCAGGTGGGATTTATTAAGGGGAGACAGGGGACTGAAAGCTCGAAGAAATTGCTAGCCTTACTAGAATACCAAGCTACACACGATGTCCCCTGCCTCTGGCTTTCCCTAGACGCAGAGAAAGCGTTTGACAGGGTTCATTGGGGATTTATGAGACGCGTTCTTGGTAAATTTGGTTTCTTAAATGAACATGTGAGGGCTAGCATGGCACTGTACGCACAACCCTCAGCTAAAGTATTGAACAGCGGCTTCCTCTCAGAGTTTAATATAACGAATGGCACATGTCAGGGCTGCCCCCTATCGCCTTTATTATACACTTTAATACTAGAACCCCTGGCCCAAGCCATAAGACAGGATGATCACATATGTGGTGTGCAAGTAGGCCCTGCGACGTTTAAACTAAATCTTTTTGCTGACGACATACTTCTGACACTTACTAACCCTGTATCCTCTTTACCCTCATTACACACTGCCTTGAGCGACTATAGTTTAGTCTCTTACCACTCCATCAACATGCCTAAAACTCAAGCAATGGCTTTAGGTGTCACCTCTGAAGACCTACATTCTATAAAGGCTCGGTACTCCTTTGTTTGGGCGGAACAGGGTATCAAATACTTGGGGGTAACGATTCCCAAACTGCTTGAACGTGTCATGTCTTCAAATCATACCAAGGTCTTCTCTGAAGTGAAGACGCTCTTACAGAAGTGGAGGAGAGTGTGATTGTCTTGGCTGGGCAGAACGGCAGCTGTTAAAATGACGATATTACCTAAACTGCTATGTTTTTCGAATGTTACCCATTTCTATACCCCGCTCCCTTCTTAATTTGGTACAATGGGACATCTTCTCATTTATATGGAATGGGAAGCGCCCATGTATCCCACTTAAAGTCCTCACCTCTGCCCCAGATAACCATTTATTATAGAGCTGCTATCATAGCCTCGTTGAGTGTAACCTTCTATGTAAGCCGTCTGTTATGGACATACAGTCGGCATTAATACCCGCCCATTCCTTTACTTGCTTGCTTTTTAAACCTACTAAATCCAGACCCCCTCTCCCATCAGCCCTCCAGATAACTAAATGGTACTTTAATATGTGGGTCCATCAGGTTCGTAATTTGACCTCCCTCTACCCCCTTGTCTTTAGCCACTCCAGTATCTGCCCTTGTTTACGTACTCCCCTTTTTTTAACCCTAAACCCTGGAATCACAACGGGGTTACGCATGTGTTTCAGTTCTTTCAGGCTTCTTCTCTTCTTTCCTTCACCCAACTGCAGGTTAAATACGGGATACCTTCTTTTGCGTTTCTCTCGTTTCTCCAATTGAAATCCTATATGGGAAAGTTAGGAATATTGGGTTTACCCCCAGGGGGGCCTCCCATATTCTCACCCCTTGAAACTTTTGCTACCTGTCCCTCGCAAACCACCAAACTCCTTTCCCTCTGTTATAGATCACTGTTATCCGCCACGGACTCTCCCCGATGGTCATTTCAGACGGCTTGGGAAACCGAACTTAATGTGTCCCTCACAGCAAAACAGTGGACTCCTATAATTCTGTTTGACAAAGGGGGCCTCCCGGTGCGTCTCCTTTTTGAAACGAGACGCAAAGTGCTGTGCAGATGGTACTTTGTACCTGTCAGAGAACGCCACTTTCATAAAAATATCACTATGTGTTGGAGATGTCTCAATATCAATATATGTTACATGTTTGGTGGACCTGCCCTGTACTTCTACCTTTTTGGTTAATGGTGGCGAAATTTGTGGATGAAGTTCTGGGCACTCCAGTTCCGTTTTCCCCAGAACACTACATCCTGGGAGCCCTCCCGGATGCAGTGAGAAAATTGTCACGTCAACGTAAACTATATTGTATTATTGTGTCCTGCTGCTTTCTTCTCATAGCTAGACTCTGGAAACAAACTACACCCCCTACCCTACCTGTGCTGATTAAGATGGTCTCTGACCTAGCTTCCTCTGAAGCTCTGTCCCTGTCACACTTTGCTCTTTCCGCACCGAAACAAGACCCCTTGTCATTGTGGCGGGAACATTTGCTTTATAAATCTATTTAATACATGAGGTTTCCCTCCCTGATTTCTTGAATATTATGCCTTACTTTACTAATGCCAACAGTTCTCTGGTTTACTCCCTCCGCCCACCACACTGTTTTCGCCTAGCTACCTATTCCTACTCTACCATAATTGTTTGAGTCCAACGATGTCATCTCTTTAGCCTTTCCATACTTCTCCCCTCCCCCCTCTTCCTTCTCTCCTCTTTTCTTCGCTCCTTTCACGTCTCTTTTCTCTCATTTCATTTGCGGTTTATTCCCTTTTATTGATCCTTTATATGGGATAGGAATATTTAATTGTTATCTAATTTTATGACGATGTTTTAGTTTCTAATCTGTGGAGCAATTGTTAATGGATACAGCTCCTTATCATCGCCGTTGTTATCTGTTCCGATTTTCCCCATTTATGTATATTACTGCTTCCCCCCCTTTTTTCATTTTTGTATCCCATTCTTATAACTTGCAAAAATAAAATATTGCAATGGCCTAATGAGGTGCTTGTTACGGCATTTCTTGAGGGCATTTCCGAGACCGTCATGCATGAATTAGCACCTCTATCATTGCCTGATGACCTAGACGAGTTAATAGACTATTTTATAGCTCTTGATGATCAGATGCGTGACAGGAGGTCTGGTCGTAGCAAGACACAAACATTCTCAGGGTACCTGTTATACTCCCAGGTCGGTTCATGCTGTATCCCCTCTCAGACCTGTACCTACTGAACCCGAGCCTATGCAACTAGGTTGTTCTGGTATATCAGGAGAAGAGGAGACAATATCGCCTCAGGGAAGGCCTGTGTTTCTATTGTGCTGACATAGGTCGCTTGGGGCATTGTAAATGAAAATGCCCTAAGAAATCTAATGTGTCGGGAAACCAGCAAGCCTAGAATCCCCTGAGAGACAGGTTCTAGGTACTACTGTAGTGTCTCTCGTATCTGATAAGAAAAGAAAGAAAAAAATCTTGTGTGGTAGTGCCTGTGACCATTGGTTGGGAAAAGGTTAAGTTTGACAGAGGCATTACTAGATTCCGGGTCTGCAGGCAATTTTCTGGACTCTTTGTTTGCTGCCATCCACCAAGTACCTCTGGTTGAGCGAGAAGTGCCACTTCTCATTGAGAGTATTGATGGTAGGAGATTAACGAGACCCCATGTCACACATTTATTTATTTGCAAAGGATTTTACCAGGAAGGATACATTGAGATTTCTCTCGTTTTCAAGTATGTCATGGGTTCAAGAACATTGTATTTCTGTAACAACTGTAACCACTCAAAGTAATAAAATGCAAACTATTAAAAACAAAACACAAATATACAGATTAACATATCATGGGAAGGGCTAGAACCTTGGATTAATTAGGGTGATTGGCAAAGTGGAAGCAGCTGGAAAGTAAGCTACAAATTTCAGACCAGCACTGGGTGGGTGGGTGGATGGGGAGGGCGGGAGGGATAGCAGAGTCCAGGAGCAGGCTCTGTGGCTGAGGGGGATGTGAGTGTGTGGCCGGGCCGTGGTAGAAAGAATTTGCAGAGTCAGATGCATAAAAAAAATTCAGTTATAAATCCTAGAATCCCCTACTGTACCTAAGCATAACCCTGTTGTGAACTGGGGAAAAGGGGAGTTGGAATCTTGGATCAAAAATGTTGGTCTAGGTGGCTGGGCATGACTGCTACAGTAGGTAGCTTGAATGTAGCCACTGCTCCTCCACTCTCTACTGAAGTATCCAAGTAGTATGATGATTGAAGGAAGTATTCGATAAGGGGAAATCCGAGATATTACCACCTCACAGGTCTTATGATTGTGCGATAGATCTGCTACTAGGCACCATGCCTCCTAGGGGTCATGTTTACCCACTTTCCCTAAACGAGAATGAAATAATGGAAGAATATATACGTGAAAACCTAGCCAAGGGGTTTATTCGTCATTTTTCCTCTCCTGCGGGAGCAGGATTCTTTTTCGTGTCTAAGAAGGAAGGGGATTTAAGACCATACATTGACTATAGAGGGTTACACAGAATCACTATATGTAATGCCTATCCCATCCCGTTAATATCCGAGTTGTTTGACCGATTGAGAGGTGCCAAGGTGTAGACGAAGTTGGACCTTCGCGGTGCTTACAACTTGGTAAGGGTCAAGCAAGACCATGAATGGAAGACTGCCTTAAATACCAGGAGTGGTCATTATGAGTATCTGGTCATGCCATTCGGCTTATATAATGCACCAGCAGTCTTCCAAGTCTTTATCAATGATGTCCTGAGGGATTTTACAAGTTCTTGTGATCGTCTATTTAGATGATATTTTGATTTACTCTCCTGATGTTGAGACACACCATGTCCATGTGCAGACCGTGTTGCAAAGGTTGCTGGAGAATAAACACTACTGCAAGTTAGAAAAGTGTCTGTTCGACATAACTTCAGTTCATTTCCTGGGGTACATCATCACCCCAGAGGGGTTTGAGATGGATCCAAAGAAATTGTCTGCCATCAAGGAATGGCATCTACCCCAGGGCTTGAAAGCCATACACAGGTTCCTTGGTTTCACAAACTATTATAGGAGGTTCATTAAAGGTTTCTTGTCTGTTGTGTCTCCCATCACGGCCATGACCAAAAAGGGTGCTCAAAATCAGGTCTGGAGTGATCAAGCCATACAGGCATTTCAGTCACTCAAGGAGGCATTCGTCAAGGCACCTATCCTACGACATCCAGATTCCAGCTTGCCATTTCAGCTGGAGGTTGATGCGTCTGAGATATAAATTGGTGCAGTTCGGTCTCAAAGAGAGCATCCTGAGGGACCTGTACACCCGTGTGGGTTTTTCTCTAGGAAAATGACATCTGCAGAGAGAAACTATGACATAGGGAAGAGAGAGTTACTAGCAGTTATAGCAGCCCTCAAAGAATGGCGCTATTTGCTTGAAGGTACGAAAGATCCCGTGATAATAACAGATCATACAAATCTTGTTTACATGGGAGATGCTAAGCGTTTAAATGGCAGACAAGCCAGGTGGTCATTGTTCCTGTCCAGTTTCAACTTCTTGTTGACATATCGCCCTGGTTCAAAGAATACTAAAGCTGACGCTTTGTCTAGGCAGTTCGAGTCATATGAACAACATACGTTCGATCACAGTCCTATCGTTCCTCATGATAGGATCTTGGGTACCACTGTCCTGACTGTATCTTCTCCACTGTTGGAAAGAATTCAGGCTGTTCAGGGTGTTGCTCCTCTTGAGAAACCTCCTGGTAAGGTCTTTGTACCTGAGGAGAGAACACAAATGATGATGATTTATCATGATTCCAAGCCCTATAGGCATATGGGAATAACTAAGACTCTAGCCACGATTGAAAAACAGTTCTGGTGGGCAGGTGTGCGAAGGGATATAAAGGACTACATAGCCACATATGAAGTGTGCTGTGGAAGCAAAAATCCCCGGTCCTTAACTGTTGGTCTGTTGCAGCCTTTGCCTTGTGCCAGAGAGACCTTGGTCCCACCTCTCCATGGATTTTATCACGTTTCTTATCACGGATCTACCTTTGTCTCAGGGTCATACGGTGATCCTTACCGTGGTAGACAGATTCTCCAAGATGGTACACTCCGTACCTCTGGTCAAGCTTCCTTCAGCCATTGAGCTAGTACCAGTGTTTGTGCAAAGCATTGTATGACTTCATGGGGTTCCTCTGGGAATAGTATCCGACAGAGGAACCCAGTTTGTTTCTCGATTCTGGCGAGGGTTTTGTGAAGACCTCGGTATTACGTTGAGCTTCTCCTCGGGTTAACACCCACAGACGAATGGGGCCGCAGAGAGAGCCAACCAGAGTGTCGAACGATACTTGCGTTGCTTCGTGTCTGAAAAGCAAAGCGAATGGGTAGATCTGTTACCCTGGGCTGAGGTTGCTTTAAACAACCTAGTGAGTGAAACTATAGGCCACTCACCTTTCCATGCCGTTTATGGTTATGATCCTCCCATGCTCCCCTCTGTATTCCAACTTACTGCTTTGCCAGCCTTGAACGAACATCTGAATTCTCTGAAAGGGACATGGGAGAAGATTAAAGAAATCATGGAGGCCAATATTCAAAAGCAGAAAGTAAAAGCAGACACAGAGGTCCTGCAAACCCTATGTTTGCCGCTGGGGGTTTCACTCGCTACCTGGGATCATTCCCATCTCGCTCTGGGGTATCATTCGTGGCCTCATTGGGGTACTGGTTAAGGCCCAAGGTTCATGATTCATTGCTATGTATATCTGTGCAAACCGTGGTAGAGAAATACTGTTTGTGCGCAATGATCATATGCAGAAAATAAACAGCCAAGTATACTCAGGTCTGTACCAGCCAAATACCCATATGTGGGCCAGCCACCCCTGAGAATTGCAAGGTACTTCTTACCCGTTTGTACGCTACAGAAAACGTTATGTCTGTCAATTTGTTGACTGCCCTGCAGCCTGCACGATTCATCAACTGTCAAACATTATTGTCAGATATCCGTATCGATACTCCTACTCAAGTATTACAAACTTCTGTATTGTTTGTTTCTGAAGGTGCACTAAGTTGGCTTTTGGTCTCGAAACCATTTGAGCTTAGATGCAAATCAGTTTTGCTTTGGTACTTTTTGGTTTTGGAAAATAAGTCTGTAATTACCGAGTATTGTGCAACCATCAAGCAGATATTTCTGTCCAAAAATATCTCAACCTCGCTACTCTTGTGTGAGCGCTACAGCGCCCGTTACAGTAATACAAAACCCTAGATACCACTCAGCCTCAAATGGTTTTGTGACCAAGAGACCGCTGAGCGAAAACACATTAACTATCTTCAAATGGATATAGTGATTAGAGACTTGTACAACAAAAGTGTGATTATTGTTAGGTTTCAGATCTGTACCAGTAATGGTTGTGGTACGTGAAAAGGGAGAAGCACAGATAGCATAGTAATTACTGTCACAGACCAATTTACTAAGCAGACTGAATTACATATTAGTATATAAATGAAGCACAGCACCGCTGCATACCAAGACCTCAACAGCGTTGAACCTATACAGGGCCAATATAAATTAGGCCAGTCTGCATTTAGCTATATGAGACTGGCCTAATTTATATCGGCCCTGTATAGGTTCCACGCTGTTGTGGTCTTGGTATGCAGCGGTGCTGTGCTTCATTTATATACTAATATGTAATTCAGTCTGCTTAGTAAATTGGTCTGTCACAGTAATTACTGTGCTATCTGTGCTTCTCACTTTTCATCATTTATGTTGTGTACATATGGGCCTCTGTGTGTGGCCTGCTGGTATAATGGTGTATTGTGGCTCTGTGAATTTTCACTCTGTGTTAAGAGATACTTTTAGGCCACCGTGGAAGTGTCCTATTTGAAGGTTCATTTCTGGCCTATATGTACCTGTCATGCCCCATGATTTAGGATTTATTGTATATTTTTATGTTGAATCTGCCTTTGCTGCTTACATACTATTGATTTCATAGCTATTTTGTCCCTGCTGGGATTCCTTAGCTTTCTGTATCCAGCTAGTTTCCACCCTTTGCTTAGTGTCTTGTGCTAAGGGACTTCCTGGTTACATAGCAGCCATTCTGTGCTCACTGCTGGACAAAACTAATGTCTTTTTACCTGCATTGCTGTACACTATTACAAAGATTGTCAGTCTGATCATTAAATTCTCCAACTGGATTCATCTTTCTACGCAGTGGCGTAGCGTGGTTTGTCAGCGCCCGGGGCCAGCCAAGAATTGAGCGCCCCTCCCAACCTGTGGACACGTTATCGATATTGCCCCAGCTCTCACATGAATATTGCCCCAGCTCACACATGGATATTGCCCCAGCTCACACATGGATATTGGCCCAGCTCACACATGGATATTGCCCCAGCTCACACATGGATATTGCCCCAGCTCACACATGGATATTGCCCCAGCTCACACATGGATATTGCCCCAGCTCACACATGGATTTGACCCAGCACATGGATATGCCCCCAGCACATGGATTTGCCCCCAGCTCATGGATTTGCCCCAGCTCTCACCTAGATATTGCCCCAGCTCCCGGGCAGCGGGAGTGCCTGCCCGCCACGGTCCTGAACAGCGTGCGAGTCCGTCCTGTTGAAGGGGAGGCGGCTGCGTGCGTGCGCAGGTCACACGGTCCGGCCAGTCAGGTGGTACAGAGACTCAGTACCACCTGATTAGACGGACCACGTGACCTGCGCCTGCACACAGCCGCCTCCCCTTCAACAGGACGGACTCACTGTTTAGGACCGGGCAGGCACTCCCGCTGACCAGCATCTGGGTCCCCTCAACCCGCGGGCCCTTGGGCAGCGCCCGAGGGCCCGGTGGGTCAGTCGGGCCACAAGTTTTAGGGGCGCATAATTTCAAAAGAAATTATGCGCCCCTAACGAAACTGCGCCCGGGGCCACGGCCCCCCCTGCCCCCCCACGCTACGCCACTGTTTCTACGTGTCAGTTTTGCTATCTGCCAAACTTAATTTTGTGCGTATTGGTCAAATACAGATTTAGCTAGTCTAAAGCATCCACGCCTCACAGCTTTGCTTAGGGAAGCAGAATAGTAAAAAGACATTAACAGCAGAAGTACGCAGCTTTCAGTGAACCAGCAGTAAAAGGCTATTACAGCAGCTTGCAGCACTAGTATACAGCTTTCAGTGAACAGAGAGCAGAGTCTGCCTACAGCTACAGCAACTTGCAACACTAGCATACAGCTTTCAGTGAACAGAGAGCAGATTCTACTGCATTCCAAAAGAGTCTGCCTACAGCTGCAGCGTGTGGGCTGTGTAACACTTTGCCACACAGTGCCTGCTAACCAGACAGCTATTTTACTGCTCCCTTCTTATTCTTCTCATCTGTGTAAAACATGGCAGATAGAAGAAGCCCTCTAACATCACAGGAAAGGCAACTTGTTTCAGATGTGGAAGTAATGAATATAAATCCAATCAGAAGCAAACCCAATACAAAACCTACATGGAAGATTACTGAAACACTTATGGACATAAACTATGAGAAATCACAGCAAATGTCATTGCTTTGGGAACAGGTGATGAGTTATGCCTCCACCATCAGACACCCTGTTTGTGACACATCCAAACTAAAAGAAGTTTTAAGACAGCTTTCTACAGCTCATGCTCAATATCTTGCCCACTGTCACATTTATGTCTCTAATTTAGAGAAGATAGATGAATTAAAATGTCTTAATTCAGAAAGAGACAATTTAGCCCATCTGGCAAGAGTAAAGGCAGCAGAGAGAATTTCTCAACTCCAAGAGACACATTTCAGCATCTAGCAAGCATTCAACTAGCTCGCATCCCTCAAGGTCAAAATCCTCACAATATTCAAAGAGTTCATCAATTAGTCTGCAGCTTATCCAAGCCCGGGCGAAAGCCGAGACTGCCAAGATACAGATGGCCTTTGCAAAAAGAATAGCTGAAATGGAAATGGACACCGCTCGCAAAAAAGCAGAAATGGAAATGGACGCCGCTAGCAAAAAAGCAGAAATGGAAATGGACACCGCTCGCAAGAAAGCAGCTATGGAAACAGAAGAAGCATGCAAAAGAGCGGAAATAGAAGCCCTAGAGAAACAGTGTGAGCATGCCACAGCTGTGGTGTAACGGGGGGAGTAGCGCCCACTAGATAGTCGCGGAGTTGAGATCCTTAAGGGCAACAATACTTTCTTGATTAACACAGAAATAGCAAAAAATACAGTTTGTAACTCGAGCCAGGGGACTCAAAGGACTAGCTGAATTGCCTCTAGGCTCCGAGTGTTTCGAGACTGACAGAAAGCCTAGGACACGCTCAGATCCACCATGCGTGGGACGACAGTCCGTGAAGTATTCAAGGTGCAGGGCAGTCAGATGCAGAAACCAATCGTTCTGGTAAATACTTGAGAATAGTAGATACCTGGTGACACTCAGAAGGTACTGGCTTGCATACAGGATTGTTATTGCTAATGTGTACAGAGATGCGATTAGAAATAACATTAAACAGGAATAAACAATCGTTTGTTATCGTGGTCTTTGCAAAAACATTAACATGAGTAGTAGCCTGGGTAAAGGGGCCCCGGAGGGTTACAAACAATACCCCTAAACGTGATGGGACAGAACCCAAACAGCGAGCAATCAACCCAGCAACCAGCATGGGGTTAAATCACTAAAACACGCAAACAGCGTAATACACACGATAGAGAGCGGTCAAAGGCAAGCCGGGTCAAACAACAGGAGCAGGAATCTCATACAATCAGATACAGGAAGTAGCGGTGCGTGGAACAAACTCCACAACAGGGCGGCGAGGCAACTCCTCAAGCCCTGTTTTAAAGCCATCGACTTCTGGTGACCACACCTGACCCCGCCCCCTCAGATGCCAATCTGCCAGCAGAAAGTGCTGGCACCGGCCAGCCAGCGGTCCCCCTTCTTGCCCAGACCCCCCCAGGGAGTACAGCAGGGGCTGAGGATGTAACAGAATCCCCCGTCTACGATCGGGCTCAGAACGACCACCAGGTGCTGAAGGATGGGCCTCATTAAACAGGCGAACCAGACGAGGCACATGGATATCGTTGGCATCTTGCGCAGTACTGAGGATCTCAGGACCACAACCCTCCCAGTCCACCAGGTACTGCAGGACACCCCTGACCAGACGGGACCGCAGGATGACACGGACCTCGTGCTCCTCCTCACTCTGAGACTTGATAGGCAGAGGGGGAACAGCAACTCTGGTGTACTTATTGCAGGTAAGAGGCTTCAGGAGGCTGACATGAAACACGTTATGTATACGTAGAGAAGGAGGCAAAGCCAGCGCATAAGAGACAGTATTGATACGTCTTAACACCTTATAAGGCCCAATAAACCTGGGAGCCATCTTCATGGATGGTACCAATAATTTGATGTTCCTGATAGACAACCATACCTTGTCCCCAACCGTATACACCGGTGCAGGACCTCTGTGTCTGTCTGCTTTGATTTTTTTTGTCTATCGATATTGGCCTTCACAATCTCTTTCATTTTTCCCCATGTCCCTTTCAGGTCTTTCAGATGGTCGTCCAAGGCCGGCAAATCAGTTGCCTGGAACTCAGAAGGGAGCATAGGAGGATCATAACCATAAACGGCATGGAAAGGTGAGTGGCCTGTGGTTTCACTTACTGAGTTGTTTAAAGCAATCTCAACCCAGGGTAACAGGTCTGTCCACTCATTTTGTCTTTCAGACACGAAGCAACGCAAGTACTGCTCAACACTTTGGTTGGCTCTCTCTGATGCCCCATTAGTTTGAGGGTGGTAAGCAGAGGAGAAGCTCAACTCAATACCGAGGTTTTGATAAAATCCTCGCCAGAAACGAGACACGAACTGAGTTCCTCTGTCGGATACTATTCCCAGAGGAACCCCATGAATCCTAACAATATTTTGTATGAATACTGGTACCAGCTCACTGACTGAAGGAAGCTTTACCAGTGGTATAAAGTGTACCATTTTAGAGAACCTATCTACCACCGTAAGGATTACAGTATGGCTTTTGGAAGGTGGTAAATCTGTGATAAAGTCCATCGAGAGGTGGGACCAAGGTCTCTCTGGCACTGGTAAAGGCTGCAAGAGACCAACAGGTAAGGACCGGGGATTTTTACTTCTACAGCACACGTCACATGTGGCTATGTAGTCCTTAATATCCCTTCGCATACCAACCCACCAGAACTGTTTCTCAATCGTAGCCACTGTTTTATTTATTCCCATAGGGCTTGTAATCATGATAAATCATCATCTGTTTTCTCTCCTCCTCAGGTACAAACATTTTCCCAGGAGGTTTTTCAAGAGGAGCAACACCCTGACCAGCCTGGTTCTCTCCAGCAAAGGAGAAGACACTGTCAAGACTGTGGTACCAAAGATCCTCTCGTGAGGAATGATTGGACTGTGGTCAAACGTGTGCTGTTCATATGACTCGCACTGTCTAGATAAAGCGTCAGCTTTTGTGTTTTTGGAACCAGGACGATAAGTTAACAAAAAGTTGAAACTTGACAAGAACAGTGACCACCTGGCTTGCCTAGAATTCAGGCGTTTGGCATCTCGCATGTACACTAGATTCTTATGGTCTGTGATTATTATCACAGGATCTTTAGTGCCTTCTAGCAAATAGCGCCATTCCTTGAGGGCCGCTATAACTGCTAGTAATTCTCTGTTCCCTATGTCATAGTTTTTCTCAGCAGGTGTCCTCTTTCTAGAGAAAAACCCACAAGGATGTACAGGTCCCTCAGGACTTTCTCTTTGAGACAGAACTGCACCAATTCCTATTTCAGATGCATCAACCTCAAGCTGAAATGGAAGGCCTGGTACTGGATGCCTTAGGATAGGTGCTGAGACAGACGCTTCTTTAAGTGACTGGATTGCCTGCTTGGCCTGGTCACTCCAAACCTGATTCTGAGCACTCTTCTTAGTCATGGCCGTGATGGGAGACACAACAGAAGAGAACCCTTTGATAAACCTCCTATAATAGTTTGTGAAACCAAGAAATCTTTGTATGGCTTTCAGACCTTGAGGTAGTGGCCATTCTCTGATGGCAGATAGCCTTTTTGGATCCATCTCAAACCCATTTGGTGTGATGATGTAACCCAGGAAATGTACTGAAGTTATGTCAAACTGACACTTTTCTAATTTACAGTATAGTTTATTCTCCAACAACCTTTGTAACACTGTCCTCACATGGACATGGTGTGTTTCAACATCAGGAGAATAAATCTGAATATCATCTAAATAGACGATTACGAAGACTTGCAAAAAGTCCCTCAGGACATCATTTATAAAGTCTTGGAAGACTGCAGGCGCATTGCATAGACCAAAAGGTATAACTTACTAAATACTCATAATGACCACTGTGAGTATTAAAGGCAGTCTTCCACTCGTGATCTTCCTTTATTCTCACCAGATTGTACGCCCCACGAAGATCCAATTTTGTGTATATTTTGGCATCTCTTAAGCGGTCGAACAACTCGGATATTAAGGCATTACGTATAGTGATTCTGTTTAACCCTCCTATAGTCAATGCAAGGTCTTAAATCCCCCTCCTTTTTAGACACAAAGAAAAACCCTGCTCCCGCAGGAGAGGAAGAACGACGTATGAACCCTTTGGCTAGGTTTTCACGTATATATTCCTCCATAATAGCATTTTCTTTCTGAGACAGTGGATACACATGACCCCTTGGAGGCATGGTGCCTGGTAAGATTTCTATGGCACAGTCATACGGTCTGTGAGGTGGCAAGATCTCGGATTTACCCTTATCGAACACCTCTTTTAAGTCTATGTACCACTTGGGTACTTCGGTAGAGAGCGGAGGAGCAGTGGCGACATTCAAGCTACCAACAGTAGCGGACATACCCAGACACCTGGACCAACATTTAGATCCAAGATTCCAGCTCCTCTTTTCCCCAGTTCACCACAGGATTGTGCTTTGCTAACCATGGATAACCCAATATGATCGGTACAGTGGGGGATTCAATGATTTGCAACTGAATTTTTTTCTTTATGAAGTGCTAACAGAAACAGGAATTGTTTTATGCGTAACATGGGATCTTGTCAACTTCCTACCATCAATACTCTCTATGAGAAGTGGCACTTCTCTTGCAACCAGAGGTACTTGGTGGATGGCTGCAAACTCCGAGTCCAGAAAGTTACCTGCAGACCCAGAATCTAGTAATGCCTCTATGTCAATTTTAACCTTTTCCCAACCAATGGTTACAGGCACTACCACAGAAGATTTTTTCTTTCTTTTCTTATCAGATATGAGAGACACAATCGTAGTACCTAGAACCCATCTCTCGGGACTCTAGGCTTGCTCGTTTCCCCGACACATTAGATCTGTTAGGTCGCTTAGGACATTGTAAACGAAAATGTCCCCTGTCTGCACAGTAAAAACAGAGACCCTCTCTAAGGCAAAATTGTCTCTCCTCCCCAGATATGCCAGAACGACCTAATTGCATAGGTTCTGGTTCAGAGGGTACCGGTCTGGGAGTGGAGACAGCATGAGCCGACCTGGGAGTAGAACAGGCAGCCTGGGCAGGCTTATGTGACTTGCTACGACCAGACCTCCTGTCACGCATCTGATCACCTAGTGCTATACAGTAATCTATGAGGTCTTCCAGATCCTCAGGCAATGATAGAGGCGCTAAATCATGCATAATGGTCTCTGAGATTCCTTCAAGAAACGCCGTAACAAGCACATCATTCGGCCAGAGAAGTTCTGATGACAAAGTTTTAAATTCTATAGCATATTCAGCAACTCGGCGGTTGCCCTGGGAAATACGACATAAAGCTCTGGCTGCCCGTGTTGCCCTTCTAGTGGGGTCAAACGTACGCTTCAGGCTATTTATAAACTCCACATAATTGTATATCACTGGCCTGTCCAGATCCCATAAAGGGGTTGCCCACAGGAGAGCTTTATCAGTCAGGTGATAGAGCCAAGGTGGGATATGTGATCAATCTGTGGGACACATGCCAGGGTTTAACTCATACATAATACTTATTTGGGTTACAAACCCTCTACAAGACCCAGTACACCCATTAGAACTTGTGGGAGTCTTTAAGTAAACGTGCGATACCTCAGTAGCAGTCATAGAGGAAACAGACGGTTTGTGTAGACCTGTCAATCGCAGGAGAAGGAGGCGACGCCTGACCAAATTCTGAAAACTGCTTCAAGAGTAGGCCCAAGGCCTGACTAAATTGATCCATACGTTGCTCTTGATTTTCTTGCTTATTAATGATACTGCCCAGTTTAGACATGAGTACAGATATCATTGCCGGATCCATTGGCCCTGTTGTGATGTAACGGGGGAGTAGCGCCCACTAGATAGTCGCGGAGTTGAGATCCTTAAGGGCAACAATACTTTCTTGATTAACACAGAAATAGCAAAAAATACAGTTTGTAACTCGAGCCAGGGGACTCAAAGGACTAGCTGAATTGCCTCTAGGCCCCGAGGGTTTCGAGACCGACAGAAAGCCTAGGACACGCTCAGAACCATCATACGTGGGACAACAGGGGCCCCAGAGGGTTACAAACAATACCCCTAAATGTGATGGGACATGTCAGGAATGGCACTGAGGTGGCACCACAGGTTCAGGGAGTCTAAGCCCAGGATGCAGGGATGCTCTGAAGGTACCTTGGTTAGGCTGATATGTGATCTGAGGCATGGTACAATGGGGGTTATCCAGGAGAATAGTCAGCAGGCAATCCTAGGTCGAGGGACTGGTACAGCGGGATAGTCGTTGAAGCAAGCAGGGGTCTGATACACGGTAAGTCTTTAGCAATAAGATCAGATATGTTTGCAGGATAGACTTGCAATGTGAAGCCATGGTAGAAAGGTGGGAGGGACTCTTTATTTGCAAGCAGGAGGGTGTGGTGCTTGTGTGTTTACTGTTTAACCCCTCTCCTTGCTGGATTGGAACGGGGGCAGCACTTTACATGTGCTGCCTGAGAAAGGAATGTGATCCTGGTGTGGTCAGCGATGGGGATCTTGACAGGACAGAACCCAAACAGCAAGCAATCAACCCAGCAACCAGCATGGGGTTAAATCACTAAAACACGCAAACAGCGAAATACACACGATAGAGTGGTCAAAGCCAAGCCGGGTCAAACAACAGGAGCAGGAATCTCATACAAAGCAGGGTCGTCAACAGTAAATTCAATCAGATACAGGAAGTAGCGGTGCGTGAAACAAACTCCACAACAGGGCAACGAGGCAACTCCTCAAGCCCTGTTTTAAAGCCGGCGGCTCCTGGTGACCACACCTGACTCCGCCCCCTCAGATGCCGATCTGCCAGCAGAAAGTGCTGGCACCCGGCCATCCAGCGGTCCCCTTTTTTGCCCAGACCCCCCCAGGGAGTACAGAGGGGGCTGAGGATGTAACACGTGGCAACACTGAGGATCCTAGAACAAGCTGCCGGGGGAAGTGAGACTGCATCAGCTTATGCAACGGGGATGCAGAAGATTCCGTTAAGCGCACCAGAGACTATGTACTAAAGCAAAACAGTGAATCTCTCATAACATCAAATGTTTCTGACAGTTGTGACAACATTCCAAAACAGGGAAAAGACTCTTTAGCAGTACCCTGCATCCAAGCAATTCATCAAAATCCTACCAACCATACAGCTACAAAACCATGCCTGTCTGAGTCTATGGACGTTAAACAGACTCCAGGGCTAAATACAATGCAACCGCATACTACCCTATGTCACTTAATCAGAATACTGCAAACGCCTTTCAAACTTCATTTCCCTGCCCAAAGTCAGAGAAAACAGACAGGTCTGAGTTTGCTAGATACATGGCTCGCCGTGAACTCACCAAGACAAGCCTTTCAAACTTTGATGGCCAGCCTGAAAACTACAGAAGCTGGAAGGGTGCCTTCAGAACTGCAATTAGTGATCTTGGCATTACTCCTGCTGAGGAACTGGCCCTGCTGATCAGATGGCTTGGTCCACAGTATGTGTCAAGTGACTCAGAGCTGTCCACATGTATAATCCAATGTGGGCCTCGACGCTGCTTAGCAAAGACTTGATCAAAGCTACGGCAGCCCTGAAACCATAGAGAATGATCTGTTGAATCGCCTGCACTGTTTCCCAAACATTTCCGGCAAGGACAATCAGAAATACTTGGAACTCCGGGAGCTGCAGCTGGCCAAGACAGACACTTTCCTACCTGGCCTCCGCTATCTGGACACTGCTCATGGGGTAAACCCAATAGTTTTCAAGCTGCCACATAATATCCAAGAAAAATGGACTGCACTTGGGGCAAAGTATAAAAGAGTGAACCAAATCTCCTTTCCCCTACTTTTGTGAGTTCATAAGGGACATTGCAGAAACAAAGAATGACCCCAGTTTTTCCTACGAGTTACACACTTCAGGCTTCCTTCCTCAGATGTTCGACAGCTCGCACTTTAGTCTTCTTCACTGATGCTGGACCCCTGCTGCCTCTGTGATTAATGTCCTTCCCCCTCCTACCTCAATTCCTGACGAGTGCAAACAAGGTGAAAAGATTGAGAATCCTAACCGCCTTTGTCCTATTCATAAGAAGCCACCCCTCAAAAAGTGCATCGGCTTTAGAAAGAAACCACTCCAAGAGCGCAAGGAGCTCCTAAAGACATATGGTGTATATTTCAGATGTTGTGCTTCTACTGAGCACTTTGCCAAAGACTGCAAATTTCCTATTAAGTGCATAGAATGCGATAGTGTGGATCACGAGCAGGCGCTACATCCATCTCAGTACATGCCTGCAACGTTAACAGACTCCCCTCCTGTGTCAATGCACAGCGGGGAGACTACAGATCAGGAAGTTACCATAGTGTCCTCTTCTTGTACAGCAGTATGCGGTGAAGATCTTTGCGACAAGTCTTGTGCTAAAATATGCTTAGTTAACATATCACAAGGATCACCCAGGAAAGTCTGCTAAAATATACGCCATACTGGACGATCAGAGCAATCGGTCCCTCGCAAGAACGGAACTCTTTGACCTTTTCAACATAAAAGGAGAGTCCTACCCTTATACTTTAGGTACATGTAGTGGCATTAGAGAGGTCTCTGGAAGAAGAGCCAGCGGATTTGTAGTAGCCTCTCTTGGGGGCAATCTGGAATTACTGTTACCCACACTGGTCGAGTGCAACCAGATCCCATCTAACAAGCAAGAGATCCCTACACCAGAACTCTACACCAGAAGCTCTCCTACGCCATCCTCATCTGAAGGCTATAGCTAACTAAATACCAGCCCTTGACAAGAATGTAGATATCTTAATTCTCCTGGGCAGAGATATCCTCCGAGTACATAAGGTACGGCAACAAATTAATGGTCCACATGATGTTCCATTCGCTCAACGCCTTGATCTAGGGTGGGTTATCATAGGCAATGTTTGTAAAAGGGAAATGAAGGTGCCTACCAAGATTGCTTCCTACAAAACACATATCTTGGCAAATGGTCGCAACACCTATCTTGAATCGTGCCCACACCATTACAGAGTGAAGGAGAAATTGAACAGCAACAAATGGCAACATGACGACCAAGATAAATTAACCTCCCTGGCGGTCTAATTTTTCAAAAATTTCGTGTCTAAAAGCATCTCAATTTCTTTTTAAAGGAAACGTGTTTTTGTACATGGTTAGCCTGTAATAATTAGGAATCACGCACTGAAATCCGTGCAATCAAGAGTCCTTACTAGTAAAATCCTTTATAAATAAATAATAAATAAAAAATAGTAAATACACTGAATCCAATAAAGTTTGAAACGCGACATAATAATTTATTATCCCAGAAAGAATTATCCAAAATAATGCAAATAATGCAAATAAATGATATTCAATAAAATACAACAAAAAACACTGAAATCTGTCTGCAAACAAGGGTGAGACGATGTATGGCGTATTTCTTATCCTGTAGTGCCACCTAGTGGCCGTTCATAAACATTACACTGTATAATCCAAAGTGTAAACTGTAAAATGATTTTGTTTCTGCTGGTCCCGCCCCCTGCATCGTGTGACTCGCAGAGAGCCTTACCAGGAAGCAGCTCGCCGCGATCACCCTGCAGGGGACAGCTAGGGAGCTAGGAGGGAGTGAGTATGCATCCAGCCCGAGTGTGGCTCGGGGTTACCGTTCGCGGTAGCAAAATTTAACCCCGAGTCACACTCGGGAATACAGCCAGGGAGGTTAAATGCTTTTCAGTCCTGGGATAACACCTTTGGAGCCACAGTGTTCAATTCTACCAATGATGACAACAAACTAGGACTGGCAAGAGAAGATGGGGAAATTCTCAAGACGATGGATAAAGAATTCGCTCAGGATGATGGGTGGAGTAGAGGTAACATCACTGCTCTGCGTGGAGAGAGCCTGTGGAGACATGGGTTCAATCCCGACCTTTCCAGTAAGTGTCCTTGGGCAAGACACCTAACGGTACATACTCGCCACCCAGGACATACGTGAAAACGAGAGAAATCGCAATGTATCCTTCCTGGTAAAATCCTTTCTCAAAAAAAAAATAGCTGGGTAGCACCCTTACCCTCTCGTACGCCTAGAGAAAAGCTACCTAACAATCTACAGCAAGCAGCTGCTCGATTTGCCTCTTTAAAGCGCACCTCGAAGAAGAAAACCGAGGCACAGATGAACCGGCCCCATCCCAGCCGGAATCCAGTGCTGGTCCGCGGAATCGGGAAATGTTCCAGTTCTGCCAGGAAAGACCTCTACAAGTGCAAGTACAAAGCCCCAGAAACAAAGATTGAAAGGAATAAAAGGGAGAAGGCTAGAGCTACTGTGTCAAAGACAGTCGGTGAGGATAAGAATGGCGGTACACGTGTAGTCAAACTGCATAAAATGCCTCGCTATTATCCTACTGAAGATGTTCCAAGGAAGCTGTTAAGCCATGGCAAGAAGCCGTTCAGCCAGCACAAACGCAACCTGCACTCCTCCATCACTCCTGGGACTGTACTTATACTCCTCAATGGATTCATCTTTCTACGTGTCAGTTTTGCTGAGTTGAAGCTCTCTGCCGAACTTCATCTTGTGAGTACTGGTCAAATACAGACTTAGCTAGTCTAAAGCATCCACACCTCACAGCTTTGCTTAGGGAAGCAGAATAGAACTGTTGATTGATTTAGTGACATGAAGGACAGGCCCACATACTGAGACATGGTAATGTAGAGCAAGGCCCGGTACTCGTTATGTTAGCAGAATCAGACGGGTTCACTCGGGACGAGGCCGGACCGGACACGAGCAAGGATTGTCTGAACACAAGTCTCTTCAGGAAAGGCAAACTTTATTGTGATATCACAACAGATGCTCAAACAGGATTCAATCGCAAAGAATGAGCCCCGTCTCCCCCGTGACATCCAATCTCATATCCCAAATACACAATTAGGTACCTCCCAATCAGCCCACCTCCCGGTTACGCTATCCCACCCTACGTGGGTTAATACCTCCCTTTGGCTAACACAAAGACATTCCATTAAATTGGCCGTAAATTGGCAAGCTTTATATTAGTAACAATAAATCATGGTTAGTTTCTCCCACTGTTCCGGGCTGCGCCTGGTTCCCTAGCGCCTTCTGCCATTTGTTACAAATGGCACCTGGCCTGATCTCTATACTCCGTTGTATTTCTGCGGG
Source organism: Leptobrachium leishanense (assembly GCA_009667805.1). NCBI lineage: Eukaryota > Metazoa > Chordata > Amphibia > Anura > Megophryidae > Leptobrachium > Leptobrachium leishanense. The sequence continues at coordinate 58,126,753 of CM019073.1, forward strand.
CCCCAACGACCTTGGAGTATCTTTCTTCGGTGCCGGGAACAGCAGAGATCTTTCTCAGCGCTTTGTTTTTCTGCTAATCTCCGCACATTCCTAAATTTCTACGTATACTTCATTCTAATTTCAGCTAGAAACCTGCCTAGTTATATACAAGTGAACCAATATTCTGAACAAGATGGTCGCCTGGCTTATAATAGCGGCCATCTTCCAGCCTATTGCCACTACAGTTAGGCAGATCGAGCGGTTGATGAGATTAGCAACCTGCAGGGCAGATCTCCCAAGTGAAACCATGCGGTACAACATATGCATGAAAACACAAACCTACACACAGGGGTTAAGCGTAAGTATCGTCAGTGGGAAATCCAGGTCAAACAACTAAAGCAAGGTCCTCAAACAAGCAAAAGATCGGCAACGAAAATCCAGATACACTGAAACAGTCTCGAGACAGCTGGCGATGCGGGAAAATTACTCCACGTCATGGCGACGAGCAAATCCTCACGCCCTGCATTTAAGGCCGGCGGCTCCGTGTCACCATGCCAAGCCCCGCCCCCTCAGACACCAAGACCCCCACCATCGGCCATCTCTAACTCCTGGCACCCGGCCAGCCAGCAATGCCGCCGGGCGCCCAGACCCCCCAGGCAGTGCCGCGTAACAGTGCTGAAGTGAGCCCATGGATGTAGTCAGGGCCGGTGCAAGCATTTTTGTCTACTCAGGCGAAGGTGCGTTTTGGTGCCCCCCCCCCATCCCTACCATGCCATGTCAATCAGCATTGAGATGCATAATAATCTCTAAAGCATACCAAGAAAATAAGTTGTCATTTGCGCTCACCCCCAGGCATGTACTGGCCATAGGGACTACAGGGAGATTCCCGGTGGGCCGATGGCTCTGTGGGCCAGTGTGAATGCTGGTTCACCGCGTGGCTCGCGCTGCCCTTAATGGGTGAGGTGAGAACTTCCACACTGCAAAACAGACGCAGTCTCATATTGCGGCCACCGTGCCGGTGAGACCCTCTGCGCATCCGCCTCACCTTAAGGCATGGTGCACACTTGACCTCAGTGCCACTGCGGTGCTTTACCCAATCGCTCTGCAGCAACTCCAGTATCTGTAGAGCGATTGGTTGAGCGATCCAGTTGGATTATATACTATTTTTGTGTGTATTTGCATAATTAAATTGGGCCGGTCTGGATGACATCCAGGGCTGATTTTCTGTCCCAGTCCAGCCCTGCTCACCCCTGTAGCTCCATGTTAAACAAAACACAGAGGTTTTGGTTTATTTGAATGGTCATTAAAGTGTAAGCTCTTCTGCCGCATCACGACACCTCTGGGTCAGGCTAGTCCTTCCTAATGAAACCAAAAGCTGCTTTCTAAGCAACCACATGTCCTCATGCGGCTTCTCAGCCATGAGAGAAACTGGTGGGTTTTATTTATACCCTCACCAGGAGCAATTCAGGTTTATAAGATACGTCTACCTTATTGATGTACTTATACACACTGCAAATTACAGAGCTCACTTCAATAAACCTTCCAGTAATGTGCAGTGTGTAAAAGCGTATCACAGAGCTCCACAGTAATAAAACTCACAGTAATGTGCGGTGTGTATGAGCGTATCACAGAGCTCCACAGCAATAAAACTCATAGTAATGTGCAGTGTGTAAAAGCGTATCACAGAGCTCCACAGTAATAAAACTCACAGTAATGTGCGGTGTGTATGAGCGTATCACAGAATCCACAGCAATAAAACTCACAGTAATGTGCAGTGTGAATGAGTGTATAACAGAGCTCCACAGCAATAAAAAAAGGTAATGTACCAATATCAGTTTATTCAAACCCCCTGCATATCATTTTACACCCCCAGTACATGATTTTACACCCACCAGCATAGCAATTTACACCCCCAGTAAATCAGTTTACAGCCCCAGACCCCAGTATATCAATTTACAGCCCCCCCAGTATATCTATTTACGGCCCCCAGACCCAGTATATCAATTTACAGCCCCCCAGTATATCTATTTACGGCCCCCAGACCCAGTATATCAATTTACAGCCCCCAGACCCAGTATATCAATTTACAGCCCCCCCAGTATATCTATTTACGGCCCCCAGACCCAGTATATCTATTTACAGCCCCAGACCCAGTATATCAATTTACAGCCCCCCAGTATATCTATTTACAGCCCCCCCAGTAAATCTATTTACAGCCCCCAGACCCAGTATATCAATTTACAGCCCCCAGACCCAGTATTTCAATTTACAGCCCCCCAGTATATCTATTTACAGCCCCCCCAGTAAATCTATTTACAGCCCCCAGACCCAGTATATCTATTTACAGCCCCCAGACCCAGTATTTCAATTTACAGCCCCCAGTATATCTATTTACAGCCCCAGACCCAGTATTTCAATTTACAGCCCCCAGTATATCTATTTACAGCCCCCAGACCCAGTATATCCATTTACAGCCCCAAGACCCAGTATATCAATTTACAGCCCCCAGACCCAGTATAGCAATTTACAGCCCCCCAGTATATCTATTTACAGCCCCAGACCCAGTATATCCATTTACAGCCCCCAGACCCAGTATATCCATTTACAGCCCCCAGACCCAGTATAGCAATTTACAGCCCCCCCCAGTATATCTATTTACAGCCCCCAGACCAGTATATCCATTTACAGCCCCCAGACCCAGTATAGCCATTTACAGCCCCCCCAGTATATCTATTTACAGCCCCCAGACCCAGTATATCCATTTACAGCCCCCCCCCAGTATATCTATTTACAGCCCCCAGACCCAGTATATCCATTTACAGCCCCCAGTATATCTATTTACAGCCCCCAGACCCAGTATTTCAATTTACAGCCCCCAGTATATCTATTTACAGCCCCCAGACCCAGTATATCCATTTACAGCCCCCAGACCCAGTATAGCAATTTACAGCCCCCCCAGTATATCTATTTACAGCCCCCAGACCCAGTATATCCATTTACAGCCCCCAGACCCAGTATAGCAATTTACAGCCCCCCCCAGTATATCCATTTACAGCCCCCAGACCCAGTATAGCAATTTACAGCCCCCCCCAGTATATCCATTTACAGCCCCCAGACCCAGTATAGCAATTTACAGCCCCCCCAGTATATCCATTTACAGCCCCAGACCCAGTATAGCAATTTACAGCCCCCCCCAGTATATCCATTTACAGCCCCCAGACCCAGTATAGCAATTTACAGCCCCCCCCCAGTATATCCATTTACAGCCCCCAGACCCAGTATATCAATTTACAGCCCCCAGACCCAGTATAGCAATTTACAGCCCCCCCAGTAAATCTATTTACAGCCCCCAGACCCAGTATATCCATTTACAGCCCCCAGACCCAGTATAGCCATTTACAGCCCCCCCCAGTATATCAATTTACAGCCCCCAGACCCAGTATATCCATTTACAGCCCCCCAGTATATCTATTTACAGCCCCCAGACCCAGTATTTCAATTTACAGCCCCCAGTATAGCAATTTACAGCCCCCAGACCCAGTGCAGCAATTTAAAGCCCCCCCCAGTATATTAATCTACACCCCCCTCCCATTAGTTTATTCACACCTGGTAACCATTTCGCTGCTGAGGCTTTTCCCGCCTCTGTGCTGAGGTCATTTTTACCGGTTTTGCTCATCATGTTTAAACGTGTTTTTAAGGCTTATTTTAGTATATGACCCAGACATATTATATATCGTTCTTTCCGTCAGACTCAGTAGATTCATAATATGTCATTATTATATGTATACGTTATGTCATGTCTGTATATTATAACAAAAAATGCAATAAAATATGTATTTTCAATAATTTACAACGTGTAAAGTGTTTTTTTTCACATTTTAACATGCGAGCAATTGCGGTTATATTTTGTATGGGGTGCGCTTGTTAAAAAAATTAGAGATGGGGTCTCGTTACATTTTTTTGGGGGGAAAATTACGCGATTTTTAACAAACGCACCGCATACAAAAATCGTTAGTGCAGCATCATTGTTCACATTATAATTGCAATGGGAACAATATTGCTACACTAACAAACCAGAAAAAAGAAAAAAAATGTTTATTTTTTTTTATAATTTTTTTTAAAATATATTTTTATTTTTAATTTTTATTTTTATTTTTTTTAAAAAACTTTTTCACATTCAAGTTTGGTATTGTTGGAACGGCCATGCTCTGGCCGATCCAACCATACCAAACATTAACCCCTAACTGCCACGGATCGGGAGATAGGGAGTTCATTGGAACTCCCTATCTCCACAGTTGGTGGCAGTTAGGGGTTAACTCTAGGACTGGCGTCATCGTGCTACGCACGATGACGCCAGTCCTCAGGGGGAGTTCCCGGAGGCTTGGCCGACATCTAAGATGTCGGCCAGCTCCGGGAAAGGATCGCGAACCGGCGCTTTTCAGCGCCGATTCGCGATCCAGCTCCCCAGGGGTTAATGCCAGGCATCATTTGGAAGGGCAGGCTGTGCCCTTCCAAATGATGCCTGGGTTAACCCCCGCAGAGCCGCCAATCGGGAGGGAGAGCGGTCCGAAAGACCTCCCCCCTCCCTTTCAGGCGCCTCCTCCGCACATGCGGGGGGGGCGCCTGAATTAGGTGTCATCGCGCTGCCGCGATGACACCTAATTCTGGCGGCTGCGGTCCCGGATGCGCGGCTGACATCCAGGATGTCAGCCCGCACCGGGGGGGCCAGCAATCGGCCGGAATCCGGCCGAACGCTGACCCCAATGGGAGGACGCGCTCAGCGCGTCCTCCGCACAGCAGCGGGAATGCGGAGGACGCGCTGAGCGCGTCCTCCGCATTGAAAGGGTTAATAAATCTCCTCTCTGCCTCGCTCCTCCATCGCAGCAGAGTGAAAGCACGCGGGCTGGTGGCTCCTCCTGCAGTTGTTTTCCTGGGCTATGTGGATCACGTGTGGGGGCGGCGCCAAATTACACAGTGTGCCTGCTCGTGTTAAGAACGTGGGATGGGACTGAGACAGGCACACACACTGCAGCGCCGCCGCAAATCTGATTTTTCCGCCCCTCAAACTGGCAGCAGGCCAGGACAGTAAGGCGGCCGCCTGTGCCGCCTTACATTAGCGCCGGCCCTGGATGTAGTGATAGGAGTCATGCAGGTTTCAGAATGCAGCAGGTTTATTTGTAAATAGACAAAACAAGGAGCAAACTGAAATATAATATATAGTAGATACTGCTCCCACTGGGAGGCTATTCCATATATCTACTACCCTTTCTATATCACTTTTACTGCTCCCACTGGGAGGTTATTCCATGTAACAGTGATACAGTAAGGGTAGTAGATACATGGAATAGCCTCCCAGTGGGAGCAGTATCTACTACCCTTTCTATATCACTTTTACTGCTCCCACTGGGAGGTTATTCCATGTATCTACTACCCTTACTGTATCACTGTTACATGGAATAGCCTCCCAGTGGGAGCAGTGTATACTACCCTACAGTTGTGTTCAAAATTATTCAACCCCCAATGCTGTAAAGGGTTTTAGGGAATTTAGTGTACATTTGTAATTGTATTCAGAATGAAATCCTACAAGGACTTTTTAAAGAACCATATGCAACTAAAATGACATCAATTGGTTTTGTAATACAGTAGTAAATGTTTCTTTTGTGAGTTCTTCATTGACACAATTATTCAACCCCTTAAAGACTACCACTCTGAAGAACAGAGGTTCATTCAAGTGTTTTCAATCAGGTATTGAAAACACCTGTGGATGTCACGGAGCAGCAATAAAGCATAATAAGCACCAATTAGGCAGCTTTAAAATGACTGTGATACTCAGCTCCTTCTAGACATTTACTGGTGTGGTTACAAACATGGTGAAGTCAAGAGAATGGTCCAGGAAGACAAGAGAAGAGGTGATTACTCTTCACAGGAAGGGCAATGGCTATAAGATTGCAAAGATGTTAAACATACCAAGAGAGACCATAGGAAGCATCATTCGCAAATTCAAGGCAAAGGGCACTGCTGAAACGCTACCTGGTCGTGGCAGAAAGAAGATGCTGACTTCGACTGCTGTGCGCTACCTGAAGCGTAGAGTGGAGAAAAGTCCCCGTGTGACTGCTGAGGAACTGAGAAAAGATTTGTCAGATGTGGGTACTGAAGTTTCAGCTCAGACAATACGGCGCACACTGCGTAATGAAGGCCTCCATGCCAGAACTCCCAGGCGCACCCCCTTGATGACTCCAAAGAATAAGAAGAGTCGACTGCAGTATGCCAAAAGTCATGTGGACAAACCACAGAAGTTTGGGATAGTGTTCTGTGGACTGATGAAACAAAATTAGAACTGTTTGGGCCCATGGATCAACGCTATGTTTGGAGGAGGAAGAACAAGGCCTATGAAGAAAAGAACACCTTGCCTACTGTGAAGCATGGCGGGGGGTCAATCATGCTTTGGGGCTGTTTTGCTTCTGCAGGTACAGGGAAGCTTCAGCGTGTGCAAGGTACCATGAATTCTCTTCAGTACCAGGAGATATTGGATGACAATGTGATGCAGTCCGTCACAAACCTGAGGCTTGGGAGACGTTGGACCTTTCAACAGGACAATGATCCCAAGCATACCTCCAAGTCCACTAGAGCATGGTTGCAGATTAAAGGCTGGAACATTTTGGAGTGGCCATCGCAGTCACCTGACTTAAATCCGATTTGAGAACCTCTGGTGGGACTTACAGAAAGCAGTTGCAGTGCGCAAGCCTAAGAATGTGACTGAACTGAAGGCTTTTGCCCATGACGAATGAGCGAAGATACCCGTAGATCGCTGCAAGACACTTGTGTCAAGCTATGCTTCACGTTTAAAAGCTGTTAGTACTTAGTACAACATCCTTTTACAGTTATAAGATTGAATGTCACTTGGGGTTGAATAAAACTGATAATGATGTGAGCACAGAAAAGACATTTGTGGTGATTTCATTATAAATGTTATGTTATATTTGTCTTACCTACACGTGCCTCTTCGATTTAATTGTAAGCAAGATGACTGAATGATCAAAATCAATGTCAAACTGGCCAAAACACTCAATTTCAGTGGGGGTTGAATAATTTTGAACACAACTGTATATCACTGTTACTGCTCCCACTGGGAGGCTATTCCATGTAACAGTGATATAGAAAGGGTAGTAGATGGAATAGCCTCCCAGTGGGGGTAGTATCTACTACCCTTTCTATATCACTGTTACATGGAATAGCCTCACAGTGGGAGCAGTAACAGTGATATAGAAAGGGTAGTAGATACTGTCCTCCACTGGGAGGCTATTCCATGTAACAGTGACATAGAGAGGGTAGTATATACATCGAATAGCCTCCCAGTGGGGGCAGTAACAGCAATATAGAAAGGGTAGTGGATACATGGAATAGCCTCCCAGTGGGCGCAGTAAGGTGAGTAATGGCAGTGGTATTGCTTATTTTATAAATGATAAATGGATAATGCCATTGCTTTAGAACAAAAACAAAAATTACCCAAATATATTTTATGTTTGTGTGTGTTGTTTTTTTCCCCCACGACATTTTACTTGGTCAGGTTTGGTATCATTAGAAAGACCAGACTTGGACCTGTCCAATGACACATAACATGACTTTGTGGGTTGTAAAGAATGGAAATACAGTGGTCCAAAGAACTCACGGTCTCCTCGCAGCGGTGAAGCGGCTTGCGTTTTAGATGGACCAATGTGTAATAACAGAAAAATACAGTATATGGGTGCACTTCGGGCTTCAGATCATATACTTTAGTACTGCATAAAAACCTCTATCCTTATAAATATAAGACATTTATAAAATGACGTATCAGAAACTTATCTTTAAAGTGTTCAGCTCCTCTAGGTTCCTTTTTTCATTTGACCTATTCTTTTCCTTAATGTAAATTCTTTCTTTCTTAGACTCTTTATAATTAAAAGAAAGATTATAAAACAATAAAAAGCATTATCTGACGTGTTTCATCTCTTTGACTGTCCTGCATCATTAGGAGCTCCCAGCATTCCTGTCACGGACGCCCGGGGCAGATGCCATGGAGCGCCCTTGGAACTGAGTGCGGATAAGCCCTTTAGGCGGGTATGTGCTTTGCTGCATGATGCAGAACCCCGCACACAGTATAACAATAGAACCAGAGATGACAGGACAGGATACAGAGACACGAGGAGGCCCTGCTCTGGGTAAGGTCTTTGAATAGCCTTCTAACTCTATACAGATTACAGGGTTGGGGTAGACACTAGAACAACAACAAGTGTGTGCAAGAATAACCACAAGGAGATATCCAGCAGCAATACAGAACCCTGCACTATGTATGAGGTCCTTTGGATGGCCTCTAATATTCTACAATATGCTGCTGGACATTAACAGGGCCGGACTGGGGATAAAAACCAGCCCTGGAAATAATTTGATACCAGCCCCATAGCATTATTATACCAGCCCAACATCATTATTATGTTATTCATAAAAGGGAAAACCATGCATTTTAAAACACATTTGAAGAGTATTCTATATAGATAAGACAGATGTGAAAGCAGATAGGGACAAGAACAACCCACTTATCGCTATGGTGATATATTACAAGAATAAAGAATAATCAAGGAACTTTACTTCAAATATGGAAGATGCAGTTTCAAACCTTTATTAACATAAATAACTGAAAGATACAATATTATATAAATAGTGTGCATAAAAAAGAAAAATAGGGCAAATGTTTTACATAACAGTAATTAAATATTGGAACAGTTACAATAAACTTTTTGCGATAATAAAAAGTGCAAATATGTTGCTGTTAATTCTTCAACAGTACAAAAAGTGCAAAAACCTTTCCACAAGTCTGAATGCCTAGAAAACCTATTGCTAACTTGCTTTCCAGCCGAAATTTAGAAATCGTTTAAGATGTACTACCAGTATCATGGCAAGCATCTCAACGCTTTTCAAAAAGTAATGTACAAACATTAGTCAAAAAAAGTGCTTTTAAAACAATTAAGTGACTTTAACAGATAAAACAGGGCTCATTTAACTTTTAGGAGGTTGCAATGTGCAAACTGTCTAAGGTTTTAGAGGATAAACTATGCAAAAACATGTTTGTAAACAAATAACTAATCAAGTCAAATATTTTAAAAATAGAGATTAACCAGCATTGTAACCAACAGACATGCTAATGCTTGTAATGTTATGTAAGCAACATCCCTTGTAGCAGGCTGCTTTTTGAAGCCAGAACATCAATGATGGTTTCATTGCTTAGTCCATGCAAGGCCTCTTTTTCCATGGACATGAGCATAAATGCCTCCAAATGTGGTTGGGGGAGGGAATTTCGAAGTCTGTTCAGGATATATTTAAGTTTTGAAATTGACCTTTCACATGCTACTTGAGAAGACGAAAGTGTCAGTGTCAATTTGTATGCATTAAAGAGAGAACTATACGCCAGACTGTATAAGTTGTAACGCAGTAGCACATTGTAGCAGCATGCTATACAGTTCTTGCAAGTCTTGCACTTTCCAGTTTTATCGCCAACATTTGAGTATGGTTGTTCCTCCGTTTCAGTGATAAGATGAGAATGGCTGGAGTCTTCACCTTGACCTTTAATTACAAGGCTGCTCAGTCGTTCTAATGCATTGTTGGGAAGGTGCACTAAAATATCTTCAAAATTTCTGGGATCCAAACATGCAAAATCAGCAAATAATTGACCGTGTGTTGTAAATCGGCTCTGCAGACAATTAACCCCTTAGTGACCGGGCGGTTTTACACAAATCCGTCCGTTCGTGACCGCAGCTGTTTTTATGTTTCTGCGCTCTTAGTGTTTACGTCAAATTTTCCTCTTACTCGTTTATGTAACCCACACATATTTTACACTGTTTTTTCTCGTCACTAAATGGACTTTATAAAGATACCATTTTTTTCATCATTTCATATAATTTACTATAAAAAATATTGTGAAATATGACACAAAAATTGAAAAAACACCACTTTTTCGAACTTTGACCCCCAAAATTTCTTATGTATCAACAACCGTCAAAAAAATTTTATTCCTTAGTAGTTTCTAAATTTAGTACTGAGTTTAGCAATACCCAATGTTTACATATTCCTCGCTTTTTTCCTTATTTTATGCAACAATAAGTGCAAGTAGCACTTTGCCATTTCCAAAGAGTTTATTTTCAAAACTAGTGATAGTGACATTGTAACACTGATATCTGTCACTAATTCCTGAATAACCCTCCACATATACATATTTTTTTAAAGTACACAAATCAAGGTATTAAACTTGGGGTATTTTGACTCTTTCCATGCAAACCATTTTACCACAAATCTATGCCAAAGTTTGAGAAAAAAAAAATTTTGGTGATTTTTTTTTTTTGAACGCAATTTAAGAATACATGTACTGTGAACTTTAAGGTTTACTGCCAAAAAGCACCCCAAAATATGTTCAGCAACATCTTCTGAGTAAATTGATACCACCCATGTATAGGTATGTCGGGTCATTTGGGGGCTAAAAGGCCTTATTTGGGGGGTGCGCATTTCAGTTTTCCAACTTGGAATTTTCACATTTCGTCATCATGCACCCATGTCCTATTTGGGACATTTTGAAGCCGGCCAAAGTAATTTACCCCCATCAAACCATATATTTTTAGAAAGGGCACACCCTAGGGTGCTTCAAAGAGTTGTATTTTAACACTTTCCATGCACTAGCTCTTTGTCAAACTTCCAGGTAGTCACTTTTTGTGTTATTTTTTCACACACATTGTACTTTAGGCATGAATTGTCAAATCCAGTTATGGGTTACTGCCAAAAAACACCCCAAAATATGTTCAGCAACATCTTCTGAGTAAATTGATACCACCCATGTATAGGTATGTCGGGTCATTTGGGGGCTAAAAGGCCTTATTTGGGGGGTGCGCATTTCAGTTTTCCAACTTGGAATTTTCACATTTCGTCATCATGCACCCATGTCCTATTTGGGACATTTTTGAAGCCGGCCAAAGTAATTTACCCCCATCAAACCATATATTTTTAGAAAGGGCACACCCTAGGGTGCTTCAAAGAGTTGTATTTTAACACTTTCCATGCACTAGCTCTTTGTCAATCTTTCAGGTAGTCACTTTTTGTGTTATTTTTTCACACACATTGTACTTTAGGCATGAATTGTCAAATCCAGTTATGGGTTACTGCCAAAAAACACCCCAAAATATGTTCAGCAACATCTTCTGAGTAAATTGATACCACCCATGTATAGGTATGTCGGGTCATTTGGGGGCTAAAAGGCCTTATTTGGGGGGTGCGCATTTCAGTTTTCCAACTTGGAATTTTCACATTTCGTCATCATGCACCCATGTCCTATTTGGGACATTTTTGAAGCCGGCCAAAGTAATTTACCCCCATCAACCATATATTTTTAGAAAGGGCACACCCTAGGGTGCTTCAAAGAGTTGTATTTTAACACTTTCCATGCACTAGCTCTTTGTCAAACTTTCAGGTAGTCACTTTTTGTGTTATTTTTTCACACACATTGTACTTTAGGCATGAATTGTCAAATCCAGTTATGGGTTACTGCCAAAAAACACCCCAAAATATGTTCAGCAACATCTTCTGAGTAAATTGATACCACCCATATATAGATTTGTTCTGTTGTTTTTGGGGTGCTACGCCAATCTTTGACATGTGCTTGTCAATTTTCTAATTTGACATACAGTATCTTCTTTGCTTATCTTCTTTTTAGGGGCCTTTTTACATACCCCAGTTTTATGAACGTGCATATATTTGGTAAGCTAACACCCCAAAGTATTGTAAATGGAGTGTTTTTATGCTATGGATGCATCCGTTTGCTCCAAACAAATTAGATACTGTTTGGTGGTCATTTTTCATTTTCACACCCACATCAGTTTTGGACTGTGATTTAGGAGACACTGTTGTTTTTTACTGCATGAAAACTCTCCAGGTTGTTTTCTGCAAGGTCTCCTGAGTACACCCATGCCCCCCATGCATAGGTTTGCCAGGATTTTGGGAAGGTTCAAATACAATTTTTATGACTTTGTCATTGGAGTTGAAATTGAGATTATTTCTTCAGCTAGGCCTAGCTTTGGTTTTGGTCTACCGCATACCCCAGTTTGAATTATTGCCAGAAAATTGTTTATATTTGTTATGTTGACACCCCAAGGTATTGCATATGGAGTGCTTTGATGCCATGGATGCAACGGTTTTAGCCCAAAACATTTGGCAACAAGGTGTGTGGCGGTAATTTTTCAAATTTCAGATTTTTACGCCCACAGTAGTTTTGGACTGTGATTTAGGCTAGGGTCAGACGAGCGTAGTGTTCACGTCCGTGATCGCGCCTAAAAGTACGTCCGTGATAGCATGACATAAAGTCCAATGGAGCCCGACACACGAAGTACGTCCGCACTGAACTGCGGACGCACAACGGCCGCGGCCCACGGACGCAAGGCAGGCAAGAACGTAGAACCGCTAGAACGGCCGCACAAAGTGCGCTGCGTCCGCAACGTCTGCATAGCTTTGTGTGTGAGTGATGGAACGTGGTCAGATGGACTGCATTTATACGTCCTGCATTTTTCACGGACAAAATGGTTTTGCAATTGAATTTATTGTCCCTCCTACATCTGTCAAAAAATAAATGTCATTGAAAAAACGGACTGTGTGACCACTACTGCGTCTTCCGTACTGACGATGTCCGTACTGCACGGACGTACAGTCCGTAGAAATCACGCTCGTCTGACCCTAGCCTTAGCAGACACTGTTGTTTGTTACTGCATGAAAACTCTCCAGGTTGTTTTCTGCAAGATCTCCTGAGTACACCCATGCCCCCCATGCATAGGTGTGCAAAGATTTTGGCAAAATACAGCACCAATTGTAGAACATAAAAATGTACGAATAAAATGTAAAAGTCTGGTGCCTGTCAAACTGGGGATGCTCTCTAGGGGAGCACAGGCTGTTGTCACTGAAGTGCATGAAACGCAAAATGTTTTCATACCTTCTACGTGACATTGATTGGAGGTAAATGGGGGTAGAGCAGATGGGGCTACTGCTCCAGCAGGAGCGAATTGAGGGCTTCTTTATGATGCCCTCAGCATAGTAAGTGCCCAGAATTTCAGAAATTCTGGCACATCTAGCGGGGTCCATTGCTGCCTTGCCAAGTAGGAGTCTGGCTTCGCAGCACAATGCTGATGGGCATACAGATTTGATTGGGCCACGATGTGGCCCAACAAATCATCCCCATAAACACCTGCAAAAACTGTGTGGCGGTAAATCCTGCAACATCAATATTGATGCCAGGATTTGCCGTGAAAGGAGGGATATCTGGCCTCTGGCGATGAGGCACTACCCACTCCTCAGCTGGAGCTGTGCGTCTCCTGCTGGCAGGTGGTGACCCAGGATCTGCATCAGAAACATCACTAGATACATCAGCCAGCATAGATAATGTATCTAGCGACGCCTCTGAGCAGTTAGCGGGGTCGAAATGAGGGTCTGAGTCTGACGCAGATGCCTCAGATTCTGACGCCAGGATGGCATATGCCTCCTCGGCGCTGTACACCCTCTCAGACATTATATATAATAGATTATAAAATTTTATAATTATTATATATATATAAGCGGATTGTTGGTTCTTAGAAGAACCGTTGGGTTTCACAAGAAAATACAAATAAACACCTAAATCTCTCTAAATCCCTCTAAACCTGCCTCAATTCTTCTAAATCTCCCTAAAATCTCTCTAAATCTGCCTCAATTTTTCTAATCTCACTAAATCTCACTAAAATCTCTAACCTGTCAAATCTGATCTCTCTCTCTCGCTCACCAAAACACAAGTGAGGAGAGGGAGGGAGAATCACAGAGGTCAGAGCCAATATTTACAAAATATTGGCCTGACCTGACAAATTAGAAATTTTATTTTGATTTTTTCTAACTTCTGATTGGATGTTGCTAGCCTGCCTCTCTGATGAGGCAGGCTAGGAACATCCCACTCAGCCCCAAGATGACCCTGCCCTTAGAACCCTAACCCTACCCCTGACCCTGCCCTTAGAACCCTAACCCTACCCCTACCCCCTACCCCTAACCCTACCCCTAACCCCTACCCCTAACCCTACCCCTAACCCTACCCCTAACCCTAACCCTACCCCTAACCTACCCCTAACCCTACCCCTAACCCCTACCCCTAACCCTACCCCTAACCCTAACCCTAACCCTACCCCTAACCCTACCCCTACCCCTACCCCTAACCCTAACCCTAACCCTAACCCTAACCCTAACCCTACCCCTAACCCTAACCCTAACCCTACCCCTAACTGTCAGTTTATTTTATTTATTTTTCTTTTTTTACACTTTTTTTACACACTTTTTTTTACTTTTTTTTTACACTTTTTTTTTCTCTGCTGGGTGCCTTGATCCCTCGAGGCACCCAGCAGAGCACCTGATCACTGAAGTGATCGATTTTGTACTGAGTGCCACGATACCTCGTGGCACTCAGTACTTCCTGCCGCTACCGGAAGTGATCGCTCGGGGGGAGCGATCACGGACGGACCGGCGGCAGGTAAGTATATTACAAGGATGCCTCGATGTCGAGGCATCCTTGTAATATGCTCAGAGCAGCTGGAAGCGATCCGATCGCTTCCAGCGCTCTGTAGAAGTGCCGGGCACCTCTCCGGTGCAACCGGATGTAGATCGCTCCCGGGGAGCGATCACATGGTGCCCCGGCACTTCTAACGGCCATTGCACGGATGCCTGGACTCCCAGGCATCCTGCAATGGCGTTTGAGCTGCTGGAAGCGATCCGATCGCTTCCAGCAGCTCAAAAACGCAGGACGTACCATGTACGTCAGCGGGTCTAAGAGAGACCCGCTGCAATGACGTACATGGTACGTCCTCGGTCCTTAAGGGGTTAATGATCTTGTCTAAGGTCACATTGTATACTTCCACCCGGAACTGATCACTTGCCAACAAGATTGGTTCGTCTACTGCAAGCTCCCCAGCCATTTTCTTTCGCTGTATTCTTTTAGGTGCTGGAAAGTCTTTGTCAATCTCAACGCTGCAGTCGGTTGTATCCAACTTGCCATTTGCCCAGACTGTGAACTTCTTTGCAGCATCTATAATCATTTGAAAATCACGATCATGTGCTTGCAAGTTGTCTAACGTTTCTGTCACCATTCGGTATGCCTGCAGTACATCCATACCCTGTGTTTGCAGGTACAAGGATAGTGGAGTGGTGTTCTTGAAAATTAATAAGTACAGCTGTGCTGTTATAATGGTGCTGAATTTCGTGAGGGATTCTAAGAATGCTCCAGACTTGAATCTAATGTCCGCATTAAAATGATTAGAACATAAGATCTCTGCCATGGTCTGGATCAAATCTACATACAAGGCCCGACTTAGATCATTAAATGAACCAAAACACCTTTGTAAGTGCTGCATCTTTGGACCACCATCTTGTTTCTCCAATCACAGAAATTGATCGAAGTCTTTCTTCCTGAGACTTTTCCCGCCATACATTCATCCGGAGGTAGGATTCACGGATAAACACAGCACATGTATTTAATATGCCGAACAAGGATATTGCCTGAGCAGTTACCTTTGTGACCTCCATCATCACCAGATTCAGTACATGTGCATAGCACCACACATGAATCTGGCCAGGTGCTTTATTACTCAGCCAGGTGCTGAATCCGTTGTACTGGCCCTGCATATTAGAAGCTCCATCTGTTGAGTTCCCAACACACTTTGTAACATCAATTTCCATGGATTCCAATACATTGCAAACCAGTTCACACAAAGCCTTCCCAGTTGTGGATTTGCAATTTACCACAGCGACGAGACATTCATGAACCACATCTGTGACATATCGAATTATTATTGAACACTGATCTGAGACATTTATATCCTGTGTTGTATCTAGTTGTATTGAGAACATGCCGGCATCTTTGATCTTTTGGGCAATACCTTTTTTTAAAAGTGCTGAAATTACACAGATGATATTGTTCACTGTAGTTTTAGAAATCAGTGTAACAACGCCGCCACGTCCTTTCCTACTCGTTGCACCTTGATGCTGCTTTTTACTTTTTTTAATAACTATCAAGGTGATTTTTTTAGCAAGGGATCAAAGTCGCCTAGGAGTAGCAAAATCTCAAGGAAATTGCCATGGTCTAAATTTTTATCATCTAATGTATATGCTGCTTCAGCTGTTGCCCTATAGCTTAGACCTCTTTTTCCAATCACCTTGATGGTGCCAATCACTCTCTCTAGGATGGCACCTTTTCGCTTCACTTCCCCTTTTCTGGCTGTTTGTTGGCTCTCAAAAAAATGACTAGCTATGTTCCTATTCTTTGATCTCATTAAGGAGGATTCCGAGCTATTATTGTGGAGGTTGCTTCTTTCATGCTCTTCAATTCTCTGATACATATGTTTGTCATCAAAGCAGCCATCAATAAAAGCACTGCTGTCTGTCTTTCTACTGAAAGCAGGACACACCATGCAGAAAAAAGCACCATGTCCATGTGAATAGGTCAACCAGTGACGCTTCTTTCCATCCCTCCTCTCATAGAACTTTTTCAAATTAAAAGAATGGACATCTGGTTGACATGATTAAACCGTAGGAATGAATCCACATTTTCAGATTTTGGTCTGATAAACCACATTTTATCATCAACTGTGTCAGGTATGCCTTCATTAATGTCCAATACTTCTGGAATCTCTTCTGCCGCTAATGATTTGTCTACAATTTCTTCTTCAGTTTCTAGCTCCATAGGATCTCCAATACTGTGGTGAATATCTTCTTCACCTGCATCAGTATCCACATCCAATTGTACAGTGCTAGGCATTGCTGTGCTACAGGTAGCACCACTGTCTTTATGTGGAGATGGAGGTGGTAAGTCTTGCTTTTTTGGCAATATCTTAACCACTTCGCTGCTGAGGACACGCTGAGCGCGTCCTCAGCAGTCCCGCTGGTGTGCTGAGGACGCGCTGAGCGCGTCCTCACATTGGGGTCAGCGTTCGGCCGGGTCCCGGCCGATCGCTGGCCCCTCCGGTGCGGGCTGACATCCTGGATGTCAGCCCGGCATCCGGACCAGCAGCCGCCAGAATTAGGTGTCATTGCGGGGGCGCGATGACACCTAATTCAGGCGCCCCCCCCACATGTGCGGAGGAGGCGCCTGAAAGGGAGGGGGAGAGGTCCTTCGGACCTCTCTCCCTCCCGATCGGTGGCGCACAGGGGGTTAACCCAGGCATCATTTGGAAGGGCACAGCCTGCCCTTCCAAATGATGCCTGGCATTAACCCCTGGGGAGCTGGATCGCGAATCGGCGCTGAAAAGCGCCGGTTCGCGATCCTTTCCCGGAGCTGGCCGACATCTTGGATGTCGGCCAAGCCTCCGGGAACTCCCCCAGAGGACTGGCGTCATCGTGCTACGCACGATGACGCCAGTCCTAGCGTTAACCCCTAACTGCCACCAACTGTGGAGATAGGGAGTTCCAATGAACTCCCTATCTCCCGATCCGTGGCAGCTAGGGGTTAAATTTTGGTATGGTTGGATCGGCCAGAGCATGGCCGTTCCAACGATACCAAACACTACAGTGAAAAATGTTGTAAAAAAAAAAATGAAAAATAAAAATAAAAAAAAATTAAAAAAAAAAATTAAACACTTTTTTTTTTTTTTTTTTGGTTTGTTAATGCAGCAATATTGTTCCCATTTCAATTATAATGTGAACAATGATGCTGCACTAACGATTTTTGTATGCGGTGCGTTTGTTAAAAATAGTGTCATTTTCCCCAAAAAAAAATGTAATGAGACCCCATCTCTAATTTTTTTAACAAGCGCACCCCATACAAAATATAACCGCAATTGCTCGCATGTTAAAATGTGGAAAAAAACACTTTACACATTGTAAATTATTGAAAATACATATTTTATTGCATTTTTTGTTATAATATACAGACATGACATAACGTATACATATAATAATGACATATTATGAATCTACCGAGTCTGACGGAAAGAACGATATATAATATGTCTGGGTCATATACTAAAATAAGCCTTCAAAACACGTTTAAACATGATGCGCAAAACAGGTAAAAATGACCTCAGCATAGGGGCGGGAAAAGCCTCAGCAGCGAAAGGGTTAAACAAACTGCTGACTTTTTGATACTGGCTTGCATCTTTATCTAAGATTTTTTTTTTCTTTTCACGTTCTTTTTCTGCTCCTCCTTTCTGTTTTCTTTTACCTTAACCTTTCTTATCCATGGCAATAGCTTAAAAAAATAAAATAAAAAATAATAATATCTGTGTATATAAAATCGATTCTGCTTAACCACTTGAATGCTAAGGACGTGCTCAGCGCGTCCTCAGCATTCCCGCTGGTATGCGGAGGACGCGCTGAGCGCGTCCTCGCATTGGGGTCAGCGTTCGGCCGGGTTCCGGCCGATCGCTGCCCCTCCGGTGCGGGCTGACATCCTGGATGTCAGCCCGGCATCCGGAGCAGTGGCCGCCATTATTATGTGTCATCGCGCCCCCGCGATGACACATAATTCAGGCGCCCCCCCCGCATGTGCGGAGGAGGCGCCTGAAAGGGAGGGGGGGGAGGTCCTTCGGACCTCTCTCCCTCCCGATCGGCGGCTCACAGGGGCTTAACCCAGGCATCATTTGGAAGGGCACAGCCTGCCCTTCCAAATGATGCCTGGCATTAACCCCTGGGGAGCTGGATCGCAAATCGGCGCTGAAAAGCGCCGATTTGCGATCCTTCCCGGGAGCTGGCCGACATCTTGGATGTCGGCCAAGCTTCCGGGAACTCCCCCAGAGGACTGGCGTCATCGTGCGCAGCACGATGACGCCAGTCCTAGCATTAACCCCTAACTGCCACGAAGTGTGGAGATAGGGAGTTCCAATGAACTCCCTATCTCCCGATCCGTGGCAGTTAGGGGTTAAATTTTGATATCGTTGGATCGGCCAGAGCATGGCCGTTCCAACGATACCAAACATGAAAGTAAAAAAAATTGTAAAAAAAAAAAAAAAAAAGAAAAAATAAAATAAAAAAAAATTAAAAAAAAAATTAAAAAAAAAAAAAACACTTTTTTTTTTTTTTTTTTGTTTTGTTAATGCAGCAATATTGTTCCCATTTCAATTATAATGTGAACAATGATGCTGCATTAACGATTTTTGTATGCGGTGCGTTTGTTAAAAATGGTGTCATTTTCCCCAAAAAAAAATGTTACGAGACCCCATCTCTAATTTTTTTAACAAGCGCACCCCATACAAAATATAACCGCAATTGCTCGCATGTTAAAATGTGGAAAAAAACACTTTACACGCTGTAAATTATTGAAAATACATATTTTATTGCATTTTTTGTTATAATATACAAACATGACATAACGTATACATATAATAATGACATATTATGAATCTACCGAGTCTGACGGAAAGAACGATATATAATATGTCGATGTCATATACTAAAATAAGCCTTCAAAACAGGTTTAAACATGATGCGCAAAACAGGTAAAAAATGACCTCAGCACAGGGGCGGGAAAAGCCTCAGCAGCGAAAGGGTTAAAAAAACACTAATTAAAATCAGAACCATGGGCGAAGCTATCCAGAATCGCAAACTATGAGAGTGGATAGATTAGAACGGTAACTGTATTCAAACTTTAACAACTTTGAAATGTCCGCTGGGTCATGAAATAATCAAGACTGAAACATGTCCTCCTAATATAGGCCAAAACATATTTTATGACATATTTCCAGAAAGAAAAAGCTTGCCAGGGTTAATGCCTGAATATATATATATATATATATATATATATATATATATATATATATAGCTCAAAATTTCAAGTCCCAAGCTACTAGCCAGACCATAAGAGTTACTCGCCACCAGTTGCCCCATCTACCCTGCCCTAAACTCCGCCCCTAAACATGCCTTCTTAAATTATCTTATGAAATTACACTGTTAAAGGTTTTATTCAGAATAAAGTTACAGAATAATAAATAACATTAATACCCAGGCATCAGATACAAGTACAGTCAGGTAGCAGAAATATTGGGACATTGACACAATTCTAACATCTTTGGCTCTATACACCACCACAATGGAGTTGGGTTGGAATTAGGGACCTGCGAATATTCGAAATTCGATTCGAAATCGAATCGCTGGTCTTATTCGATTCGGATTCGATTTTGAGGCATGATTCGAAAATTTATCGAATCTCTCCGATTGCACGCAGAGCGCGCCTTCCAGACGTGCAGCACATGGCTGCACGTGGCTGGGAAGGAACGGCACGCTCTTAGGCGCCGCCCACCTCAAGTTCCCTTCACAGTGGAGGCTGCGGTGGACTGGAAGGCAGCTGCGGTTGGAGGGAGCTCCTGCAGTGAACAAACTACAGTCTCTGGACGTGATCCGTGATCGGAGAAGGAGAGAGAGAGCTGAAAGGCAAGCAGGCTGAGTCTGTTCTCTGTTGGTGGTGAGTAGTGGTAAAAATAAGTATAAATTTCCCTGGCCTGTGAATGTGAAAATGGTGTCACACGTAGCCAGAAGATGGCCGTCGGGGGGGGGGGGCATCCATTCCAGGGGGTCATTCACTGCTGTCTGCTGCTCTGTGGGAGATAATTATGGGGGTCACTCATTGCTGTCTGCTGCTCTGTGAGATAATTATGGGGTCACTCACTGCTGTCTGATGCTGTTTGGGAGATAATTATGGGGTCACTCATTGCTGTCTGCTGCTCTGTGAGATAATTATGGGGGTCACTCATTGCTGTCTGCTGCTCTGTGAGATAATTATGGGGGTCACTCACTGCTGTCTGATGCTGTTTGGGAGATAATTATGGGGTCACTCATTGCTGTCTGCTGCTCTGTGTGGGAGATAAATATGGGGGTCACTCATTGCTGTCTGCTGCTCTGTGAGATAATTATGGGGGTCACTCATTGCTGTCTGCTGCTCTGTGAGATAATTATGGGGGTCACTCATTGCTGTCTGCTGCTCTGTGAGATAATTATGGGGGTCACTCACTGCTGTCTGCTGCTCTGTTTGGGAGATAATTATGGGGGTCAATCACTGCTGTCTGCTGCTCTGTGTGGGAGATAATTATGGGGGTCACTCATTGCTGTCTGCTGCTCTGTGAGATAATTATGGGGGTCACTCACTGCTGTCTGCTGCTCTGTTGGGAGATAATTATGGGGGTCAATCACTGCTGTCTGCTGCTCTGTGTGGGAGATAAGTATGGGGGTCAATCACTGCTGTCTGCTGCTCTGTGTGGGAGATAATTAATTATAGGGGGCTGCTCTATTGGAGATAATTAATTATAGGGGGGCTGCTCTATGGGAGATAATTAATTATAGGGGGCTGCTCTATGGGAGATAATTAATTATAGGGGGGGCTGCCGCTGCTCTGTGTGGGAGATAATTAATTTGAAGTGAAACATAGTGAAAGGAACACTGTCTTGAATCACACAGATATACAAGCTCCAAAAATATAACACCTCCTTATTTCCCATTAATAAAACCACATTTTTTTGTAATCAATTTAATTATTTTTTTTGTAGACCAATCTGATAAAAAAAAAACAAAGTCATTCATCTTCAGCAAGACTGACCTGTGAGAGTGACGTCTCTCTCACACTGTCACACACGGTTCACAGAGGAGGCTGAGGTGAGGTCGGGACTCGGGAGTCGACTAGACGACGGCGCAGTCGGTCCGTGCGAAGAGGACGACGGTGACGTGTTCGTAGGACAGAGGAGCAATTGGCAGGCTGACGCCTGAGCCAAGTTGGGATGGTGATTGGTGAGTATATATAATATTTAATTATCAGTATCCCTGTCACCGCCACGTTTATATTGTGCGTCTTTTGCAGGAAGCCAGGTGATGGAATCAATGGATCTAGTCATTGATTCATTCATAGTCACCAGAAGATGAGAATGGCTGTGCGGACTGGAGGGTGGGGGTGGGCCAGGGGCTTAAAAGTAATTCTGCAATATGTAACTAGTATGACTATGATGAACTTACTACTAGTATGATTAATTTATATGTTATTATTATACTGCAACAAGAGAAATTAATTATATGGGGGCCTGCTCTGTGTGGGAAATAATAAATTATATGGGGGCCTGCTGGCTGCTCTGTGTGGGAAATAATAAATTATATGGGGGCCTGCTCTGTGTGAAATAATAAATATATGGGGGCCTGCTCTGTGTGGGAAATAATAAATTATATGGGGGCCTGCTCTGTGTGGAAATAATAAATTATATGGGGGCCTGCTCTGTGTGGGAAATAATAAATTTTATGGGGGCCTGCTGGCTGCTCTGTGTGGGAAATAATAAATTATATGGGGGCCTGCTCTGTGTGGGAAATAATAAATATATGGGGCCTGCTCTGTGTGGAAATAATAAATTATATGGGGGCCTGCTGGCTGCTCTGTGAGACTTGGGAGATAAATTATATGTGAAATGAATGTGAAGAATGTTGAAAGGAACATGCACAGATCTACAAGCTCCAACTTAGAATATACCCCTTTATTTTCCCATTAATTAAGCCAACTTTTTTTTAAAATACAAATTTTTTATTTATTTTTGTAGACAAATCAATGATCAAATTCAAAATGTCATCTGTGAAAAATCATTTTGAAGTGAAGGAAGATTCCTTAACTTGCAAAGTATGCAAAAAAGCATTCTCATTGCAAGCTACTGGCACAACATCCCATCTTTGGTCTCACCTAGAAAGAAAGCATCCGTCCGTGTATCAACAGGCCAAGACCGATGATACAAAGAAGAAAACATTGGTGTCGGCAGTGGCACGACGTAATTCACTGCCAATGACAGAAGGACATGCTATGAAAAAGCAGACTTGCATTTCAGCTTACAGTTTGACACTTGACGCGTCTACTAAAAAAAAGTATGATGCAGCAGTTTTGAAGTTTATTGTAGCAGATGGCCGGCCATTTGAGAGTGCAGCAGGAAGTGGATTTAAGAATTTGTGTTCAGTGTTAACTAGTGGCCGCTATCAACCGCCCCACCCAACCACACTGTCGCGTAAGCTTGATGACATGGCAAATAACTTGCACCAGAAGTTAGTGCAGTTCCTCAGGTCTGAAATTAATGACTGCCGACCATCCATCACGTTTGATCACTGGAAGGCTGACAATAAGTCAAATTATTTGGTGCTTACAATACATTACATATCCGAGTCATCGTGGGTAATGCAATCCCGTTGCTTATCTGTGGTCAACCTAGAGAATTTGGAAGCTGACCATACAGCGAGGAAAACTTCTGAAATAATTTCCAACGAGTTTGCTAAGCATAGATTTGGTGAAGAGAAAATCCTATTTGCCACAACAGACACAACAAACACAATGCCTTGTACTGCTAAAATCCTGGACATACAGTGGCATGGCTGTGCTGCTCACATTTTGCAGCTCACTATAAATGCAGCATTGGACGTTCAAAGAACAGTAAAAAATCTTATAGGCTGTTTGCATTACATTGCTGGGTTTTTTCACTCTTCAACTGTGGGACAAGCTGTATTGACAAAATATCAAGTCGATAAGGGCTTACCCGAATCCAAACCACCACTTGATGTTACAACACGTTTCAATAGTACATATCTGCTGATGGACTGGGTTTCTAGAAATTACGAGTCAATTTCTTTGGCCCTCGTCGATTGTGCAATGAACAAAAAGTGCGCACGAAGCCCTCCACAACCACTTTCAACGCAGTTGCAAGATACGCTGAAGAATGTTCTCCCATTACTCAAACCAACAGCAGAGGCTACAACAATTTTGAGTGCTGACACGCATGTAAGCGTTAGTTTGATTATACCATGTATTTCGGTTCTAAAAGAAGAGCTTGCCAGTGCCACTCTTGCTACGCCTGGCATTCAATGCTTTCGTAATGAGCTTTTACGTCAACTGAATACGCGATTTGATTTGTCCAAAGACTACCTATTAGCAGCCACTTTCATTGACCCCAGATTCAAAACTGTGTTATTCCCTGAACATCAAGTGACACAAGCAAAAGTTTACATAGAGAATATTGCACTGTCGACGTCTTCACCACCTTGGCCTACTACGAGCAATAGCTCCTCCAGTGCACCTGAATTTAATGCCCAGACGAGTGCCACCGATAGCGCCGTACAGTTTGAGTCAACTGTTGTCAACAAGTCCAGTCATAAAGGAAGCCTGCTTGATTCCGTGTTTAAAAAAGTAGACGATGCAAAGAAAGAAGAAGCCACCAGCACCTGGTCAACGGCTCAACAACTTGAAAGTGAAGTCAGTGCATATTTGAAGCAGCCCATAAGTGAACGTGATAGTGATCCGTTGCAGTATTGGAAGGAAAATAAAAGTATCCTACCACTGTTGTCTAGTGTGGCGCGCAACTTACTTGCTATACAAGCAACGAACTGTTCATCAGAAAGGGTTAATTCAGTTGGCGGACAAATAATAACAGATCTTCGCTACAACCTCTCGAGAACTAATGCAGAAACTCTGATTTGGGCTCGGAATAACAAAGATTTACTACTATTTTGACAAATATTGACATGTTAGTAAAGCAGGCACGTGCCGTCAGGGTAGGCAGGTGAGGCAGAGCCTCTCACACGGTCACCTGCCATTAAGCCAGCGTTAAAATAATAAAAGAAACTCCGCTCCTGCTCCACGCTCCCCCAATGTCGGCTTTGTCCTCTGTCAGTCTGCCTTTTCCTCTGTGCGCATTCTTTTACAGCCTACGCAATTTGCGTAGCGGTTGTATGCTTCCCCGCTATGCAAATCGCGTAGGCTGCTGCTGCCTGCTGCTCAGGAGGTCTGCAGCCACGCGTCTGTTCGAATAGGAACACACGCGCGCTGCCAACTTCCTGAGCACTGCTCAAATGTTAGTAAAGCAGGGACATGCCTTCAGGGTAGGCAGGTGAGGCAGAGCCTCACTCATGGTCACCTGCCATTAAGCCAGCGTTAAAATAATAAAAGAAACTCAGCTCCTGCTCCACGCTCCCCCAATGTCGGCTTTGTCCTCTGTCAGTCTGCCTTTTCCTCTGTGCACATTCTTTTACAGCCTACGCAATTTGCGTAGCGGTTGTATGCTTCCCCGCTATGCAAATCGCGTAGGCTGCTGCTGCCTGCTGCTCAGGAGGTCTGCAGCCACGCGTCTGTTCGAATAGGAACACACGCGCGCTGCCAACTTCCTGAGCACTGCTCAAATGTTAGTAAAGCAGGGACATGCCTTCAGGGTAGGCAGGTGAGGCAGAGCCTCACTCATGGTCACCTGCCATTAAGCCAGCGTTAAAATAATAAAAGAAACTCAGCTCCTGCTCCACGCTCCCCCAATGTCGGCTTTGTCCTCTGTCAGTCTGCCTTTTCCTCTGTGCACATTCTTTTACAGCCTACGCAATTTGCGTAGCGGTTGTATGCTTCCCCGCTATGCAAATCGCGTAGGCTGCTGCTGCCTGCTGCTCAGGAGGTCTGCAGCCACGCGTCTGTTCGAATAGGAACACACGCGCGCTGCCAACTTCCTGAGCGCTGCTGGAAAGGTCGTCAGAGCCTCAGAGGCCCTGACAGACCAATGGAATAGCTTGAACCAATGGGAAAGCACCATTGGTCCAAGCCATTAAAAAAAACCACCTGCATTGAAGGCTGGCATCTGATTGACAGGAAGGGGCCCAGGCAGCTCCCCCTGCTTCCTCTAGTGGCAGATACAGACTTACAGAGTATGACAGGGGCACAGAAAAACTTTTTTTCTCTATCATTTTATTTTACATCTTACTAAACACAAACCGCAGAAAGTTAGTTAATATATCTGTGTATATCTAGCTCTGACCAGCCTCACCCCATTGACCTCACCGCACGTCCCTCAAGTAAAGTAAAGTTAAAAAACTTATAGTGGAAGGTTAAATAAAGGCTATACAGCGGTTACAGCCCTACCTAGGCCTAATGTAACTTTGTAATTTAGTATGGTTATTTAAATCATTTCAATAAAGTTTGCAAAGTTGCAATAATTTAAGCTTGCATTTGAAGTTTTTATTTTACGTTTGATTTTTATGATGTGAAATACTTTGCTATAACCTACTAATGAAACAAATCTGTTAGATTGCAGCTGTAACGTCAGCTGAACCTGCATGCACAAACAAAGCATACCTATCCAGGCTGTATCGTACACAAAATGCTCGAAAGCGGCATTTTTCGTAATTTTTCGATTCGATTCGATATTCGATTCGAATTCGAAACTAACAGCCGATTTGATTCGAGATTCGATTCGAGCGAAAATTTATGATTCGCAGGTTCCTAGTTGGAATGAAACAAACACAATGTGATTTAACTGAAGACTGTCAGCTTTAATTTGAGGGTATGTACATCCAACTCAGGTGAACGGTGTAGGACTTACAGCAGTTTGCAGATGTGCCTCCAACTTGTTAAGGGACCAAAAGTAATGGGACAGAATAATAATCATAAATCAAACTTTCCCTTCTTAATACTTGGTTGCAAATCCTTTGCAGTCAATCACAGCCTGAAGTCTGGAACGCATAGACATCACCAGACGCTGGGATTCATCCCTGGTGATGCTCTGCCAGGACTCTACTGCAATTGTCTTCAGTTCCTGCTTGTTCTTGGGTCATTTTCCCTTCAGTTTTGTCTTCAGCAAGTGAAATGCATGCTCAATGGGATTCAGGTCATGTGATTGACTTGGCCATTGCATAACATTCCACTTCTGTCCCTTCAAAAACTCTTTGGTTGCTTTTGCAGTATGCTTTGGGTCATTGTCCATCTGCACTGTGAAGCGCCTTCCAATGAGTTCTGCACCATTTGGCTGAATGTGAACAGATAATATTGCCCGCAAAACACTTGAGAATTCATCCTGCTGCTTTTGTCAGCAGTCACATCATCAATAAATACAAGAGAACCAGTTCCATTGGCAGCCATACATGCCCACACCATGACACTACCACCACCATGCTTCACTGATGAGGTGGTATGCTTCGGATCATGAGCAGTTCCTTTCCTTCTCCATACTCTTCTCTTCCCATCACTCTGGTACAAGTTGATCTTGGTCTCATCTGTCCATAGGATATTGTTCCAGAACTGTGAAGGCTTTGTTAGGTGTTTGGCAAACTCTAAGCTGGCCTTCCTGTTTTTGAGGCTCACCAATGGTTTACATCTTGTGGTGAACCCTCTGTATTTACTCTGGTGAAGTCTTCTCTTGATTGTTGACTTTAACACACATACACCTACCTCCTGGAGAGTGTTCTTGATCTGGCCAACTGTTGTGAAGGGTGTTTTCTTCACCAGGGAAAGAATTCTTCATTCATCCACCACAGTTGTTTTCCGTGGTCTCCCGGGTCTTTTGATGTTGCTGAGCTCACCGGTGCATTTCTTCCTTTTGAGAATGTTCCAATGTTCTTGCTATCTCTCTGATGGGTTTGTTTTGTTTCTTCAGCCTAATGATGGCTTCCTTCACTGATAGTAGAGGCTCTTTGGATCTCATCTTGAGAGTTGATAGCAACATATTCCAAATGCAAATAGCACACTTAAAATGAACTCTGGGCCTTTTATCTGCACATTGTAATTGGGGTAATGAGGGAATATCACACACCCTGTCCATGGAACAGCTGAGAAGCCAATTGTCCCATTACTTTTGGTCCCTTAACAAGTGGGAGGCACATCTGCAAACTGCTGTAAGTCCTACACCGTTCACCTGAGTTGGATGTACATACCCTCAAATTAAAGCTGACAGTCTGCAGTTAAAGCACATTGTGTTTGTTTCATTCCAACTCCATTGTGGTGGTGTATAGAGCCAAAGATGTTAGAATTGTGTCGATGTCCCAATATTTCTGGACCTGACTGTATACCCAAGCACCAGACCCAGACAAGTAGTTTCATCCATTAACCCCTTCCCGACCGCTGACGTACCCTGTACGTCCTGTGTTCGGGTCTCCCTTAGACCCGATGACGTACAGGGTACGTCAGCGGCGCCAAATCCCCCTCCCGCCCGATACTCACCTCCCTCGTCGGATCCCACGCCGATCTGACAGGGAGGAAGCCTGCCCATGTGATTTACATGGGCAGGCGAGGCTGATGACGTCGCCGCGGCCACGCTGCGTGGTGACGTCATTAGAAGGTGCCCATGTGTTTCAATGGAGGGGAGGGGGGGGCTCCTTCGGAGCCCTCTATCTCCCCAACCATTGAAGCTAGGGAGATGCCGTTTGCACCGCTGGAGAGGGGAGAGCCTTCCCTTTCCAGCGGTGTATGGCATTAACCATTTCGCCGCCGGATCACGTTGCGGCGCCAATTGGCGCCAAAACGCGATTCAAACCTGGAGGGGGGCTGACATCTTGGATGTCAGCCAAGCCTCCAGGTCCCCCCCACCCACTGACAACCTCACCATATGTGTGAGGATGTCAGTGGGCCAGTTAACCCTCTAGCTGCCATGTAGAGATAAGGGGATCCTAAGGATCCCTTTATCTCCCGATCCATGGCAGCTAGATGGTCATATTTGCCATCATTTGAAAGGCCTGATTATGGCCTTTCAAATGATACCAAACATGACCAGGTTTGGTTTTAAAAAAAAATGTAAAAAAATAAATAAATAAATAAAAAAAAATAAAAAAAAAATAAAATAAAAAAATGTTTTTTTTTTAAAGTTTTTTTTGTCTGGGGGGAGTTTAATTAAATAGGACCTAGGCTGTCATCTAAAAATAATTAGCACAAAATGGTCAGAATGAGCGCAGCGCACATAGGTGAACTGGCTCAGCAGTGAAAGGTTTAAAAGGTAAAAACATGTAAAAATTGGGTATTTCTATTCTCGGGATAAAATTTGGAAACTATTTAGCCGGGGTCTTTATTGGTGGTTATAGCTTTAGGGGATTAAATTACGAAAAAGTGTGTTTTTACCATTTTTTTCATCATATTTCATATTTTTTTTATATTAAATTATTGGATATGATGGAAATAATGGTATTTCTAGAAAGTCCATTTAATGGCGGGAAAAAGGGTGTATAATATGTGTGGGTTGAATAAACGAGTAAGAGGAAAATTTGATCTAAACACGAGCAGCGCAGAAACGTAAAAACAGCAGCGGTCACTAAAAGACGGATTTGTGTAAAACCGCCCGGTCACTAAGGGGTTAAGGACTCCTCTTCAACAGTTTTTAGGACCAAATTAATTTGGTGTTTATGCATCCAATATATCAAGTGGAACCTAATACTCACATTATTCATATGCCAGGTTATCAATAGAAGTTAGAAGACCCCAAAGTCAAGTTTCCCCCTTGGATGCTTATATAGATGAATCCATAAATTTTTGTCTTCGATGCTTCCATCCCCATTTTTTCTTTATTTTGCTCCTTCTGTATCACCCATCTCTTTCTTAATAAATAGGATTTATTTTGCATAACCTCAAATGCCTACACCACCATTTCACCAATTATGGCCTCTAGTGGGAGTTGTAGTAGCGGCGCTGGTTCTGGCGTCACTTCCGGCGCGCTGACAGCTTGGCAGCTTTTTACTTTCCCTTAGTTTACACCAGGGGTGGGAAACCTTTTTTCTGCCAAGGGGCCCCCTTTAATTAATTTCTCTCCCCACTTTAATTAATTTCTCCCTCCCTTTAATTTCTTTTGCCCAATTAATTTCTCTCTCCCCATTTATTTAATTTCTCTCTCCCCAATTAATTCATCTATCCCCATTTCATTTCTCTCTCCTCATTCATCTCATCCTCTTCATTCATCTCTCTCCATTTCCCCCCAATTCATCTTTCATTTCATTTCCCCCAATTCATCTTTCATTTCATTTCTCCCCCCAATTCATCTTTCATTTAATTTCTCCCCCCAATTCATCTTTCATTTTATTTCTCCCCCAATTCATCTTTCATTTCATTTCTCCCCCCCAATTCATCTTTCATTTCATTTCTCCCCCCAATTCAGCTTTCATTTAATTTCCCCCCTAATTCATCTTTCATTTCATTTCTCCCCCCAATTCATCTTTCATTTCAATTCTCCCCCCCAATTCAGCTTTCATTTAATTTCCCCCCCTAATTCATCTTTCATTTCATTTCTCCCCCTAATTCATCTTTCATTTCATTTCTCCCCCCAATTCATCTTTCATTTTATTTCTCCCCCCAATTCATCTTTCATTTCATTTCACCCCCCCCAATTCATCTTTCATTTCATTTCTCCCCCAATTCATCTTTCATTTCATTTCTCCCCCCCCCAATTCATCTTTCATTTCATTTCTCCCCCAATTCATCTTTCATTTTATTTCTCCCCCAATTCATCTTTCATTTCATTTCTCCCCCCCCCCCAATTCATCTTTCATTTCACTTCTCCCCCCAATTCATCTTTCATTTTATTTCTCCCCCCAATTCATCTCTCGGTTTAATTCCCCCCCCCCAATTCATCTGTTTCTCTCCATTTCACCCCCTGCTGTTTATTTCTCCCCCCCCTCCGCTTACCTGACCTGGAGAGTAGAATGAGGGGGCAGAGATTATCCTCCACGCTGTGCCCAGAAGATAAGGAGAAGGAGAAAGATCCAGCGTGCAGCAGGATGGTCTGATAAAAGGTGCCGCGGGTGAGAGTATTTACAACCCCCCCCCCTCCCAGGAAATGATTCCGGCCAAGTCCCATTTGGTGAAAGGAAAAAAAAAGCAGACTGGCTGACCCTGAGCACGTCGAAGAGGAAAAAAAAACAACACGGCCGCCGGCTGAATACACAGCGCAGGCAGCACGATAGACTTTATCATGCTGCCTGCGTCTGCAGTTTTACTCGCCAGCGCTCAATTTCCCCTCGCAAAACGCGAGTATGCGAGTGGAAATTTTGAGGGCTGTATTTATATTTACTAGCTTTTGCCCGCGGCTTCGCTCGCGTGGATATTAGGATTTGTTAAAATTGTTTTTTAAAAGAAACTTTATTTATTTATTTATTTATAAAGGATTTTACCAGGAAGGATACATTGAGATTTCTCTCGTTTTCAAGTATGTCCTGGGTTCGAGAACATGAGTGGTTACAGAAATACAAAATAGTAAAATGCAAGATATTAACACAGGACCAAATATACAGATTAACAGAAAAATAAATATGGAGGAAATGTAGTCATTATGTTACATGTTTACAGGTGCATTTTGTATTGAGGTATGCTAATAGGGAGCTCTTAAGGGACTTTAGACTGGGGGAAGATTTGACGGCGTCTGGGAGGTTATTCCATATTTGCGGTGCTCTGTAGGAAAATGCGGATCGAGCCATTTTCTTTTTGTATTGCGGTATTGCAAGTAAGGTGCTGGTCCTGGATCTGAGGTTATAGGATGAGGGAACTGCTGGGGGAAGCAGCATATTCAGGTAGAGTGGTAGCTTCCCAGAAAAGCTCTTAAACACCAGGTTGGAAAGGTGAAGGGTGCGTCTAGAGTCCAGCGATGGCCAGTTTAGTTCTTTTAACATGTCACAATGGTGGGTCATGTAGTTACATTGTAGCACAAAGCGACAGATTGAGTTATACAATGTAGTAAGTTTCTGGAGGTGTGTTTGCGGGGCGGCTGCATACACTACATCTCCGTAATCAATGGCTGGCATAAGCATTTGTTGTACAATCTGCTTTCTTACCGCGGGGCTCAGGCAGGATTTGTTTCTGTACAGGGCACCTAGTTTGGGGTAAAGTTTAGATGAGAGTTTTTCGATGGGGGGCCAAAAGATAGATTATGGTCTAACCACATACCTAGGTATTTGAGAGAGGTGACTGTGGTCAGTGTGCCGTTTGATTTTGTCCCAACACATAGATGGGTGTTTGCAATTTGTGTAGTTTAGGTTTTGTTCCAAAGAGCATTGTAACCATTTTGTCAGTATTTAGAAAAAGTTTGTTATTTGCTATCCACTTTTCTACCCCTGTGAATTCTTCTTGCAGCACGGCCTCCAGCTGCGGGAGATTTGGTTTGCTGGTATAGATTACCGTGTCGTCTGCGTACATGTGTACAGTTGAGGCTTTGCAGACATTGGGCAGATCATTTATGAATATTGTGAATAGCAGGGGGCCAAGTATCGAGCCTTGGGGTACACCGCACGTGACTGGGAGGGGAAGGGAAGTGCTGTCAGAAATGGACACAAATTGAGACCTGTCAGACACATATGATTGGAACCAGGTTAACGTACTATCACCAATACCAGAGTTTTTAAGTTTTTGTAATAGGATGCCATGGTCTACCGTGTCAAAAGCCTTGGCAAAGTCAAGGAAGATGGCTCCAGTTAGATTTCCTTGTTCCATGCCCGCTTGGATATCATTACAAACTTTTAAAAGGGCAGTTGTAGTTGAATGGTTTGGACGAAAGCCTGATTGATCTGGGGTTAAATAGTTCTGATACTGATAATAATCACGTAATTGAGTGTAGACACATTTTTCCAGAATTTTTGACATTACAGGGAGCAGTGATATTGGGCGGTAGTTGGATACCAAAGTATTGTCTCCACTTTTATGGATAGGTACCACCTTGCAGTCTTCCAGAGTATGGGTATGTATCCAGTTGCCAGTGATTCATTAATCAGGGTTGCGACAGGTTTAGCAATTGCTGGTGCACTGATTTTCAGCAGCATTGCTGGGATTTGATCAGGTCCAGACTGGTATTTCATTTTTTGGTTACGGAGAAGTTTAGTGATGGCACTGACAGGCACAGGCCTAAAACTGAATAGGTCTGGGTTATGGGGTTTTTGCACTGTTGGTGGGTCCTGACCTTCGTGCGGCCTTTCTGATTGCGTTTCATTTCCTAGCTTAGCAATGAGGGTTGAGGGTTTTTTGGTAGAACCCCCCTTTCCCCCCCACTTGGGATTTTTGGAAAGTTGTAAAACATGTGTTTTTTTATTTTTCAAGAAGAACGTAAGTGCCAAATTTAACACCTGTAACATCTTTGGTTTATGAAATATAGGTATACTGATAAAAGTATTCACCCCCTTTTTTTTACCCCCCCCCTCACTTGGATCTTTGGAAAATGGTAAAACACGTGTTTCTTTATTTTCAAAAGATTGTAATTACCAAACTTCACACCTGTAACATCTTGGTTTTTGAACTATAGATATACTGATAAAAGTATTCAGACCCCTTTCCCTCAACCCCCCTTACTTGGATTTGTGGAAAATGGCAAAACTCATGTTTGTTTTTTTCATGAAGATTGTAAATATCAAATTTCACACTTGTAAAATCTTTGGTTTTTGAAATATAGGTATACTGATAAAAGTATTCAACCCCCCTTTTTGCCCCCCTCCCACTGAATTTTTGGAAAATGGTAAAATAGGTGTTTTTTTGTTTCTCAAGACGAATCTAAATACCAATTTTCACGTATGTAACATCTTCTGTTTTTGAGATATAGGTATCCTGTTTAAAAGTATTCAGCCCCCCTTTTTTTCATCCCCCTTGGGATTTTTGGAAAATGGTAAAACACCTGTTTTTATTTTTCAAGAAGATTGTAAATACCAAATTTCACGTCTAACATCTTTGGTTTTTGAAATATAGGTATAATGATAAAAATATTCAGACGCCTTTCCCCCGACCCCCCCAATTGGATTTGTGGAAAATGGCAAAATACATGTTTGTTTTTTTTCACAAAGATTGTTGAAGAGAATAATGGTCTCCAATTGTCCGTCCTTAACCCCTAAGACCCTGTCTTAGGCACACCTTGAGTTAACTCTCCTTCTGCGCAGGGAGAGAGAGAAATCAAAACACACGAGGCATGTTTTAGTCTGGCATCTCTCTCTGCCTTCCAACGGTCCTTTGACACATATTTATACCTTGTCAAGGCGCTGGCTCTTTATTTCATTAGTTAACATTTCAAAACATAACATAGTTCATTGGCCAGTTTCAATACAGGTCTGGTGACACATTTCTAGACAGTCCCGTGGCCTCGGCATGTGATTTCTTGAGATATCAGCATTTCTTAAGACATCAGCACTTTTTTATCACTTGAGAAAAACATTTGCAAACATCAGTATCCTTGTCATTCTAAAAGACATTTGCAAACATCTTGAGAAGTGAACCTTAGTCCTATAATACTGCTGACTATCAATTTATCTTAAAACTATTTCTTATATTTTAAACCTTAATTTATCTATTAATATTATAATTCCTGGGGTGTTATTTAACTACTTATAGGGTCCTTCTTATAGGTTAGCAGATGGTGGTCTGAGGATTCCTTTTCCTTCAATCCCCTCTTAGAATCATAGTATGATCATACTATTTGATTCTTTCTTTGTTTCATCTATCTACTGTAAGTTAGTATGGGTTGGGGAGCGAGACCCTCAATACCCATGTGGATCAATATAGAACCAGGGGGGCTGTACCTGCCACGGAACGGGTAACACATGGCAGTCTCCCAGTGCCTATTTATCTTCCCAACCTACAGTATATTTTACTTCCTATTAGCTATTCGGCGGAGTTGGACATATTCTGCATAATCATTTGGAGTGGACGGTAGAGGTGTACTGTACATCATGGTGGTGGGGTTACCCTTGGCCATTTGGGCCTACATTATCAGGGATGTAGGTACAGCATGTACCTGTCCCCTCTATCATTTTGCACACACCTCCTTTTTCAGCCAATATCATGTCCAGAGCCATCCGGTTCTGGAACGTCATAATGGATGTGGATTGTAGTTGGTCAGCGAGGCCCTGTAAAGCTTCGCGAGTATAATTAACAAATCTCTGCTGGTTATAATATAAATAGTTAATCCAATCTACATTCTTATTAATAGTAACAAGAGGTGCTAGGAATGACTCAAACCCTGCCTTTACCTGATCCCTTGCTTTAAATTCATCAGGGACCCCTCTTGGTACCCCTATAGCATCAATATAGACACACATAACAATTTGTACGGTTATTGTTTAGGGCACTAAATTTTACCCATTCTAGCCAAACATTTACATCTGCAAATCCGTTTCCATTACTATGCTGTCTTCATAGGTGGGATTTGATTTGGTGTTAGGTAGGAGAGGATGAGGTCTCACTACCTCTCCATATTTCCTGGGTAGGAATGGGTTCTCTTCCTTCTTATAAATGGCCATATCTTGGAGTTTGAACTTATATCGAGGGAATTTGGTTGTGGCAGTTGCGTATATTCCCATTACATAGACACCCGTGTCGGCCTGGGAAGGGTGTTGTATAGTCAGCGTCAATTGTACTGACTGAGCTCCGCTTCTGATTGAGCACCGCCACCCACCTCTCCCAATTAAAGTCATACGATTTAATAGGCTTTGTCCCTCGGAACTGCGTCGTCGTGCGGCGCTATCTGGTTTATATCCCCATCTGTTAACTACGGCATCAGAGGTACCATATCCCATATTGCCCGTGTCCCACCCCACTGCGCCCCAATAATCACAATTATGTCCCCAGTACTCATCGGTTACACATATATATACAGTTGCCTTGTACCGTATCATACTGCAGTAATGGTGGACAAATAAAAAAACAACAGTGGCCAGACAGTGATGGTTTGGGTTGGGGTTCTTTCTGGTAGGGGGTGTGGACAATAGGGGTTGTGACATATGTTCCGAAGGGGGGGGGTAAACATATTTCAGTCTTTTTCTTCCCCCCACATGCGTCTCCATACTCTTCGAAAAGGATCCTTGGTTGTCATCTTCTCCTTGTTGGAAACCAGGGCTATCTGCCCTCGTCAGTGTCTCTTGTTGAGTCCTTTGTTGAATCCGCTTGACTCGAGAGGGTCCCTTGTTGAATCCGCTTGACTCGAAAGGGTCCCTTGTTGAATCCACTTGACTCGAGAGGCGTGAATCCAGACTGGGCTGTCCTCTGTCAGTATAGCTGTGCGGGTTACGGCTACCACCGTGGTCCATAGGCGAAATC
This sequence comes from Leptobrachium leishanense, assembly GCA_009667805.1. Classification (NCBI taxonomy): domain Eukaryota; kingdom Metazoa; phylum Chordata; class Amphibia; order Anura; family Megophryidae; genus Leptobrachium; species Leptobrachium leishanense. The sequence goes on from CM019073.1 coordinate 58,162,529, forward strand.
CTCTGGTCTTTTTCCTTTCTGTAGCCGCTTTACCAGCACCTTGTCTCCTGGATTAAATGGGTGGGTAGGTTTGTCTGAAAGAAAGGGAGACTTAAATATAACTTCGTCTCTGGTTGTCTCGAGGGTTGAGATCAGCTGCCTAACATATTCATCCCTTATCTGCTCTAAGTCCCCTGTCTCCACTGTTAGCCTACCTGTAGACCATGGTAATGGAAAGGGTCTGCCCATAAATATCTCGAAGGGGGAGTAGCCTGTGTTCCTATTAACCGCCATTCTGATTTCAGCCAGAATGATGGGGAGTACCAATTTCCAATTCTTTAGCTCTTCTGTGGTTGCATATTTTTGTAAGGTACAAAATAATTGGTCCCTATCCATTGTGGGAGGTCGCAAAACCCGGTATTACTAGTTTAGCTATGTCCTGTTGTGCTGCTCGTTTAGCTGCTTGGTCAGCCAGATGATTCCCTTTTGCAATAGGATCTGAGGCTCTGGTGTGTGCTCTAAAATGTAACACCGCTATCTGAGAGGGCATAAGAATGCTTGTTAGGAGGTCCGTGACCAGGGTCAAATGGGAAATCTTCTTGCCATCTGCGGCCACAAATCCCCTCTTTTCCCATATCGTCCCATGGTCATGGACCACACCATAAGCATATTTGGAGTCAGTGTATATCGTGACAGGTCTACCCGCATAGAGCCTGCATGCTCGTGTTAATGCAATCAGTTCTGCTGCCTGGGCAGACTGGTAGGGTACAGGCCCTGATTCTAGAACAGTGTCAGGGAGTTGAACCATTGCATAGCCTGCATAATAAGTGTTGTCATTGGGGCGGGTACAGGAGCCGTCAACAAAGACGACATCTGCGTCCGGAACAGGTGTGGACATGAGATCAGGGCGGGGTGCAGTTTCAGACTCAATGGAGAGAGCACAGTCATGTTCGAGTGGGATGGTATCTGAGGGATTCTTAAGACCCAGTAAAGCGTTTAGGATTGGTGCTGGACCAGAGACACTTGAACTGTATGCTATGTGCAGTGCAGGGTTGCTTAGCAGTGTGACTTCATATCCACTAAAGCGCTGTGATGACATGTGCTGTGTATGTATGCCCTTAAGTAAAAATAAAACATCATGGGTTGTGGGTAGGTGAGGTTCGTACCCTAATGTGTATTGGCTTGCCATACTAACGGCTATTGCACATGCTGCCAGGGCACGCAAACAGGCCGGCATCCCTTGTACCGTTACTGGCAGAATCTTTGAAAAAAAAAATACTACGGGGCACAACCGGCCCCCATGTTCTTGCGTCAGTACCGCGGCCATGGTTTTACAATTGTCCCTTGCAAACAGATGAAATGAAAGTACATAATCAGGGAGGCCTAGCGCGGGGCTTATCATCATTGCATTTCTGAGAACCTTAAAAGCATTTAACATTTCATTAGACCATGTTATCATATTGGATTGACCCAACAGGATGGCTTGTCTCAGAATGTTATCGTAGTAGGAGCAGTCAGGGATCCACTGTCTGCAATAGTTTATCATGCCTAAGAATGACAGCATGTCCTTCTTAGTTTTCGGGTTGACCAGGCCCGTGACAGACTGGACTCTCTTCTGACTGATGCTCCGTTCCCCCTGTCTGAGAACAAACCCTAAATATTCAACTTGCGTTTGACACCACTGCATTTTTGTTTTTTTTAAGGGAAACCTTGTGCCTACATTCCTGTAACCAACTGAGAAGTGATTTACCATCCTCCCGGCAGGCCTCCTCTGATGGACTGCATACGAGGAGATCATCCACGTATTGCAGCAGGACAGAACCATGGCTGGGGTGCCAGAATTTCAGAGTGGCCTGCAGTACAATACTGTAGACCACCGGGGCATCAATGTACCCCTGAGATAACCTTTTCCATGTAAATTGGGTGCCTTCAAATGTGAATGCAAAAAGCAATGCCGTGTCAGGGTGTACAGGGATGCTAAAAAAAAAAAAAATGCATTCTTCAGGTCAATTACAAAAAAATGTGTATGTGTCGCTGATATTGATGACAGAAGTGACGTGACATCTGGGACAATTGGCGCAATTAGAATCACTAGGGAATTAACTGCGCGCAAGTCTTGAACGAACCTGACAGTCCCGTCAGCTTTGTTCACGGGGTTAATTGGGGTACTGAAGGGGAAGACTACAGGTTCCAGGATACCATCCTGTAGAAACTGGTCAATCATAGGACGTAGTCCGTCCTCTTTCTCTTTTTGACAATGTTTAAAAATTCTATTAATATCTTCTATTCCTAAGTAACTTATTCCCCACGGTCATAAATGGAAAATGGGTTTTGTTGGTGTTATTCTCATATCTTAGGGCTTATTAATGGCGATCCTTTGTTATATGCGAGTGGCCATAATAACGAAAGGCAGTATATATTCTTCTGCTTTTTTTTTTATTTATTTTTTTCTTCGTCTTTGGATGTGGATGGGGCCGGAGGTTTCAAATCCTCCATTGCCCCCACCGCACCCAAGACCTCTGTCTCAGTAAAGGGACGGATATATGGATTGTCTATAAGACGGAGGGGGTCGTGGTTCCCAGCTGGCACGGGGTATTTCTTGTTTATTCCGTGGTATACTCTGTTCTATTTTATGCAGTCTGGCGCTGTCAGAGGACAATGGGGTCCCTCTTCTACATTGTTTCACCATTAATCATTGTCGTCGTCCCCCCAATTTCATATACTGCATGTCCCACTGAGGGTCTCCCTGATAATAGGGCCATGCCTCGGTGTCGTCGAGACATAATCCTTTCACTATATCCATATAGAATGGGCTGTGGTCTCCCTGTCTGAGGAAAGGATCACAACTCCCACTGCTTCTGTCCATCCCGCTAGATTATCTATCCATGGGTTAATTAAATAGCAATCTGTGCCCCCTACTCGTGCTACATAATCTTTACAAAACTCTCCTATTTTCAGTAAGGGATATTCTTTAACCTTGCTACTATAAATACCCATGGTTAGTTGTACAATTGAATAATCAGGCAGGTAAAATAGAGAAAGAAAGAAAAAAGAGAGGCTCTTCACAGTGCTCGAAAAGAAAAACAATTTAAATTCTTACTATATATATATATATATATATATATATATATAGTAAGAATTTAAATTGTTTTTCTTTTCGAGCACTGTGAAGAGCCTCTCTTTTTTCTTTCTTTCTCTATTTTACCTGCCTGATTATTCAATTGTACAACTAACCATGGGTATTTAAAGTAGCAAGGTTAAAGAATATCCCTTACTGAAAATAGGATATAATATAATTTATCCTTAAATTAGCTCATCTTTTGTTGATCCATGTGGCATAGAGATATATAGATATATATATATATATATATATATCTCTATGCCACATGGATCAACAAAAGATGAGCTATTTAAGGATAAGTAATAAAAACTTATTTAGTGAATCCTCCCCTAATCTCGAGAATCAAACTTCTAATCTTTTACTTTTTATTTTGTAGTTATATAATTCCTTCATATCATAAACAAAAATTTATAAACCACAATCCAATAGTATATAAAAACTAGCTTCACAATATATGTATCTCCGGTTAGTAACTGCATACATGACCAACATCATCCACCCCATCAGTCAGCAACTAACACACAAATGGCCAACAAACACATCTGCTTAATACAACATGCACCTCACAGCAAACAATGTCCAACCAGTCAGCTCTTATATATACATATATATATATACACAGTACCATCAGTATACAAAGGGGCAAAAGTCTGCATACTTTACAGATTTTCCTGCCCAATTAATTTATCACTCTATAATATATACTTTAACAATATATACATGTATATACATGTAATTAAACCGGTAATACAGGAATGACGAGCGTCCGTCTTACCTTACAGACCACTCGGCACCTTAACTTATACCTCTACAATTTATATAATTTACTCTATTATCACAACTGAGGGACGTCTGTCTTACCTTACAACAGTGAATCTTAACACTCTAATATTCTTATACTCTATTATTCTTATACTCTATACATTTTATGAGGGTTAACGCAAGGTGTGATCAATTGGACATATAATGTCCCTTCTATTGAGTGTGGTCCCTGACCCACTCCATCTTTAAATAAACGGCCCCTGGCAACGTTTTCTTTTTAATAAACGGCCCCTGGCAACGTTTTCTTTTACCCTATAGGACATGGACAACTAACTTTAGTTCGAGATAAACGTTGTCATTGCCCTCGTCCAGACAAGACAATATACTCACCAGGACGAGGGGTGACCGTTCATGTCGGCAGTGCCTCCAGATTGAAGAGAATAATGGTCTCCAATTGTCCGTCCTTAACCCCTAAGACCCTGTCTTAGGCACACCTTGAGTTAACTCTCCTTCTGCGCAGGGAGAGAGAGAAATCAAAACACACGAGGCATGTTTTAGTCTGGCATCTCTCTCTGCCTTCCAACGGTCCTTTGACACATATTTATACCTGTGTCAAGGCGCTGGCTCTTTATTTCATTAGTTAACATTTCAAAACATAACATAGTTCATTGGCCAGTTTCAATACAGGTCTGGTGACACATTTCTAGACAGTCCCGTGGCCTCGGCATGTGATTTCTTGAGATATCAGCATTTCTTAAGACATCAGCACTTTTTTATCACTTGAGAAAAACATTTGCAAACATCAGTATCCTTGTCATTCTAAAAGACATTTGCAAACATCTTGAGAAGTGAACCTTAGTCCTATAATACTGCTGACTATCAATTTATCTTAAAACTATTTCTTATATTTTAAACCTTAATTTATCTATTAATATTATAATTCCTGGGGTGTTATTTAACTACTTATAGGGTCCTTCTTATAGGTTAGCAGATGGTGGTCTGAGGATTCCTTTTCCTTCAATTGTAAATACCAAATTTCACACCCGTAACATCTTCAGTTTTTGAAATATAGGTATACTGATAAAGGTATTCAACCCCTGTTTTTGCCCCCCGCAAGGAATTTTCAGAACATGGTAAAATACGTGTGTTTTTATTTTTCAAGACGAATCTAAATACCGATTTTCACATCTGTAGCATCTTCTGTTTTTGAGTTATAGGTATCCTGTTTAAAGTATTCAACCCCCTTTTTCACCCCCTTATGGGTGGATTTTCCAAAAATCCTTCCTTAGTGGACGCCTAAATCACAAAAACAGTGCACCTTCAAAATTTCACATTCCTAGGTTAAACGGTTTCAGCTGGGCGTTGAGGAGTCAGTCAGGACTTTCGCGTTTATATATATAGATGTATTTAACCCCCCATTTTGGCCCCCCCATGGAATTTTCAGAAAATGGTAAAAAACGTGTTTTTTTTATTTTTCAAGACGAATCTAAATACAGATTTTCACGTCTGTAACATCTTCTGTTTTTGAGCTATAGGTATCCTCTTTAAAATATTCAACCCCGTTGTTCACCCCCCTAGGGGCGGAGTTTCCAAAAATCCTTGCTTAGTGGGTGCCCACATCATAAAAACAGTGCACCTTCAAAATTTCACGTTCCTTCTAGGTTAAACGGTTTCAGCTGAGCGTTGATCAGTCAGTCAGGACTTTCGCGTTTATGAAAAAAGTATTCAACCCCCCTTTTTGCCCCCCCCCCAAGGAATTTTCAGAATATGGTAAAATCCGTGTTTTTTTATTTGTCAAGATGAATCTAAATACCGATTTTCACGTCTGTACCATCTTCTGTTTTTAAGATATAGGTATCCTGTTTAAAATAATTTAAATATTCAACCCCCTTTTTTTTCACCCGCAATAAGCACTTTAACCACCAAGTGGCATTGTTGACACATTTTATTTGCAGAAAAAGAATATTATAAGGGCCATATTACATACTTGGTGCTAACTTAACCAGAGCTGTTGTAAACTTAAAACCTCCATAGGCTATAATGGCTCTGGTTAAGTTAGCACCAACTATGTAAAAATGTGGCCCCATGTGTATAAAAGCTAATAAGCTATCTTGTCCCCTTCAGATCAGGGACGTGTCATACGGTGAGGCACCGGCAGGGCCGGCCTGACCATGGTGCAGAGTGGAGCACCGGCGCCAGGCGGCCGAGTTCCGGGGGCGGCAAATTTTAGCCGCCGGTGCACAATTTTTTTTAAAATCGGCGGCGGCAGCATCTACATTTGCGGCGCCGCCGGGAAGTGAATGTAGTCCAGGAGCCGCCCACACGTGCCGTAATCCTGCGCTTCCATTCCTGGCCGCATGTGTGTGGGCGGTGCCTAGTATGGAAGCGCGGGATTACAGCAGTGGACGAATCCTCCACAGACTGCGGCAGCTATGTTTCGTCTCTCTCTCCCCTCCCCGGGACCATTCGGCTGGTAAGAGATGTAGTGCCTATGCTCCAGCTCGTTGTTATTATCCTGCTAAGTGGGAAGCAGGCAGCCCCCCCCCTCTGCTCCTTCTCCCGCGCACACACTCCCCACTCCAGCCCTCTCCTATTTACTTACCCTGGCAACTGTTTCTGACAGCCAGGGTCACCTCACCGCGTTATCTTGCTGTAAATCAGGACCTCATGCCAGGCTGTGATCTCCAGGATCTAATACAAAGGCCATCTCTTGCCTCGCCATGAGATTTAACCCTGTGAGATTTATCCTATATGATGTGTAATCTCACAGGGTTAAATCTCATGGCGAGGCAAGAGATGGCCTTTGTATCAGATCCTGGAGATCACAGCCTGCCATGAGATCCTGATTACAGCAAGTTAACGCTGCGGTGACCTTGGCTGTCAGAAACTGGAGCCAGGGTAAGTAAAGAGGGGAGGGCTGGCGTGGGGAGTGTGTGCGGGAGCAGAGGGGGGGCTGCCTGCTCTCCATTTAGCAGGATAATAAAGGAATCCTCTTTGATTAGCAGTGCTAATCTGGACACTGATGGTAGCTTCTTACAGTTTGTTCTTCTAAAGTTATCTAAGGAGACAAGTTCCCTTTATTAAGGAACTTTGTATACTTCACATGCCTCAGGGCTGGTGTTTATAGAATTTAATGGATAATTGACAATGGGAAGAAAGCAATTAAGAAGACTGACAAAAGACAGAGGTGTCAAACTGTACTTTTCTCTAATCTCTTTTCTGAGATTTAAAGGAAGGTTAAAAAAAAATCATAGGTTTTTCCAGTCTGAATCCAAAAATGGGAAAAGTGCCTTTTCCTAGACATCAAGTAGCAATTCCCTTTGGGTAAAGCCACATTTAACTTAAGGTTCAATGAGGCTTAAGCACTACTCTACTAAATATGTATTTACTTTTTTTGAGTGTTCAATGAGAGCTCCCTATATGGTGAATTATCTATTTTTACTGTTGCGGAGATGTTTATTGCTGAGCAGCAAACGCTCCCATCTCCAGGGATGACTTGCTCGTCCCTCCTGGCTCCTTCTGACCGACCCACGTCACCAGTCTCCACCAGGACCAGGGGCGGATCCAGAGACTAGTCTCGGGAGGGGCACTGACAGAAAATAAGGTGTTTTAGCAGAGAGCCCGACTCACGAGAATTTACAGAGGGCCCGGCTCACAGGAGCTTACAATCTAGAGGAGCAGAGGGCCCGGCTCACAGGAGCTTACAATCTAGAAGAGCAGAGGGCACCCAGGAGTTTACAATCTAGAGGAGCAGAGGGCACCCAGGAGTTTACAATCTAGAGGAGCAGAGGGCACCCAGGAGCTTACAATCTAGAGGAGCAGAGGGCACCCCGGATTTTACAATCTAGAGGAGCAGAGAGCACCCAGGAGTTTACAATCTGGAGGAGCAGAGGACACCCAGGAGCTTACAATCTAGAGGAGCAGTTTACAGACTCATATCTGAGAGGACACGTCACACTCACACAGCCAGGCCTGTGACAGTGTGACTGCTGTGACTGAGCAGACTGAGCTGCTGAGGACAGGACCGTGGGGTCACTGGCTGGGTGTGGGCCGCCCTGGGCCGGCCTGGGCACACTAGGCAGTCAGTACTGGCAGCTGGCTGCCTGCATTCAGTGCAGGGCATGAATGATGATGAAGCGATGAGGGCAGGCAGGGCAGGCAGGCAGGCAGAAAAATCACACCATTTATTATCATTCACTTCTTGACTCACCGTCTCAGTCTCTAACTGACAGTGTCTTCTCTCTACTAGTCTCTTCAGTGTCTCTCACGTCTCGAGTGCAGTGTGTGACTGTGCCGCTGACGCTGTGCGAGTGGCGTGCGCACGCACTCGCAGCAGGCCAGCGGACTTAGCCACAGCACTCATGAGTCATGACACTGACTGGTCTGAAACTGACAGGCTGCTCAGCTGCTGCGCAGCAGCACACAGGGCACGCCACAGGCTGCTGCACTGTGTGCAGCAGAGCCAGAGACAATGTGGCGCCTCCTAACAAGGAAAGAGTGTCATCTGCGCTCATTTCTATGTGTTCCATGTACAACAAAAATGAGGTTTTGTTTGTTTCAATGGCCATTGCAACGTAAGCCCACTCGCCACTTCAAGGCACCTCTTTAGAGTGGGTACCTAACAATTGTAACCAAAAGGCCGCTCTACTGAGCAGCTCCAAGCCCCTCCAACTGCTTTTCAGCGAAGGAGAGGCAAAGATGGTGGCTTTTATTTATACACGCACCAAACACTTCCCATTTGGGATCCAAAACAAAAACATGGAAAGAGGAACAGCTGCAGAATGACGGACTGGTGTTACAAGCATGATATACATAAATACAGAAAAAATGGCGTCGCGCCCATACTCACTTATTTTTGGAGGGGCAGCAACTGCCAGGAGTAACAGCCCAGTCAATGTATAAAACATAACAAGGAAAGAGTGTCATCTGCGCTCATTTCTATGTGTTCCATGTACAACAAAAATGAGGTTTTGTTTGTTTCAATGGCCATTGCAACGTAAGCCCACTCGCCACTTCAAGGCACCTCTTTAGAGTGGGTACCTAACAATTGTAACCAAAAGGCCGCTCTACTGAGCAGCTCCAAAAATAAGTGAGTATGGGCGCGACGCCATTTTTTCTGTATTTATGTATATCATGCTTGTAACACCAGTCCGTCGTTCTGCAGCTGTTCCTCTTTCCATGTTTTTGTTTTGGATCCCAAATGGGAAGTGTTTGGTGCGTGTATAAATAAAAGCCACCATCTTTGCCTCTCCTTTGCTGAAAAGCAGTTGGAGGGGCTTGGAGCTGCTCAGTAGAGCGGCCTTTTGGTTACAATTGTTAGGTACCCACTCTAAAGAGGTGCCTTGAAGTGGCGAGTGGGCTTACGTTGCAATGGCCATTGAAACAAACAAAACCTCATTTTTGTTGTACATGGAACACATAGAAATGAGCGCAGATGACACTCTTTCCTTGTTATGTTTTATACATTGACTGGGCTGTTACTCCTGGCAGTTGCTGCCCCTCCAAAAATAAGTGAGTATGGGCGCGACGCCATTTTTTCTGTATTAATGTGGCGCCTCCTGCTCGCTTTCCCGCCCATGTGACACTCACCATGTGACACTGACTGACCACGTCACCAGTGGCGTAGCGTGGGTTTTCAGCGCCCGGGGCCAGCCAAGAATTGTGCACCCCCACCTGTGGACACGTTATCGATATTGCCCCAGCTCTCACATGGATTTGCCCCAGCTCATGGATTTGCCCAGCTCATGGATTTGCCCCAGCTCACACATGGATTTGCCCCAGCTCACACATGGATTTGCCCCAGCTCACACATGGATTTGCCCCAGCTCACACATGGATTTGCCCCCAGCTCACACATGGATTTGCCCCCAGCTCACACACGGATTTGCCCAGCTCACACATGGATTTGCCCAGCTCATGGATTTGCCCCCAGCTCATGGATTTGCCCCCAGCTCATGGATTTGCCCCCAGCTGCTCATGGATTTGCCCCCAGCTCATGGATTTGCCCCCAGCTCATGGATTTGCCCCAGCTCATGGATTTGCCCAGCTCATGGATTTGCCCCCAGCTGCTCATGGATTTGCCCCCAGCTCATGGATTTGCCCCCAGCTCATGGATTTGCCCCCAGCTCATGGATTTGCCCCCAGCTCATGGATTTGCCCCCAGGTCATGGATTTGCCCCCAGGTCATGGATTTGCCCCCAGCTCATGGATTTGCCCAGCTCATGGATTTGCCCCCAGCTCATGGATTTGCCCAGCTTACACATGGATTTGCCCAGCTCTCACCTGGACATTGCTCCAGCTCCGGCAGGGGTTGAGGGGAGAGGGGACCCAGATGCCGGGCAGCGCGGGAGTGCCTGCCCGGTCCTGAAGAGTCCGTCCTGTTGACGGTGATGCGGCTGCGTGGCGTGCGTGCGCAGGTCACGCGGTCCGGCCAGTCAGGTGGTACAGAGACTCAGTACCACCTGATTAGCCGGACCACGTGACCGGCTGCGCCTGCACGCAGCCGCTTCCCTTTAACAGGACAGACTCTTCAGGAACGGGCAGGCACTCCCGCGCTGCCCGGCATCTGGGTCTCCTCAGTCGATTTATCAGAATCTCGGGGGGGGGCAATTGCCCCATTGCCCCCCCTGGATCCGCCCCTGACCAGGACCAGACCAGGTACCGTATCTGGGGTCTGTGTATTTATATACAGATTGAGGCTGTATATATGTTGTATATGTGGAGCTCTATGATCCGCTCATACACACCGCACATTGCTGTGAGATTTATTCCTGTGGAGCTCTGTGATACGCTCATACAACACCGCACATTGCTGTGGAGCTCTGTTACGCTCATGCATGTCATAGGTTTTTTTTGGGGGGGGCAGCATTTCATCCATCGCTCCAGGCAGCACAGTGGCTAGTATCAGGGCACCGGCTAGTATCAGAGCCAGATATACACAGGTTATGTAGGTTCAGTGCTTCCCAGGATCTGGCTGCTCTCAGCTCCCAAGGATTTGGCTTTAGGCAAGCAGGAGATGTAACTAGAGGCGAAAATAAAAACCTGATGTAAACAATAGCTGTGCTGGGAACTGAAAGAAAAAAAATTACTGCGCAGAGACAGACAGGGGGAGCGTGGAGCAGGTGAGTTTGTTAACTTTTTTATTATATTCATTCAGGTCGTAGGGATCCTTTGATCAAATCCACTTGCCTGGCTGCACCCTCTGATCATTGTAGCCAGTCGAGTTGCTGGTAGCGGCCTGCCAGCAGCAGTTAGTGGATTGTTCAGCCCCCACGCCAAATTAAAAATTACCAGATGTATACCGTTGTGATTTAGGCCAAATAGTAGCCACACCAAGTGCTCCGGTTTGTCATTGAAGCTGTACATGTGGACACATGCATCGCTTACTGAACACTCTTAGCATAGCATCATGCTATGCTAAGAGTGTTCAGTAAGCGGCGCGCAGACAGTACAGCAATGCAACATACAGCTGGGTCTGAACCTCCAAAAGCTGCCCGGAGAAAGAGGACAGGCCCAAAAATGGGGAGTACCCTAATTTGCCAGGGGTGGGTTTGGGTTCCTTTTACTAAATGGCAGGAGTGACAGGGCAATGGGGAGCGGGGGGGGGTTGATGAGGAGGGAAGGGCTGCTCTCTATGTGGGTGGGTCTGGCATTATGGCATAGGGACAAAAAGGGGGGGTAGTTACTCTGTTAAGTATTATCAATGGTGGGCCTGGCATGGAGGGGGGGGGGTGGTTTCTGTACCATGGTGGATGGGTAGGCCAGGCATGCGGAATTCATTTATTATTAGCCAGGGGGTGATGCCCACTGCCCAGGGAATATAAAAGGATGAAGTTGACTGTTGCATATATCAGGGGTCAGAGTAGTAGACAGGGGGTTCCTGGGATATGGGGAGGAACACTCTGTATTATAGGAGGCTAACTAAGGATAGGATAGGAACAATTATAAGCTGGGGGGGTGAGTTGCACTGTGCACAGCACTCTGATCTGAACCGAGGATAGTCATAGGCCTGACATGGGGGGGGATAGTCCCTTTAATAGGAGACAGCCTGAGCCAGGGCCCGGGGGTGACCGCACTGACCAGGGAGATAGCAATGCTAGGCAGAGTGACCCCCCCATGCAGCAGGGAGGGAAAGAAATAACCGGGTGATGAATCATCACTGATGATTACTGGAGACTGAGTAAGGCAGCCCCGCCCACCCCCACCCCCCATGAGACCAGACGACCTCACCTATTCCTAAGGCCCTGCTGGCAGGCAGTTCTACTACTACCCATCTGAACAGTGGCAGGCAGCCCGCAGGGGGGGGGCTCTGCTGCACTGGCAGTGGCAGCAGGTCCTGACCCTGGGCGGCTGGGCCTTATTAACAGTGTAACGTTGGAAAAAATTTTAAGTCCTTCTAGTCAGCAGTGTCATTCAGAATATAATTGCATGTCTTATTACACCTTTAAGCCTGTACCAATGAATATAGACCTTCATCCTTTGACTAGCCGCTACAACTCTCATAACGTTTTCTTGTATTTGGTTGCATTATTCCTTCATATCTCTTGTGTACCCTCAAGCTATGACTGTTGATGATCATGGAGGGAAAGAAATGGGATTTTGGTAGTGCAAAGGTCTTTCCCACTCTAATAGGTGTTTGAATATGATGTCTTATGTTATGTTGGCAAACCCGTAATGTGTTGGGATGAAGTCGTGCCATAAGGAGCATGGTCGCCCCGAATCCTCAGATTTGACAAGAAACCATCCCTTTATCTTCCCAAGTAGTGTTGTTTGTTTAATCCTTATCCTTCCCATTACCAGGCAGCCAGCAACACGTTACGTACCACACTACTCTCCGGGCCGGTCTCCGCTCCTGTGCTGTGCTGCGCCGGCCGCCGCCGCACTAACTCACTCCGGTCCGGCCTCGGTGACGTGAGGTGAGGTCAGCAGACAGCAGCTCAGCTCTAGTGAGTATGACTCACTCCGCTCGTTCGGTGACTCGGTCTGTCTGACTTCAGCGCGGCGTCTGCGCAATATGTCAACATAGGGCGGCGCCAATGCAGCGTGCGTCCCATTTCTCAGCCTTGTGTTTGCTGGGTGGGACGCACGTGACGCAGCGGCTATCAGCTGAGTGTCAGGCTGCCCAGCGGCCCCTCCTCCCTCACAGTCACAAACGCCGCTGAGCGTTTCATTCTAGCGGCAAAACGAAGCCCGCAGGGCAGGCACTGACACAGACAGTGACAGCCTCAGCCAGGCGGCGGCTAGCCTGGCCGCACTAGTACCAGCCCGCAGTTTCTCTAGTGATGCTGCGGGCGGCACAAACATTGCAGCAGCCTACCGGGATACATCCCGGTAGGCCAGTCCGGCACTGGATACCTCCCGGTATCCCGGTAGGTAAGGCCGGCACTGGACATCAAAACATAAAGACAGGATATGATATACAGAACATGACCAAGAATAACAAGAATCGTCAGGGAATAACCAGGACTAAAACACCAGAAAGAATATCAGCCAGAAACCGGGGATCAGGAGCCAGATCAAGTCATACAAGCCAAGGTCATACACAGAATATCAGAACTAATAACACAGACACAAGCACTCAGTTAGGAAAACCTATCCTGAAGCAAGGATCTGATCCACTGCTGGCTGTATATATAGGGCAGGGCCGGTCATGTGACCACAGACTATCAGCCACAGGGGAGATGGTCTGCAGAGGCTAGCTCAAAACACACAGGAGCTGCTGGGCATCGCTCTCACCACCAGGGGGCCTGGCTGCAATAACTGAAACCGTTACAATTCCACTGCACAGGAAACGGCTTGCTAGTGAAGCCATGAGTCCAAGGTAAAATCGTGAAGAAAACAAACTTAACAGATGTATGGCAACGGAACCACTGGATATTACACTGGGAGTTAAATTGGAAGGAAGATCGAAAGCGAAAGTAACCTTGACATAGAAAACACACTGAGGAAGATCCAAAACGGGGGAACGGAAGTGACGAAACGGATAGAAGCAGGGACGTGCCGTCAGGGTAGGCAGAGCCTCACCTGCCATTAAGCATTAAAATAATAAAAGAAACTCACCTGCTTCTCGCTTACTCACCGTCGGCTCCATCCTCTGCCTCTTCCTCTGCGCTGAGTGCATGCATTCTTTTCATGTTAATCACGTAGGTGTCACGTTCAAACTCGATAACCGTGGTGTGGATCCCTTTCGACAGACCTCTAAGCCCTCCGATCCTTGTGTGGTCGGGACCGCTAACCCTATCACTCCCAGCCAGGGAAAACAAAACACACCAGTAACAAGGAGTATAATTTCGAGATTTCGGCAGTAGGTGTTCGTACTGAGCATACACTGGGGTGGAAGGGGTTAACCTCGTCATCAGATGAGGAATAACCTGCGTTAGACCTGTAATGGTTGTTTATATTGCACGAGTCAGAAACAACTTGGTCAGTATTACAATCTGGGTCGGCAATAGAGAGGGTTCGTATACAAGCAGGGTTGGCAACAGAGGAGGTACTCATACAGACTGAATCGGCAACAGAGAGGGTTCATATATAAGCAGGGTTGGCAACAGATCTGTATCGAGTCAGCGTGTGGCAGGATCAGCAATCGTTCTGAGGCTGCTCTGGGGTAAACCATAAATACAGGCTGAGTAGGAGATAGAATCGTCAATAAGCCGTCCTGGTCAGTAACAGAGAGGGTCCTCGTACATTCAGAATTGGCAACAGAGTAACGGAGTCAAAGAAATGGAGAATCAGTGAATCGAATACACGAAACACTCAGCGATGCGGGAAAATGACTCCACATCAAGGCAATGACTCAGGGCACCGCTCTTTACTTAAAGGCCGGCGGCTGCACGTCATCATGCCGTGCCCCACCCCCTGATCAGCCGCACTCATGCCGGTTACTGCCGGAGCTCCTGGCACTCGTCCAGCCAGCGGTATCGTGCGCCCGGGACCCCCCTGAGAACCCCCCAGGAGCCCCAGGTGTGACAGGCTGTTCAGGAGGTCTGCAGCCGTGTCTGTTCACATAGGAACACATGCTACTTCCTGAATACAGCTAGTCAGAGCCTCAAAAGTGGCCCTGACAGAGCAATGGATTAGCTTGGACCAATGGGAAAGCACCACTGGTCCAAGCCAAACAACCACCTGCATTGGAGGCTGGCCTCTGATTCACAGTAGACTTGTGCACCGGTTTTTTTTTCGGTTCGATTCGGTTTGTTCGGATTTTGTAAATGTTCGGTTCGGCCGATTTCCACTTCGGCTCGTTTCGGTTCGTTTTTAGTATCGACTTTTTTTTCGTGATTTCGGAAATTTTCGTGTTTTTCGGAACATCTGTTCTCCTCGTTTCAAAGTGTCTATTCGTTTTGACATAAACTAATGTTTTTTGGATCTGATATTTCTGTTGATACGATACGATTTCTCATGTTTTACAAGGATACATTGAGATTTCTCTGGTTTTACAAGAAGGATACATTGAGATTTCTCTGGTTTTACAAGAAGGATACATTGAGATTTCTCTGGTTTTACAAGAAGGATACATTGAGATTTCTCATGTTTTACAAGAAAGATACATTGAGATTTCTCTAGTTTTCCAGGAAGGATACATTGAGATGGGAATGATACAAAATTACAGAATCAGCGATATAACCGAAAAATACGGTGTCCGAAATTACTGAAATGGAACCGATATCAGGAATGGAGCCGAAATCACGAATGGAACGAAAATGAATTTCGATTTTACACATTTCTAGTCCATTCGAAAATTCCGAAAATTTTTCGTTTCAGCTCGGAAATTTGTTCGGATCTGCCGTTTTCGGATCCGAAAAATTTCGGAAAATCGGCCGAATCCAAATGCACGAATCGGGAAATTTCGTGAAAATTCCGAAATTCCGAAACGCACATCCCTAATTCACAGAAAGGCACTCAGGCAGCTCCCCCTGCTCCGTCTAGTGGCGGATACAGAGTATGACAGGCACAGAAACAGTTTTTCTATCTTTTTTTTATAGTAAAAGTATATGAGATGATGAAGAAAAGGGTATCTTTAGATACTCCATTTAATCGTGAGAATTTATATATGTGTGGGTACAGTAAATGAGTAAAAGGTAATTTTCAGCTAAACAAACCGCGGAAAGTTAATATCTGTGTATATCTGTCTCTGATACCAGCCACTGACCTCACCTAGGTGCACATTGTCCACAGAGTGAATTTCTAATACAATGATAGTTATCACTTGTACTATGGTGAAGCTTTTGACAGGTGCACTTCTCCACCTGGCGCCGTTTTTTAGTACACACTTGATGGAGTGACTGAGGATCCTTTTTTTTACACCCAAAACGGCCCAGATTGATATATTTTCCATAACTCTTCTTTTGTTTATGTCTTCAGGTCTTGTGTATTTTGGTTTTGTGTGTGTAGCGCTCACTCGCGGAGGAGCCGCTGAATTTAACCTCGGGTTAGTCTCTCCGCACTAGGGAATAAATATACACCAGCACGGTTGTGGATTTTATAAATCATACAGTGGTGTTCAAAATTATTCAACCCCCACTGAAATTGAGTGTTTTGGCCAGTTTGACATTGATTTTGATCATTCAGTCATCTTGCTTACAATTAAATCAAAGAGGCACGTGTAGGTCAGACAAATATAACATAACATTTATAATGAAATAACCACAAATGTCTTTTCTGTGCTCACATCATTATCAGTTTTCTTTTACCCCCAAGTGACATTCAATCTTAGTACTTAGTACAACATCCTTTTACAGTTATAACAGCTTTTAAACGTGAAGCATAGCTTGACACAAGTGTCTTGCAGCGATCTACGGGTATCTTCGCCCATTCGTCATGGGCAAAAGCCTCCAGTTCAGTCACATTCTTAGGCTTGCGCACTGCAACTGCTTTCTTTAAGTTCCACCAGAGGTTCTCAATCGGATTTAAGTCAGGTGACTGCGATGGCCACTCCAAAATGTTCCAGCCTTTAATCTGCAACCATGCTCTAGTGGACTTGGAGGTATGCTTGGGATCATTGTCCTGTTGAAAGGTCCAACGTCTCCCAAGCCTCAGGTTTGTGACGGACTGCATCTCCTGGTACTGAAGAGAATTCATGGTACCTTGCACACGCTGAAGCTTCCCTGTACCTGCAGAAGCAAAACAGACCCAAAGCATGATTGACCCCCCGCCATGCTTCACAGTAGGCAAGGTGTTCTTTTCTTCATAGGCCTTGTTCTTCCTCCTCCAAACATAGCGTTGATCCATGGGCCCAAACAGTTCTAATTTTGTTTCATCAGTACACAGAACACTATCCCAAAACTTCTGTGGTTTGTCCACATGACTTTTGGCATACTGCAGTCGACTCTTCTTATTCTTTGGAGACAGCAAGGGGGTGCGCCTGGGAGTTCTGGCATGGAGGCCTTCATTACGCAGTGTGCGCCGTATTGTCTGAGCTGAAACTTCAGTACCCACATCTGACAAATCTTTTCTCAGTTCCTCAGCAGTCACACGGGGACTTTTCTCCACTCTACGCTTCAGGTAGCACACAGCAGTCGAAGTCAGCATCTTCTTTCTGCCACGACCAGGTAGCATTTCAACAGTGCCCTTTGCCTTGAATTTGCGAATGATGCTTCCTATGGTCTCTCTTGGTATGTTTAACATCTTTGCAATCTTCTTATAGCCATTGCCCTTCCTGTGAAGAGTAATCACCTCTTCTCTTGTCTTCCTGGACCAAACTTCACCATGTTTGTAACCACACCAGTAAATGTCTAGAAGGGTTGATTAGAAAATGTGTATACGGATATACACTATACAGTGTGGGCGCTTATTGGTTCAGAAAATTGATTAAAGTGCTATGTGGATCACTAATAAATAGTTAAGTGCAGCCTAAGGTATGGTAAAAACACATAAAAAACAACCAAAATATGTGTCAAGACTAAGACAAGGAGATAAACAACACCATACGGCGCATAAATGGTATAACAATAGTGGACAGTTGATTGATAGACAACTGATTAATATTGAATAAAATGTAAAGTTAGAAATAAATAAAAGTGTCCTTTAAAAATGCCAAATGGAAAAGGGTAAAAATGTGCAAAAAATACGGATATAGGTCAATTAGTGCAAATGAGTATTCAAAAGTGCAGCAATTCAATACTCAAAAGAGTGTTGTTGATAGAAGACAAGTGTGTCAATCTTCTCTGTGGTATGTATACCAGAATCTTCTCTTTAAGGTGTCCCTCAAAAGGAAAAAACATAAAAGCAATAATAGTGCAGATGGTCGTACTAAAAATGGAGTAATTCAATAAAATCGATGTACCACTCACATTTATTGGAGCCTAAGGGAATCCAGGCTCAAGGAAGATAACTTGCGGCCAAATATAGGGTGGCACGTCCCTCCTTTCGTTTATGGTGGTTACTAGATAAAGCAGAAAAATCGGGAGACGGCACTCCCATGGCGTAACTCTGTGCGTATATTTGGAAAATTGAAATAAAGTTAGTCACACTCACCGAGTATAGAGCCTCTCAATACCAGGCTCAAGGAATACCGCCTTGGGCTCTCTTAAGGTGGAGGCCCAAACCCCTTTGGTGTAGCAGCAGTTGATCCAGATGTCCAAAAAAGTAGGGAGATGGAGAAAAGTGGCGAATGCAAGATATAAAATAATAAATTTATTGGAAATAATAAAATCCTGGACAAGTTATACCGAGACGCGTTTCGGCTAAAAAGCCTTCCTCAGTCGGTGTGTTTAGTGTCCATAAAGTGCAATAAAAAGGTACCTTTATTGCACTTTATGGACACTAAACACACCGACTGAGGAAGGCTTTTTAGCCGAAACACGTCTCGGTATAACTTGTCCAGGATTTTATTATTTCCAATAAATTTATTATTTTATATCTTGCATTCGCCACTTTTTCTCCATCTCCCTACTTTTTTGGACATCTGGATCAACTGCTGCTACACCAAAGGGGTTTGGGCCTCCACCTTAAGAGAGCCCAAGGCGGTATTCCTTGAGCCTGGTATTGAGAGGCTCTATACTCGGTGAGTGTGACTAACTTTATTTCAATTTTCCAAATATACGCACAGAGTTACGCCATGGGAGTGCCGTCTCCCGATTCTTTCTGCTTTATCTAGTAACCACCATAAACGAAAGGAGGGACGTGCCACCCTATATTTGGCCGCAAGTTATCTTCCTTGAGCCTGGATTCCCTTAGGCTCCAATAAATGTGAGTGGTACATCGATTTTATTGAATTACTCCATTTTAGTACGACCATCTGCACTATTATTGCTTTTATGTTTTATTCCTTTTGAGGGACACCTTAAAGAGAAGATCTGGTATACATACCACAGAGAAGATTGACACACTTGTCTTCTATCAACAACACTCTTTTGAGTATTGAATTGCTGCACTTTTGAATACTCATTTGCACTAATTGACCTATATCCGTATTTTTTGCACATTTTTACCCTTTTCCATTTGGCATTTTTAAAGGACACTTTTATTTATTTCTAACTTTACATTTTATTCAATATTAATCAGTTGTCTATCAATCAACTGTCCACTATTGTTATACCATTTATGCGCCGTATGGTGTTGTTTATCTCCTTGTCAAATGTCTAGAAGGAGCTGAGTATCACAGTCATTTTAAAGCTGCCTAATTGGTGCTTATTATGCTTTATTGCTGCTCCGTGACATCCACAGGTGTTTTCAATACCTGATTGAAAACACTTGAATGAACCTCTGTTCTTCAGAGTGGTAGTCTTTAAGGGGTTGAATTCAAGCCCCAAGAAGAATTCAATGTCAATGAAGAATTCACAAAAGAAACATTTACTACTGTATTACAAAACCAATTGATGTCATTTTAGTTGCATATGGTTCTTTAAAAAGTCCTTGTAGGATTTCATTCTGAATACAATTACAACCGGCAATCACTAAATTCCCTAAAACCCTTTACAGCATTGGGGGTTGAATAATTTTGAACACAACTGTATATACTTTACTGGTCTCAATAAATCGGCATAGATAAAGTAAACACGGTATATGGAAATGGGATTTCGTAATGCGGGAAACGCGCAGCGGTAAAAGAAAAGTTTAACCCCCTTCGTTTCTGAAGTGTAAGTCCCGTGCAGGTTATGTCCCAAGAAGTGTGTGTGTGAGCTCAGGTACCCGGGTACTATATTTGAACTGGCCAGTGAATGTATTTAAATAAATCTTCGACTAGTCACGTTGGGGCCCTGTAGATTTTAGCAGTGCTGCAGCGTGCTTCTTTAAACTTTAACTGTGGCCTAGGAGGCCTCTCACCCATCCGCCAGACAATCTGTTCCGCCGCCCGATCAGGACGTCTCTCCGCTGAATTGTGCTGGGACTCTGTGTCACGGATCCGCTTCTCTCGCTTGTCCGTCGTTACAACAAGATTCACAGCTTACTGCCTGCACTCCCAGTGGATCATCGCGGTCTCCTAACTCTGGGTCCAATCTGCAACTCTTTGTGTAAAACCTCTCAGCGGTGGATTACTGGGTCTCTGGCAAGTCACTATATCGATCCCCAGCGTCGGCAAGGCAGCGCCTGCTCTCCGGCCTGGTTACAATCGCTCACAGTCTCACGTGCGTCTCACTTGGTTCACTCCTCGGCTCACACTGGCTCTCCTTCCATGAGGCTGCGGATGTCCTCCCTTCTGTCCCCACCCACTTCCTCTCTCTGCCCCAAAGCATGCTGGAAAACGTAGTCCCATTGTCCAGTATAGTTTACATGCGCTTGTCTCCCTCTGGTGGCCAAAACGGAACATTACAGCAACAGGGTTTTAAAACAGCGCTACACTCTCCCCCTCCTAGAACTCTTGGGTCTCTCCAAGGAGGTATAACAATTACATAACATTAGGCAATGTATACAGGTTCATCAGTAAATAGACAATGGGCCAGATACGCATCCTCAATTTGACTCATGCTCCTGACTACCTCAGCTAACATAGCAGACACTTCGGGCAACCTTCACACTGTAGTGACAGCCTCTTCAGTGCTATGTCCTGGGGAGTCGTAGGTAAGTCTCTGGGGGGTCAGATAGAACGCTTTGATTTGGGCTCAATCGGCTCCTCTTCAGGTGGAAGTACTACAGGTATGGGTTTGATTCTTTCTTCCACAACTGGAACAGACATCTCTTCAGAGTATGATCCTTCCAGTGAAGGCATAGAACTGTAATCATAGGACGCGTTTTCAGGAACTACAGGCATTTCTAAAGTTTCAGGAACTTCCAATTGAAACTCAGGAGCATCAGGCCTCAGGTTACTCTCCCACCGCTCGGGAACTGGAATGAGCTCTTCAGGCTCTGGCGAGCGCACCCAGTCCAGACAAAAACTTCCTTCTTCACTATCCCCTTCACTCTCCGACAACCCGTGTCTGTTGAGACTGAGTAACTGGAGTCAAGCGTGGAGCAGGCAGGTTTGGCAGAGAAAGTTTGTCTCCAACTGGTATCCTTACAGCCTCCCTCAGAGGTAACAGATGATTTCGGTGCCAGTTCTTAAGAGGCCCAGCCTTTCCATTCGGTCGGATTTGGTAAACTGGCAAACCCGGCAGTTGCTTCCAGACAATGTAGACTTGAGAACTCCATCTATCCGCCAACGTATGCCTTGCAGAAACACCCAAGTTCTTCAATGAAACCCTATCACCGGGTTGTAGATCCTGTACCCGAACTCTCAAGTCGTAGTTTTGCTTATTTCTCTGTTCGATTTCCGGAGATCAAATGGGCCTGTTCAAACGCAGAGGCCAAATTCTTACGAAGTCTATCCACATAATTTCTATGAGAGGCTACAGACGTCTGGTCTAGAGATAACCCAAACACCAAATCAACCGGCAATCGAGCTTGTCTTCCGAACATAAGACGGTACAGTGAGTATCCAGTAGCGTCACTCTCCGTACTGTTGTACGCATGCACCAGCGTAGCTATCTGACGACTCCAGCTCTGCTTCTCTTGGTTCGACAATGTCCCTAACATATTGAGCAGCGTGCGATTGAACCTTTCTGGTTGAGCATCCCCTTGAGGGTGATATGGTGTAGTTCGGGTCTTCTGAATCCCTAGTAGTTCCAGCAATTGCCCAACAAGCCTGCTCTCAAAGTCTCTGCCCTGATCCGAATGTATTCTCCTTGGCGGGCCATAGTGAACAAAAAACGTTTCCATTAAAACCTTTGCCACCGTAGGAGCACGTTGGTCTTTCGTAGAAAAAGCTTGAGCATAACGCGTGAAATGATCAGTCACTACTAGAATGTTTCCCTGCCCACTACCATCCGGCTCTAAGCACAGGAAATCAATGCACACCAAGTCCATGGGTCCTTGACTTTGCAGGTGGCTCATTGGAGCGGTTCGGGTTGGTAGAGTTTTCCTCTGGATACACCTCAAGCACGAATGACAGTAACTTTCAACTTCAGATCTCATACAGGGCCAATAAAATCTGTCTCTCACTAGCTTAAAAGTTCTCTCGGCACCCAAATGTCCATGGTCGTCGTGTAACGACCGCAGCACACCCTCTCAGTGTTTGGTGGGAAGGAACAATTGCTGGGTCTCTTCAGCACTGCTTGAGGGGCCCCTTCGGTAGACCACCCCATCCAACATCTTCAACCGTTCCCACTCTTTGTGTACCAATCGGGCTCCTTCTGGGGAATTTGTCAGAATTTCCCGTTGGTTCGCGGTTAGGGCCTTCACGGTTAGTGCAATCAAAGGTCTCTAGCCTGATCGGCTCTCAGGTCCTGTTTCGAGAAGGTAGGCAAACTTTCATCCCTCAGCTGCGTAGGATTACAATAGAACTCTGGAACAGCCGCAGCCATAACTCCTATGGCTTCTACTTCAATCCCTCCCTTGACCCGGCGCTCTGCTCCTTGACATAAAGATTTCACCCCATCTGGAGTTAACTGAGTCCATTCCATAGTGTAGGGTCTTCTTGACAAAGCATCGGCATCTCAATTATTCACCCCAGGGCGATACTTCAGGCTGAACCGAAACCCTAACAGAGCGGCCAACCACCGATGTCCCGTTGCATTCAGCTTCGCCGTAGTAAGAACGTAGGTAAGAGGATTGTTATCGGTCTTTATTACAAATTTGGCCCCGTACAGATAATCTTTCAGCTTGTCCACTACCGCCCATTTCAAGGCTAAGAACTCCAACTTGTGGGTAGGGTAGTTCTTCTCTGATGGTGTAAGACTTCGGCTCACATATGCGACAGGTCTCAGCAATCCACCATATTCCTGGTATAGAACTCCCCCCTAGACCTTCTCTGCTAGCATCCACATGCAATTCGTACGGCTTATGGGGATCCGCGTAAGCCAAGACAGGAGTTCGAGTTAGACTCTTTCAGCTTCATGAAAGCACCTTCACATTGAGTAGTCCATTCTTCTTGGATGGATTCTCGAGCCTTCCGTGGCCCTGGAGCCAATGAATTTCGATCAGAAGCCTTGTGGCCTTCTTCTGCGTCTTCCTTCTGTAGGAGCTTGTTCAGTGGTTGAGCTATCTTGGCAAACCCTCCTACAAACCTTCGGTAATAGGAGCAGAACCCCAAGAAAGATCTAAGTTCGGTAATATTTCGGGGTCTAGGCCAGGAAGCTACGGCTTCCAACTTCCGAGGGTCCGTCGAAACGCCTTCTGCTGAAACAACATGTCCCAGATACCTAACAGAAGGTAAACAGAATTGACACTTCTCTAGAGACAATTTCAACCCCTCTTCATGGAGCCGCTTCAAGACCTTCTCCAACCGTTGCTCATGTTCTTCCAGAGTCTTCCCGAACACAATAATGTCATCCAGATACACTAACACTTCGATCAGGTTCATGTCCCCAACTGTCTTCTCCATTAACCGTTGGAACGTGGCTGGAGCCCCCGTAAGGCCTTGAGGCATTCTGTTGAACTCAAAGAACCCCAGTGGGCAAATGAACGCAGTCTTTTCTTTGTCTTCAGGATGCATTGGTATCTGGTGATACCCACTTCGCAGGTCTAGTACACTAAACCATTTTGCTCCAGACAAACACTGTAAGGCGTCTTCTATCCGAGGAGTGGCATATTGATCCGGAATGGTTCTCTGATTTAGTGTGCGATAGTCTATACATAGACGAATGGAACCATTCTTCTTCCGAACCATCACTATTGGAGATGCATACGGGCTCCTGGACTCTTGAATCACCTTAGTTCTTTGCAGTTCATTCAGCTGTTCTCGTAGATCATCCAAGTCTCCCAGCGGAACTCGTCTTGACCTTTCTCGAAACGGCTTGTCTTCCTGTAGTCGAATGCGATGCTCAGTACTCTTAGCTAGGCCCACGTCGAACTCGTCTTTTGAGAACAAGTCCCTCCACTTTAGGATCTGGGACTGAAGACGTTTCTTCCATTCCGGTGAGATGGGAGCGTCCTTAGGATAGAACCTTTCAGCTGGAATCTCTTTGTTCACTTCCCCTCCTAAAAATCAGTAGGAGAGAGAGGCGTAGCGGACGCTACTTGCCCGATAGGCATTCGTGCTTTCAGGATCACTGGAGAATCAGACACATTACATACGCTAACTGAGACTCTTCCTCGTGTTCGTTTCAAAGCTCTGGTGGAGATTATTTCAGGGATTACTTCCACTCCGGCTTCACTCCCATGATTGAAATCAGTTTCCAGTACCACATAGGGACCCGGTTGTGATCCGTTCAACTTGACTGAAGCCCGGAAACTCGCCACTTCTCCTGATTGGGAGGAACAGAGAAGGTTCTGCAATCTCCACAGGCGGCCCACTTCGGCAGGTGCCTTCTGTTCTTCGACCAGTCGCTGATAGACTGGACGTAACATCGGGTGTACTCCCCTAGAGGAACCTTCTTCCATTACTATAGGAGTCAGGAGACGTTGCACCAGATCAGTATTCGTCCCCACTATCATCGAACTTCTGTTGGCCCCTGAAGGCCGAGGACACACAATGGCCAATACATCACAACCCCCAGACTGTCCGATGACTTCGGATCCGATCTCTAACTTCACCTGTAGATATCCGTCATAGGGAAGTTTCTCAGTTCCGATACCCCAGATCTCAAGGTCCTTTAATTTCTGTAGAGGTATGTGCTACAAGTGCTTCTCATAGAAGTCTCGGTAGATCAATGTCACTTGAGCCCCTGAGTCCAATAGAGCTTTGGTGTAGACTCCCTCTACTTGGATTGGAACGATGGGAGAAGGACCTATCAGCTGGTCAGGAAACGTTGTTGTAGCAGCAGGAAATTTAGACCCCGTTTGCTGTACCCTGGCCTTCTTGGCCCGTGTAGGTTTTGGATGTGCATTGTTTCCCCATGGCGTAGGACCGGATGCTAAGGGAGTAACTCTTTCAGTCCTGGTTGGCTCAGCAGTCTGCAAGGTTCTGGGCCCTCTCGGCCTTTCAGTTCTGGCTTGATTTTTGGAGCGGTTTTCAACCATTGGGCACCTAGTTTGCTCCTTCACTTGGGCCCTCTGGCGTTTCCCGCCGGTGAGGTAGATAGCAGCCCTTCCAAGGCTTTTAGGAACTCTTCTACCCTATTTCCTTCAGACTTTTGGTTTTTGCATTGTGCTCGGAAATTACCCATTTCCCCACAACTAAAACATCTCTTCTTTGAGGATGGAGGCGCACTTGCTGGTGGTGATTCGGTTGAAGGAGCCTGGCCAGATGCCACAGCAACTCCAGTTGTTCGCATATCAATAAGAAACTTCTGCATATCAGTCTGTGTCTCTGCCACCTTCAGAAGTGCTCGGCACAGATCAGTGTGTGCTTGTTTCAGCTCATCTTGAGCTTCTTGTACCTTAACGGTTTTGTGTAACTCACTATATGCAGGAAAGGTTGGTTCTTTGGCATTTCTCTCTGTGGATATAGTAACTAGCAGATGCTCTTGTCCGTCAACTTCAGATCCATAGGCGTCCGACGAATCATCTTCAGTTTGCAAATATTCGTTATGCCTTACTGGTTGTGCGTAAGCTCTTTCTCCTCTCCTTAAGGACTTTTCCTCTAGCAGAGCCTCTTCCTCTCTAACAGCTCGAATCAGTTCCAGGTATTTCAACTCTCGTTTACCTTCTCTGGTTCTCAGCTGTAGCATCACCGGATCTAGAGGTTGAGCGCCCCCCAATATCTGCTGCATTCGGATTTTATCTATCGTGGCTGGTTCGGCCCCTTTCTTAAGAAGTATCTGGTGCAGAATCTTATCTAGGCGCCTCATGTATTCAGTCATTTTCTCACCTTTTCGTTGGTAGGTATGTTCATACTGGTACATGAGCTCAGCGGCCTTTTCTGTTCGCCCAAAGACTTCTTGTAATACGTTTAGGTAATCTAAAGCAGTGCAGTCTTGTTTACTCGATTTTAGGTTTCTGACCGCCTCTGACGCAGGTCCCTTTAAGCTCTCAGTAATTCTTTGCTTCTTCTGTGCTTCGGGGACGTCCCACTCATCCAGAGCCTGCATCGCCTGTTCTACCCATTCTTCGAAGGTTTCTTTACCCGCCGGAGTTGGTACGTTTCCTGTAAAATTTCTCAACCGTCGATAACCAAAGTTAGTGTGAGGAGGGCTTGTTCTCTGACATTTAGCCAGCAAATCTCCAAAAGCCACTATAAATTCAGGCCCAATCATGGCCAGTGGACTGGGCGCAGGAACACTCGCGGGATCACCACGTGACGCACTTGGCTGAATCAGTTGAACTTCCACCTCATCGGTCAGCTTCACACTCGCGCCCTGAAAACACACTGGAACACCCTTTCTCCACTCAAAAAGAACATACGTGTGAGAGGTATCTGGGTTCGCTTTAATGTCCAGGACTAACCCCCGATGATCTGGTGTCAGCGCGGCCACGGCCTGGCGAATCTGATCTTCGGCCCAAGTGTCTGCAGGAACATCCATGACTATGCATAACTCTATCTGACTACTTTGCTCCTCACACCATTTGGCAGCAGTGTCTGGATCCATATTTAACCCTTTATATGCGGTTTAATCTAGAGATTAAATCCCGGAAACGAGCCCCCACGTGTAGCGCTCACTCCCGGAGGAGCCGCTGAATTTAACCTTGGGTTAGTCTCTCCGCACTAGGGAATAAATATACACCAGCACTGTTGTGGATTTTATAAATCATATATACTTTACTGGTCTCAATAAATCGGCATAGATAAAGTAAACACGGTATATGGAAACAGGATTTCGTAATGTGGGAAACGCGCAGCGGTAAAAGAAAAGTTTAACCCCCTTCGTTTCTGAAGTGTAAGTCCCGTGCAGGTTATGTCCCAAGAAGTGTGTGTGTGAGCTCAGGTACCCGGGTACTATATTTGAACTGGCCAGTGAATGTATTTAAATAAATCTTCGACTAGTCAAGTTGGGGCCCTGTAGATTTCAGCAGTGCTGCATCGTGCTTCTTTAAACTTTAACTGTGGCCTAGGAGGCCTCTCACCCATCCGCCAGACAATCTGTTCCGCCGCCCGATCAGGACGTCTCTCCGCTGAATTGTGCTGGGCCTCTGTGTCACCGGATCCGCTTCTCTCGCTTGTCCGTCGTTACAACAAGATTCACAGCTTACCACCTGCACTCCCAGTGGATCATCGCGGTCTCCTAACTCTGGGTCCAATCTGCAACTCTTTGTGTAAAACCTCTCAGCGGTGGATTACTGGGACTCTGGCAAGTCACTATATCGATCCCCAGCGTCGGCAAGGCAGCGCCTGCTCTCCGGCCTGGTTACAATCGCTCACAGTCTCACGTGCGTCTCACTTGGTTCACTCCTCGGCTCACACTGGCTCTCCTTCCATGAGGCTGCGGATGTCCTCCCTTCCGTCCCCACCCACTTCCTCTCTCTGCCCCAAAGCATGCTGGAAAACGTAGTCCCATTGTCCTGTATAGTTTACATGCGCTTGTCTCCCTCTGGTGGCCAAAACGGAACATTACAGCAACAGGGTTTTAAAACAGCGCTACATGTGTATTCATTGTTTTAACTTTGTTTGTACCTTTTATCATAGGTTTATCTGAATAACATTTCTTTATTTTTGTACTTGCCGCATACTTTGTTTGGATCATTGGGGTCCTTGAGTTTGTCATATACTTAGGGGTTAAGCCCTGCAAGTCTTGGGTGAGGTTATTACCCAGATCCAAATTTTGGGCACTTGCATTTCTCCTATTGGCCCCCTTCCTCTTGGTGGGGTTCTATTCTTTCCATCGCTGGACACCTGCGTCTACGATTGTGGAACAAGATCCGGCAAGCAGTGTGTGCATTGGGCAAGCAACGGAGCAGCAAGTTCATCAAGCACCGATTCGAAGACTGTAAGAGGTAATTGAAGGCCAAGATGTCGCGGGAGAAGCAGGACCTTCAAGACTGGCATTGACCCACCAGTGGACACAAGGCACATACAAATCCCCAAGGGCGAGTAATGCTGTCTGATTTGTGATGGTGTTTTTTTCTCTTCCAGTCTATGTTTTATACTGATTTTTTATACAGACGATTTGGAATACAATTCCCATGATGCTCTGTCACTCAATTGCTCATTAGTGCATTATGGGAGGTGTAGTCCAATTACATGTGAAGGTGCTAGCTAGAACAACATTAATAAAGATGTAAGGTATACGAGGAATGTTTGCATTTAGCTTCACAAACATTTTGTAGCTGTCAGGTCCCAGATGCTGCAAAAGGCCCTGATATGGGTCTGAGCCATCAACTTCCCTGTTCTGTCCCATTCCAGGTTTCCCATCTAGCCCTCACCTTCATCCAGTTCCCCATCCTCCAGCCCAGTATTTCCAGGGGTCAAGTCCTGGGAAAAAAAGTGAGGGAACTCACCCACGAATTCCACAACCCCTATTACCTGAAGAAAAAATATATATAATCACGAGTATAGCCGGACGAGCCGGTGATACCATTTTTATTGGGTTAACTTTACATTTAAAAGACAAGCTTTCAACAGTGTAAACTGGAAACTATACTGATCAGTGAAAGGTATCACTACTTGCAGGTATACTCGTGATTGTGGCAACTGGACTAACGCATAGATATATATATATATATATATATTATATCCAGGCACAGACCCCAGAATAATATACACAGCGCTGAGCCCCCAGAATAACATACACAACACTGAGCCCCCAGAATAACATACACAACACTGAACCCCCAGAATAACATACACAGCACTGAGCCCCCAGAATAACATACACAGCGCTGAGCCCCCAGAATATACACAGCACTGAGCCTCCAGGATAATATACACAGCGCTGAACCCCCAGAATAATATACACAGCACTGAACCCCAAGAATAATATACACAGCACTGGTTATATGGATATATTTTCCCCAGTTCACATGGATATAATTGCCCCCAGTTCACTTGGATATAATTGCCCCAGCTCATATGGATAATGCCCCCCCAGCTCTCATGGATAATGCCCCCAGGTCTCATGGATAATGCCCCCAGGTCTCATGGATAATGCCCCAGCTCTTATGGATATGCCCCAGCTCTCATGGATATGCCCCCAGCTCTCATGGATATGCCCCAGGTCTCATGGATAATGCCCCCAGCTCTCATGGATATGCCCCAGGTCTCATGGATATATGCCCCAGCTCTCATGGATAATGCCCCCAGGTCTCATGGATACTGCCCCCAGGTCTCATGGATATTGCCCCCTGGTCTCATGGATATTGCCCCCTGGTCTCATGGATATGCCCCAGGTCTCATGGATATTGCCCCCAGCTCTCATGGATAATGCCCCAGCTCTCATGGATATTGCCCCAGGTCTCATGGATATTGCCCCCTGGTCTCATGGATATGTCCCCAGCTCTCATGGATATGCCCCAGGTCTCATGGATAATTCCCCAGCTCTCATGGATATGCCCCAGGTCTCATGGATATGCCCCAGGTCTCATGGATATTGCCCCCTGGTCTCATGGATATGCCCCAGCTCTCATGGATATGCCCCAGCTCTCATGGATATTGCCCCCAGGTCTCATGGATATTGCCCCCCAGCTCTCATGGATATGCCCCCAGCTCTCATGGATATGCCCCCCAGCTCTCATGGATATGTCCCCAGCTCTCATGGATATGCCCCAGCTCTCATGGATATGTCCCCAGCTCTCATGGATATGCCCCAGGTCTCATGGATATTGCCCCTAGCTCTCATGGATATGCCCCAGGTCTCATAGATATTGCCCCCAGGTCTCATGGATATGCCCCAGGTCTCATGGATATTGCCCCCAGGTCTCATGGATATGCCCCAGGTCTCATGGATACTGCCCCAGGGCTCATGGATACTGCCCCCTGGTCTCATGGATAATGCCCCCAGCTCTCATGGATATGCCCCCTGGTCTCATGGATAATGCCCCAGGTCTCATGGATATTGCCCCCCCAGGTCTCATGGATATTGCCCCCCCAGGTCTCATGGATATGCCCCCCCAGGTCTCATGGATATTGCCCCCCCCGGTCTCATGGATATTGCCCCCCCAGGTCTCATGGATATGCCCCCCCCAGGTCTCATGGATATTGTCCCCCCCAGGTCTCATGGATACTGCCCCCCCAGCTCACCTTTGCTGCTGCTTCTGCTCCACATTGCCGGCGGCCGCGTGCTTCCTGCTTCAGCGGCCGCTGACAGGAAGTGCAGCCGCTCGCCTGGGATCTATGAAACAGACAGGCGAGCGGCTCCACCTCCTGTCACCGGCCCTTGTAACAGGAAGCACGCGGCCGCCGGCAATGTGCGGCGGCGGCGTTCGGGCTCGGGCCACAGCGGGAACGTTGCGTTCCCGCAGCGTTCCCGCTGTGGGAGTAGTGCGGGAACGCCGTTCCTGCATGTTCCCGCTCGACTCGAGCCCTGAGTATTTCCCATATGTGTATCCCTGAGGTTAATTACCCCTCACCTGCCCACGTTTCCATATAGGGAGACTACACCCAATGCTCCCCACTTCAGCTTTAACGTCTGACCACCGTGTCACACGCTGTGTGAGCCTGCCTGCACCTGGATTCCAGACCCCCTTGCCTTCCCTACCGGACTCCTGTTTCTCAAGACCCTTGCTTTGCTTATCTGGACTTTTGTTGCTCTTTGGATTACCCCCTCATTTTGCATCAAGGACTTCTGTTTATCCCAAGGACTTCCACCATTCCTATGGACTCCTGCTGACCCCTGTACCAAGACCCCTTTGTTGCCACCTCCACCATAGACCCTCTGCTATTTGTATCTGC
This sequence comes from Leptobrachium leishanense, assembly GCA_009667805.1. Classification (NCBI taxonomy): domain Eukaryota; kingdom Metazoa; phylum Chordata; class Amphibia; order Anura; family Megophryidae; genus Leptobrachium; species Leptobrachium leishanense. Next base: position 58,193,509 of record CM019073.1, read on the forward strand.
CTCTGTGTAAAGTACCCCTCTGTATCCAGCATGTGTCTAGTTCATGTCATGCCCCTCTGTATCCAGCATGTGTCTAGTTCATGTCATGCCCCTCTGTATCCAGCCTGTGTCTAGTTCATGTCATGCCCCTCTGTATCCAGCCTGTGTCTAGTTCATGTCATGCCCCTCTGTATCCAGCCTGTGTCTAGTTCATGTCATGCCCCTCTGTATCCAGCCTGTGTCTAGTTCATGTCATGCCCCTCTGTATCCAGCCGGTGTCTAGTTCATGTCATGCCCCTCTGTATCCAGCCTGTGTCTAGTTCATGTCATGCCCCTCTGTATCCAGCCTGTGTCTAGTTCATGTCATGCCCCTCTGTATCCAGCCTGTGTCTAGTTCATGTCATGCCCCTCTGTATCCAGCCTGTGTCTAGTTTATGTCATGCCCCTCTGTATCCAGCCTGTGTCTAGTCATATCTTTATCAGTTCTAGTCCTGTATATTCCTTTGCCCTGTCTGTATATAAAATAAACCAAACCGTGCCCTGCAACCTGTATGGTCTCATGCATTTGCTGCAAACCGGACTCCCCTGCTCATCACACACCGCGCACCTGACAGTAGCCTACTTGATATCTGACAGGCAATTCAAAAAAGCGGTCAAATGTAATGTAATAATCTTAAATTATGTTGCTGTGTCCACTTATCTTAAGCTATTCTGCTAAAGGGCACCCTCTGCCTGTTTTCCCTTTTATAGGCCCATATCTGCTAAACAGTGTTATCCTAAACCATGTTATGCTTTGAGACCTGATTGACCTCCAGCATAAAACTGTTAGCAGACGTGTTGTCTTAAGTGTCCTGTTGTTGCGGTCTTATGATAGTTCGTATTCATAAGTTTTATCCAACTTTTAGCATAAGCATTATTTTAATCATTATGGGTCAGTTGAGAGTTTTTGTTTGAATTTGTAGCAGCAGGTTATTTGCATTACTCTGTTCCTAATTCTAGGGATTTGGAGATTATTCTAGACCATTTTTGAACTTCAGTGCGTTTTCAGTTAATAGCAGTAATTTCTTTTGGCACTTAGAAATGTCTTTTGTATTGTCATTTCTTGCTGCTGTTTTAATTTTCCTTTTTTGAATAATAAATCTAACTAAAACCACGCTGGCACACGAGTCTCTGAATCTTTGTAATTTAGCCACAGATTGTGTAGATATTCCAGTGTTTTGTTATATTGTGTTTTAAATATACTGTTCTCCATCCACAGCTACAGTCACCTGCACAGTGTGGCGGAAGTACCAGGGTAGCAGCGGTCGCAGTTGCGACCGGGCCCTGGCATTCTGCCACTGGAGGGGGGCCCAGCGCCGCCGCCAGATTCCGGCAATCAGCGCCGGAATCTGGGAGCCGCGCGCTGGCCGTCCCTATCCCTACGCGAGCGGCCGCTGACCTGCAGCTTGGCCGCTCACGTGGGAGAGAAACCACCTGACCAGCGCACGAGACCTCGCGCTGATCAGGTGGTTTCCGACGAGCGGCCAAGCTGCATGTCTCCAGCGGCCGCTCGCCAAGGAGGAGAAGACGCCGACGGAGCCTGCCCTGGCCTGGGGCCAGCAGAGCAGGTAAGAGCTGGGCTGGGGGCAGTATATCCATGAGCTGGGGGGCAGAGCTGGGGCAGTATATGCAGAGCTGGGGCAGTATATCCATGAGCTGGGGGGACAGAGCTGGGGCAGTATATCCATGAGCTGGGGGGACAGAGCTGGGGCAGTATATCCATGAGGAGCTGGGGGGGCAGAGCTGGGGCAGTTTATTCAAGAGGAGCTGGGGGGCAGAGCTGGGGCAGTATATCCATGAGGAGCTGGGGGGCAGAGCTGGGGCAGTATATCCATGAGGAGCTGGGGCATTATATCCATGAGGAGCTGGGGGGGCAGAGCTGGGGCAGTATATCCCTGAGGAGCTGGGGGGGGCAGAGCTGGGGCAGTATATCCTGAGGAGCTGGGGGGGGCAGAGCTGGGGCAGTATATCCATGAGGAGCTGGGGGGCAGAGCTGGGGCAGTATATCCATGAGGAGCTGGGGGGGGCAGAGCTGGGGCAGTATATCCATGAGGAGCAGGGGGGGAGCAGAGCTGGGGCAGTATATCCATGAGGAGCTGGGGGGGGCAGAGCTGGGGCAGTATATCCATGAGGAGCTGGGGGGGCAGAGCTGGGGCAGTATATCCATGAGCTGGGGGGCAGAGCTGGGGCAGTATATCCATGAGCTGGGGGGGGCAGAGCTGGGGCAGTATATCCATGAGCTGGGGGGGGCACAGCTGGGGCAGTATATCCATGAGCTGGGGGGGGCAGAGCTGGGGCAGTATATCCATGAGCTGGGGGGGCAGAGCTGGGGCAGTATATATCCATGAGCTGGGGGGGGCAGAGCTGGGGCAGTATATCCATGAGCTGGGGGGGGCAGAGCTGGGGCAGTTTATCCATGAGCTGGGGGGGGCAGAGCTGGGGCAGTATATCCATGAGCTGGGGGGGGCAGAGCTGGGGCAGTATATCCATGAGCTGGGGGGGCAGAGCTGGGGCAGTATATCCATGAGCTGGGGGGGCAGAGCTGGGGCAGTATATCCATGAGCTGGGGGGGCAGAGCTGGGGCAGTATATCCATGAGCTGGGGGGGGCAGAGCTGGGGCAGTATATCCATGAGCTGGGGGGGCAGAGCTGGGGCAGTATATCCATGAGCTGGGCATATCCATGTGCTGGGGCAGTATATCCATGTGCTGGGGCAGTATATCCATGTGTTGGGGCAGTATTTCCATGAGCTGGGGGCAAAAATATCCATGTGTGAGCTGGGGCAATATATCCATGTGTGGCCTGGGGGCAATATATCCATGTGTGGTCTGGGGGCAATATATGTCCATGTGAGCTGGGGGCAATATATATGTCCATGTGAGCTGGGGGCAATACTATCTTTTTTATATTGCAGAAAAAAAAAAGTAAAAATATGGATCTTTTTTTGGGGGGCCCTTCATGGATTTTTGCACCGGGGCCCTCAGGTTTCTAGTTACGCCACTGGTGACAGCAGCACAGTCACTGTAGACATCACCCACGTACTCCATAGGATTTTTACACTGGCTCTCAATCAACACCCTTCTTAGATATTCTCAGTGATGAGGACTTTCTTCCTCAAAACCTAGATGTGGCACAGTCTGCAGGACAATCGTCCGACAGCTATTTCTCACCTGGAAACACAACAAACATAGCACAGGACATCACTGCTGCACCTGTTGCTGCTGCAACACTTGAGAGGGACATTTCTGCTATGCCACCATTGCCTCTCTCAAAGGAGGAAAATGACCAGCCGATCGCCACTGAGCAAAACCACTGCAACCTGCACCTCAAAAGACCGCACCCACAGCCTGCACCTCCAAGATCAGCACTCTTTCAGCCAGTAGAAAAAACGCGACCCATTAAGAATATTTACTGTTCTTGAAAGAAAAAAAAACTAAGAACACAACCAGACCAATGAGGAACTCCTCACAGTAACACAATTTTAGCAGAGAGGCTGTACTCCATACAACGGGGATGCAGAGAGCATTCTGCCAGTTTAACACCCAGAACAATGTACAGGTACGGCAGATTACAGCAGCCATTACATGGCTCACAGACGTCAGAGGCCATGGGGGTTGTGCCTACAGCAATAGCATCTACAGCACAAGCACCACCCTCTCCTCCAGCAGTTGCACCAGTGCCCATACGCAGTGGACAATCAGCGTCTGTGACCCCCTCTACCCACATCTGTCCAGTCTGTTGCATCTGCCTTAACCTCATCAGCCACTTCTGGCATATCCACAGACCTCGTGGACGTCCGGTCTCCAAAAGGGCTCGTAAGAAGTTATTTTTGCAAATATTTATAATCAGGGTTATTCAAAGAGCATCAAAGTCACCGCACGTTTGGTGACTTTTCATTCTCTTCAATTTGACGATCCCATTTCGGCGACCCTGCGGTGTATTCAGCAAGCACCACAGGGCCGTTGTAGTGCAGGGGAAAAGCTGCAGAAAACCTGCCGAACACTCCCCGCAAACCCTGGCAAAAGTAAACCAAAACCCACAAAAACATCTGGATTAATGCCGAAGAAACCCGAGCAGGAGCCGCGCAGAGCAGCCGCAGCGCAGCTGCCGGAAAAACCTGACACTGCAGACGAAGGGGGGGGGGGGAGTACGCTTGACGGTTTGAAAAGTGAAACGCTGTTTGCAAAGAAACTACTGTGCGAAAATGTCTGAAATTTACATATGAGGTCCAAGGAATGATAAAAGGGCTGTTACTGGAAAAAGAAAACGCTTTTTTTAAAAAAAACATTTGTTTTTGCTAACAAAATTTATAGACTCTTTACTGCAGAATCTAATAAACTGTTTTAGATATTGAATTAAAACGGGAATATTTTTAACATTGAAGCCTATGGTATTCGCCTGGATAAACCTGTCGCATGAAGCAACCGAATGGCAGGACATTTCGGCATTTTTTCACTGCTGGTTTTTGTTCTGACTAGACAAAGCTATAGGGATTTCACTGCCCTCGAACAGGCACCGTATGTGCAGGCAATTCGCCAACATTTCGCAGCATATGAATTATACATGTTACAGGGGATCCTCAAACTTCTCACAAATTTGAGTAATCTAAATGAGCTCTTACAGCTTACTCATGCTGCCATGGCCTTGGGGGCAGGATCCATGAGATTTAAGGACTTCTAAAAGGAGGTATTTATATTGTAGCAGAAATTGCACTTTATGAAATTAAAGTATTGTGATATGTGTGCTTGTGGACACTACCTGTGGGAGGGGACCACACACAATGCACTGCGTCACATTTCTGCCAACGTCATCTGCATCATCGGGGGCCACATCAGGATTCAACTCCATCAACATGCCTTCCTTTGGGCGATTATTATGCAGCATAGCACATGCCAGGATTATTAGAGCAGATTTTGGCGGTTGGCACTGCAGGGCCCCTGCAGATCTATCCAGACATCTGAACCTCATTTTGAGCATCCAAAATGTCCTCTCAATGACACTTTGAGATGTCTGATAGGCTGCATTATATGCCTCCTGCTCCAGGCCTTCGAAAGGGTGTCATGAGCCATGGCCTGAGCGGGTAATGAATCGCCTAATAGGCGTTACATAAAACACATCAACATTCAGTTAGATTAGGCAATAGTTTACTGACAGTAAATACTTTGCAATAGGTTGCAATTATGAAAGCTGCATGAATATTTGCAAAGACATGCATCAAATGACTTTCAGAAGCCTGCATTCTTAAATTCCTCTACGGTGCCATATAATCCATGTTTTGATGCACATATATTTGAATTAAGGCTGATGGGCATTACATGATACATGCCACCCAACAGCATGTAGAATCATTAGAATGCTTTTAATCAATGAAACCAATAGGAAGGCCAGATGAGTGACAATAACTTCCTGCTGCAGCATATGAAATTATACATGGTTCTGGGCAAGACTGATCCATGTGGACCTCTCTGCAAGATCTAGCATAATGTGTCCCCTTTAAACATGGTCCTGATGGTCACAAGAATTCTCAAACACTTACAAAGTTTTAACCCCAGCATCATAGGTTTAAATTTATGCTACTAATCATAATTAGGATATATATAATAAAATGATGGACTCACCAATTAGCCAGCCTTCTGGTACGTATCCATGCACTACATCAGATGGCACAGATGAATTCTGCAGTATTTATGCATCAAAGAAAAGCAGCATACAGCGACATGATGCGCATATTTGCATCCCACACCATTTTAACGTTTAGGGAATGGAAGTGCTTGCGATTTATATATAGCAGTGGTTCTCTCAACCCTGTCTTCAAGTACCTAACAGCTCAGGTTTTCCAGATATGCAGGGCCGGATTTGCACCTCAGGAGCCTGTAAGCACAGAAATGCGGAGCGCCCCTACCCCCCCAAACTGAAACTGTTTTTCTCCATGCTCAAATCAAAAGAAGAGGCAGAATCTGTTGCCTTAGTCGTATTAGTTACAGTTACAAGTATTTACAAAGCGTCAACAAATTCCTTAGCGCTGTACAATGAGAGAAACAGAATAACAATTCTGCTTAAGAAAGACTTCTGGGGTGGGCGTGGCCGGCGGCGTTCTGAGGCAGACATGTGCGAGAGGGGCTCCGATCCCCCTCTCTCTATAGACAGACTTACGGACGTTTTTGGACCAAGATACCCGTCTGGTATCGGTACCTAGCCGTTGGCTACCAGGTGGAGACACTCCGGAGCCTGCTGGGTTCCCCCCTCCGGACCTGCGACTGGTGAGCGGCCGCCGCGCTGTTCACAGACCGGACCATCGGCGGCCATCTTGGGGCCTGGAATCGGTGCGCTTTCCCAGCGCCACGCGGCTCCCCTGATGGGCAATAAAACTAAAACTGGTGGAGCGGGGGAAGATTCTGGCACCCCCGACATCCGAATCTCCCTTAGCGGGCCTCAGGGAGGAGATTCCGCTCCGCTCAGTGCACGATCATGGAGACCAGATGGAGGCGGGGCAGCGGCCGCTGTCTCGGCCCCGGACACGGAGCAGTCGGGTGCGGTGGATGAAGCACTCCCCGCTACTAAAGGGGATATTCGTAGGCTGCTGGAGGATGCCAGGAAATCGTGGCAAGGGGACTTTGAGTCGCTGGGTGCAGCTGTAACGGAAACGCAGGCTAAGGTGGAGGATTTACAGGCCCACACGCTGGAGGTGGAGGCCACACAGGTTGCGGCCTCTGCATCTATTCGAGCCCTACAAGCGCAGGTGAACACTCTACAATCGACTGTTGTGGCATTGGAAACACGCCACAGGCGACGGAACATACCGTCGAAAATACCAGAGAATGTCCCGGACACGGAGCTGCTGCAATATGCCGTACGCTTCTTGGACACAGTACTCGGTCCCTCGACGCATATCAAGGACCCAGTCCTTATGGCACTTCGGATAAGGAAGGCTGCCATGGCCCCCTCGAAGGCACCACGAGATGTCATCGTCGCCTTAAGAGACAGCAGCCAGCACTCCTCATTGTTCCGGGCTGTCCGGAATCTGACTTCGGTCCCTTTTGACGGAGCGAATATAGCGGTATATCGGGATGTCCCCTTCCTGCTGTTGGCCGCACGACGACAGTTCCGACCAGCTACAATGGCTCTCTGGGCGCACGACATAGGATATAAGTTCCCTTATAATCACCCCGCAGGATGGTCGTGCCCTGGTGGCTACAACGCTGGAGGAGGCTGAGGGACATCTACACACCTTGAGACTACCTTCCGCTCCATCGGGTATACGTGGGGGGACACAGCCCGCTGGATCTTCCCCATCCCCGGACATCCCGGTCTGAGCTGGGGTTCGTATCGGGGCCCCGAGAGGTTCTCCTTTTTCTGATACCTCCCTCTGGGAATGGCTTCGGTCTCCCTGAGCGATGTTCTTCTTAGCAGCTTTTACTATTGCACTGAACCACCTTCAGTTCTGTTCATAGCTAAATTGGCTGTATTACCTTTGCAGACACTGCATTGCTCCCCCCTTTTTTTTATTAATCCCATGTGGCATCTACTTTTCGCTCGTTGTTTATTGCATGGTTAATGGTGTTCTCAATTGCCCCCACCCCCCCTTTTAAAATTATTTTTTTTTCTAGGTCTCGGGGTGCGCCACCATGGCATTGTAGGCCGTAATTGGCCCTCGGGCACTTTGGCTCCATGACAGGATCCCTCCATGGCCTCCTTCGGGAGCGAGCCAGGAGCCTCCTGTCACGTTCCCACGTTCCAACCCTGTCTCCCTGCCCTCTGTATTCCTTATGTCTGTGTTTCCCTGTCCTGCTTTCCCTGACATGCAGCTCAGGGGTTAAGTTCTTTGCTCGTTGAGCTTCTGCTGGTGATATGGGCTGATTACTCCCCTATTTAAAGCCATGGGCCCATATCACCATGCTCTTGCATCCTGGTTCACTTCAGCTACAGATTTGTTCCTGAGAGCTCCCTGTTATTCTATCCTAGTGCTTTCTCAGTGTTTCCCCCTTGTCTGAGTTCTAGGTTTCTGATTGACTTCCTGGTATTGACCCTCTGGTCTGGCTGACGGATTTTCTCTGGTGCTATATCCCCGCTTTGGCTCAAGGTATACGTTTTGGTTTTTACCCCTGGCTTATTCATTGACCACTCTTCTGGACATCCCTAGCAGTTCTGTGCTTATCGTATTATATGTTGTGTATCCCTGTAGACCACGGCTTTAGTTTATTGAAGTCCTTCCCTGCAAGTTATTGAGTATATCTCCTTTAGGTGTCTGTGTTTTTCCCAGGACTCTGCACGGCTACAAGGTATCCTTTTTCCATTAGTGCAGATTCGGCCACTCTAAGGACCGATCTATCAGTATAGGGCTCCTTCGGTATTAGCCGTGCAGAGGTCCCCAGTGTCTTCTGTGGTTTATTTCCTTATCCTGATTGTTGTGTCACGCATCTATGCGTATAGTGGCTTTTCCTCTTACCTGGGCCCTACTTGGCGCATGCCAGGTACCGCCATTGTGGCTGAACGTGACATAATGCAAGAGCCAACCATAAAGCCCGCAGAGCTGCGTAAGTTGTTTGAATCCATGCTGCACCTGTTTGATGATTTCATGTCTAAGTGGAACGGGTTAATGGACACAGCTTTTCTCCCTTCTAATGATCAAGCTGTTCTAGAAAGCAGGGTACGTGGTCCGCTTTCCCCTGAGGAAATGAATAGAAGGCGAACTGACAAGCTCTGTTTCTATTGTGCCAGTTCATTGCATTTTATATCATGGTGCCCACTCAAGCCAGTGCGCGCTGAGGCTGGCAAGATGCCAGTGCGCGCTGAGGCTGGCAAGATGCCAGTGCGCGCTGAGGCTGGCAAGATGCCCGTTGCACCCACGACCCACAGTCGGGTCACCAAAGCCAGGTCCCATTATAAATCCAAAGTAATCAGACCCCTTGTACCGTCCAGGTTTAGGAGAGCCCCTCCTAGGGCAACCAGACCTGTGGAGGGGGCAACTGATGTTAATAACCTTGCTGAATATTCCGACGATGGGTCAGATGGTGCCAGGCCCCGTACTGGGTCAGATGGTATCAGTCCCTGCCATGTATCCGAGGTCAGACCCCCTTTACCGTCCAGGCCTAGGAGAGCCCTTCCAGGGGTAACCAGGTCTGTGGAGGGGGTAATTGACATCTCAGACCCAGTCGAGTATTCCCCTTCTTCTGATCCCGAGGCACAAATGGACTTTGACTCCCTGGCCGAGAAGGAGTCAAAGGATGAAGCCATGGAGGTTATTCCCATTAATGCCTCTCGTATGTGGCCTCGCCAAACGGCCAGACACCCTAAGGGTGGTCCAGGGCGTAAGATTGTTACAGGCTGTATTACCTGCGGTGCTGTACGCTTATCTGCATCACCCACCGCACTCATAGTGCCAGGTAGCAAGGCCACAATTATGGGGTCTGGCGATGGGGTCACAGCCAAGGAGTTTGGTGGGGAAACCGCAATCATGTTGCCTTTTTCTGGCAGTGAAGTTGTCACACCTGTGGCTGGCAAGCTTCCAGTTAAATCAGTCCCAAGCTGTGTGTCAGCGGTGCCAGAAACCCAGCCAAGCTGTGTGCCAGCGGTGCCAGTCCCAAGCTGTGTGTCAGCGGTGCCAGTCCCAAGCTGTGTGCCAGTCCCAAGCTGTGTGTCAGCGGTGCCAGAAACCCAGTCAAGCTGTGTGCCAGTCCCAAGTTGTGTGCCAGCGGTGCCAGTCCCAAGCTGTGTGTCAGCGGTGCCAGAAACCTAGTCAAGCTGTGTGTCAGCGGTTCCAGAAACCCAGTCAAGCTGTGTGTCAGCGGTGCCAGTCCCAAGCTGTGTGTCAGCGGTGCCAGAAACCCAGCCAAGCTGTGTGTCAGCAGTGCCAGTCCCAAGCTGTGTGTCAGCGGTGCCAGAAACCCAGCCAAGCTGTGTGTCAGCGGTGCCAGTCCCAAGCTATGTGCCAGCGGTGCCAGCCCCGAGCTGTGTGCCAGTACCAAGCTGTGTGTCAGCAGTGCCAGAAACCCAGTCAAGCTGTGTGTCAGCGGTGCCAGTCCCAAGCTGTGTGTCAGCGGTGCCAGAAACCCAGTCAAGCTGTGTGTCAGCGGTGCCAGTCCCAAGCTGTGTGCCAGCGGTGCCAGTCCCGAGCTGTGTGCCAGTACCAAGCTGTGTGTCAGCAGTGCCAGAAACCCAGTCAAGCTGTGTGTCAGCAGTGCCAGTCAAGCTGTGTGTCAGCAGTGCCAGAGCTACATTGCAACACCACTGTACCCATGTCCCACAGAGAGTCCGAGGTTTCCAAACCTCATGGTAAGGCACAGATAGGCGAGCCTACTCCCACTGTTGCCGTGTCGTGTGGGGGGGGTCACCAGTTCTAGATCTCGTTCAAGGAGAAGACGGGAAAAGGTGTCTAACCCTAGTCCCACTGAGTCTATGTCCAGTCTAACTGATGCCAAGATCCCCCTACCCCGTCATGTCCCTGAGGGCTATGTGCAGTTGCCCTTTGGACTGGTGTTCAGGAAGGACCACTGGGTTGCCATTCAAAGGAACCCTCATAGACGGGGGCGTCTTGTGGAGGAGGATGACGACTCTGAGTGGGACCTCAAAGGACTTTGGTGACTGGTGTTCGTGATCTGGTTTCCTGATTCTGTCTGTCATGTTTGTTGTTTTAGGTGCCCTGAGGTCACCTTTTTTGGAGGGGGCTACTGTCACGTTCCCACGTTCCAACCCTGTCTCCCTGCCCTCTGTATTCCTTATGTCTGTGTTTCCCTGTGCTGCTTTCCCTGACATGCAGCTCAGGGGTTAAGTTCTTTGCTCGTTGAGCTTCTGCTGGTAATATGGGCTGATTACTCCCCTATTTAAAGCCATGGGCCCATATCACCATGCTCTTGCATCCTGGTTCACTTCAGCTACAGATTTGTTCCTGAGAGCTTCCTGTTATTCTATCCTAGTGCTTTCTCAGTGTTTCCCCCTTGTCTGAGTTCTAGGTTTCTGATTGACTTCCTGGTATTGACCCTCTGGTCTGGCTGACGGATTTTCTCTGGTGCTATATCCCCGCTTTGGCTCAAGGTATACGTTTTGGTTTTTACCCCTGGCTTATTCATTGACCACTCTTCTGGACATCCCTAGCGGTTCTGTGCTTATCGTATTATATGTTGTGTATCCCTGTAGACCACGGCTTTAGTTTATTGAAGTCCTTCCCTGCAAGTTATTGAGTATATCTCCTTTAGGTGTCTGTGTTTTTCCCAGGACTCTGCACGGCTACAAGGTATCCTTTTTCCATTAGTGCAGATTCGGCCACTCTAAGGACCGATCTATCAGTATAGGGCTCCTTCGGTATTAGCCGTGCAGAGGTCCCCAGTGTCTTCTGTGGTTTATTTCCTTATCCTGATTGTTGTGTCACGCATCTCTGCGTATAGTGGCTTTTCCTCTTACCTTGGCCCTACTTGGCGCATGCCAGGTACCGCCATTGTGGCTGAACGTGACACCTCCCTTTCCACACCCCCCTTCCCCATTTGAGGCACCCTCTTTCTTTTTGTGACATACAGTTGTGTTCAAAATTATTCAATCCCCACTGAAATTGAGTGTTTTGGCCAGTTTGACATTGATTTTGATCATTCAGTCATCTTGCTTACAATTAAATCAAAGAGGCACGTGTAGGTCAGACAAATATAACATAACATTTATAATGAAATAACCACAAATGTCTTTTCTGTGCTCACATCATTATCAGTTTTATTCAACCCCCAAGTGACATTCAATCTTAGTACTTATAACTGTAAAAGGATGTTGTACTAACAGCTTTTAAACGTGAAGCATAGCTTGACACAAGTGTCTTGCAGCGATCTACGGGTATCTTCGCCCATTCGTCATGGGCAAAAGCCTCCAGTTCAGTCACATTCTTAGGCTTGCGCACTGCAACTGCTTTCTTTAAGTCCCACCAGAGGTTCTCAATCGGATTTAAGTCAGGTGACTGCGATGGCCACTCCAATGTTCCAGCCTTTAATCTGCAACCATGCTCTAGTGGACTTGGAGGTATGCTTGGGATCATTGTCCTGTTGAAAGGTCCAACGTCTCCCAAGCCTCAGGTTTGTGACGGACTGCATCACATTGTCATCCAATATCTCCTGGTACTGAAGAGAATTCCTGGTACCTTGCACACGCTGAAGCTTCCCTGTACCTGCAGAAGCAAAACAGCCCCAAAGCATGATTGACCCCCCGCCATGCTTCACAGTAGGCAAGGTGTTCTTTTCTTCATAGGCCTTGTTCTTCCTCCTCCAAACATAGCGTTGATCCATGGGCCCAAAGAGTTCTAATTTTGTTTCATCAGTCCACAGAACACTATCCCAAAACTTCTGTGGTTTGTCCACATGACTTTTGGCATACTGCAGTCGACTCTTCTTATTCTTTGGAGACAGCAAGGGGGTGCGCCTGGGAGTTCTGGCATGGAGGCCTTCATTACGCAGTGTGCGCCGTATTGTCTGAGCTGAAACTTCAGTACCCACATCTGACAAATCTTTTCTCAGTTCCTCAGCAGTCACACGGGGACTTTTCTCCACTCTACGCTTCAGGTAGCGCACAGCAGTCGAAGTCAGCATCTTCTTTCTGCCACGACCAGGTAGCGTTTCAACAGTGCCCTTTGCCTTGAATTTGCGAATGATGCTTCCTATGGTCTCTCTTGCTATGTTTAACATCTTTGCAATCTTCTTATAGCCATTGCCCTTCCTGTGAAGAGTAATCACCTCTTCTCTTGTCTTCCTGGACCATTCTCTTGACTTCACCATGTTTGTAACCACACCAGTAAATGTCTAGAAGGAGCTGAGTATCACAGTCATTTTAAAGCTGCCTAATTGGTGCTTATTATGCTTTATTGCTGCTCCGTGACATCCACAGGTGTTTTCAATACCTGATTGAAAACACTTGAATGAACCTCTGTTCTTCAGAGTGGTAGTCTTTAAGGGGTTGAATAATTGTGTCAATGAAGAATTCACAAAAGAAACATTTACTACTGCATTACAAAACCAATTGATGTCATTTTAGTTGCATATGGTTCTTTAAAAAGTCCTTGTAGGATTTCATTCTGAATACAATTACAAATGTACACTAAATTCCCTAAAACCCTTTACAGCATTGGGGGGTTGAATAATTTTGAACACAACTGTATGTAAATTTACACTGGACTTTTCGCGATACCCCTTGACTTATTTACATTTGAAACGTCTTCTGCGTCAGGCCCTGCGAGGCCGTTGATTGTTGGTCATCTTGTGACACTTTCCTTTTCAATAAAAAATGTTGAAACATAAAAAAAAGAAAGACTTCCGGACATGCGCGGTAGTTGAAATGCACGGAAATGGAAATGACGAGGGGTGTTCAAAGCTGTTGATCATTTATGTAATTACTTTCAACTGTGTCCTTTTGAGATTTTGAAAAGTATTTGTATTTAAGAGTGGGGAGGGGAATGTACTGCATGCATTTTTGTTTCCCTGATGAAGTCCTGTTTATCTATGGATAAGCGTTGGAATTATTGTATGCTGTGTTACGAATAAAACGCTTTTTATTGGATTCGACTTCTTTTGGTGGTCCTGTGGCGGCGGGGTGAACCAGGAGCGCGACCTTTTACGAGAGGAGCGGTAACAAATCAGCAAAGATACCTTTACAAGCTTACAACACTTTATGCTGTGTGAGTGCATTGGTACGTATTTCACTACCAAGTGCCGTAAATTATGTTTCAAGCTTAAAACACTTTGTGCTGGGTGAGTGCATTGGTATGAACCCCACTGCCAATTGCCTTAAATTACGTTTTAAAGTGCACTTCCCATAATTTTGTATATTTTTTTGAGTAATTGTTAAGGCATTAATGGGAAGAATTGTCTTTTGGGAATGTACACTTATTATCCAGTGATTTTCTGAACCCCAGTTTGGCTACACAATTTTATTTGTACCTACAGTATAATGCATGGCAGACTGGTATGGCTGGCACACTGGTATGGCACACACTGGTATAAGGCATGGCAGACTGGTCCCCTAATGCAGTGGTCCCCAACCCTGGTCCTCAGGGCCCACTAACAGGCCAGATTTTGCAGATCACCATGGGGAAATGCAGACTGAATCCTGCAATCACTGCGCAGCAAATCATAACACCTGTGCTGTGCTTCAGATATCTGGCAAACCTGGCCTGTTAGTGGGCCCTGAGGACCGGGGTTGGGGACCACTGCCCTAATGTGTCTGTCCCTTGATATGTGTTTCTGTCCCCCAGTAGCTCTGACCTTGGTGTGTGTCAGTCAGTAGGTGCTGCTGGAGGAGCTTCCCGGGCCGTTGCTATGGACACTCTCTGGGTTTCCAGGCTTGGCTGGAGAGCAGTGTTAACCAGTGGGTCCCAGGTCTCCCTCCCGGGGAATATACAGAGACAGCCCAGCCTCCCCTCCTGCACTGCTGGACACATCAAGCCCTCGGTATAGTTTAAACGTAAGTTATTTGGAAAGCCTGCTCCTGTGTCTCCTCTAGCTCTGTGTGGCCCATGCACCCTAACACCCGGCCTGCCCGAGTCTGATTACACCATGGCACAGGTTTACTCGTGATCAGACTCGGGCAGGCCGGGTGTTAGATTGGGGGAGGGGGCACACAGAGCTAGAGGAGACACAGGAGCAGCCTCACCAAATAACTTACCTTTAAACTATACCGAGGGCTTGATGTATCCAGCAGTGCAGGAGGGGAGGCTGGGCTGTCTCTGTAAATTCCCCCTCCAGCAGTGCCGCAAGATCGCTTCCAGCTCTGCAATGGCCGGCTGTCGGATATAATCTCTGCACGTGAATACAACACGTTTATATATATTGGATTTATTAGCCAAGCCTCCAATATGTCTATATTGGACTTACCGGACCTACCTCGGCAGTTGCCTCCAATATATCAGGGATTATTATTTCATAAGAAATTTATACGAGACACAAATATCAATCGTCTATATCTCTTAGAAATTATCCTGAATTCTTTTAATTGTCTGTATTTTGCTTTAAAAAATACAATAATCAACAATTGGATAAAAATATATATATATTTATTACGTATACAAAAAAGTTTCAAATCTCATATCATGAACAAAAATTTATAAACCACAACCCATCAGCATATAAAAACTAGCTTCACAATATATGTATCTCCGGTTAGTAACTGCATATATGATTAATATCATTTACCTTATCAGTTAGTAACTAATACACAAATGGTTAATAAACATTTCTGCTTAATACAACATGCATTTCCCAGCAAACAATGTTTAACCAGCCAGCTCTTATAGATATATATATATATATCTCTATGCTACATGGATCAACAAAAGATGAGCTAATTTAATGATAAGTAATAAAAACTTATTTAGTGAATCCTCCCCTAATCTCGAGAATTAAACTTCTAATCTTTTGCTTTTTATTTTGTAGTTATATAATTCCTTGCTCATTAATTTTAATCACAGTAATTTCCAAATTCAATATATATATTGGTATCAATCTTGCAACATTTCTTTAGGAATAAATCCTTATATCCACTTCTTCATATTTCTATCTGCAGAATAGAATTACTTAGAATTTGGATTTTAACCGTATCTGAGAAGTCTCAGTCTACGTTGCAAAAATCTCTACAAATATATTTTTACATTAATTCCTTATTTCATACATTACCTGTCCAATCTGGATTTTGATAAGTCTGCCTTGGCTTTGTTTTGGAATATGTGAAAATTATCGATATTAGATAATTAATGCATGTGAGTTAGAGATTTGGTGAGAATATTGATTGCCTCATATCTTGGGATCTGCCTGCATCGTGGTGTGAGTCTCTGTGCTGGAATCTCCAACTTCTCAGAGTGTCATGTATAATGAATGTCTGAGTGCATGGCGATGTGAGCCTCTCTCTGCTGAAATCTCTGACTTCTCAGAGTGTCATATGTACGGGATGTCCGAATGCATTGCGGTGTGAGTCTGTCTGCTGACATCTCTGACTCAGTTACAAAAAAAACCTTTGCCGCCTATTATAGCCAATTTGACGTCATAGTTAATTATTTTTACTATCCTCTAGAGGGCAGTATTGCACTTCTTATATTAATTCCAATTAATTCCACCATTTCTTTTTAATAGTCTTATCTCGGGTCAAAAGGTCAGACTAACTTAACAAAGAGCCTGGTCTTTTAACTACTAGACTGTCTCTGTCATCTGATTTATAGCTCTCCTCCCTTTTGGTTGCTTAGAGCCTTATCAGCTAAATTCTTTCCTGGTTAACTCACAGAATCTATTCTTTAGTAATTTTTATTATTTACCAATTATATACTATATTTTGGAGTATATTTCCTACACTGTAAATATAATAAAATATACCTTGATTATAAACATATATTTTGTGAATATAATTCTATATTACAGAATATTTTCTCTTATTCCTATACCCAAAAGACAAAATCTCTTTTGTTTTAAAACTTCAGACAAACCAATAACTTATGACATGTCTTAGCATTATCTCACATTCATTCATTCTAGGTTCCTTCATGTCTGGAAAAACTTCACCTAGGAATGAACTCTATATAAAAAAAATCTAGTTCATTTCTAAACGTAGAGAAATTTTGAAAGAAAAACTGTCTTTAAAACAAAATGGCTACAAGCGTCCATTTTAAAATTCTCATTTGTGTGTAATATACCCGACACGGCCCGAGAGTCCCAGAAGACAGCAGCCGGCCACCTCCGCAGCAGACTCGAGCCAAAAGATGCAATCTGAGTCCCCGCTCCCCGGGAGGTCCACAACAGGGTGAATCATGTCATGGCAGCCAGGCACATACCTGGTCTAGTGGCTGGCTGGTACCCGGCCCGTTGGGAGAAAGACACAGGCGCCTGCAAGCTGAGGATACGCCGCCCACACGACATGCATCTGAATCCCGCGCTTCCCCATGTAGGCTCATGCGTGTGGGCGCGGTCAGCCGGTGCCACATACTGATACTGTAGTAGTACTCATGCACGTGTGCCGGTCTCCTAATTAGGTACGGATGCCGGCGCTAATGAAAAAAATAGTGCAGCGGCGGAGCAAAATATGCCGCTTTACTTTTTTGCCGCCTGGCACAAGTGCTGCACCCGGCTACATGGACGGGCCGGCCCTGGGCGCAGCTGGGCATAAAGGATTTGGGCCTGGGTACATGTCAGCCTGTAGCAGAGATCACTCTGCATCAGTGACACCCTGCAAGGTGAGGCGTATCCTTTGCAGCCAAAGCTGCTGTGGGACCACCAGTGCCAACTCCTGCTGGCGTCTCAGATGGACCCTGCATATATAGAGCATGACTATTACTGCACATAGGGTGACAGCCACATCATTAAACAGGTCCATAGCTATGGCGTGTGGGGCCAAGAGAACACTTGTGCTGCATTCCTTATGATAGGATGTTAATTGCCTTTTAATTTGGTGCAAGGTTTTTCTTCAATTTTTTTGGCTTCTTTTCTTCTTTTTCCGTCAGTTAACACCAGGGTTGAGCAGTAGGTAACTTTTTGTGATTAGTGTCGGCGCAAAAATTTACGCCGGGACCAAATGATCTGTTGGAAAGTGCTCTGTAGCGCTCCCCATGTTGAGTATAGGACGCAATAAGTACAGTAAGCTTGTGCTATGAATCATTAATTACCGCACGCTAAGTGGTTTTCGCTGTTTGTAGCGAGAGGCAAACGATCCGTTGGTCTGGCGCTAGACTGAATTTACCTAGCGCTAGCGTGAAAACAGGCTGACGCTAGGGTTAGCTCTAGTGCACTGAAACGAAAATTCGAGATCAGTTCGGCCAAAAACTGAAACCGAAAATGACTTTTTCCCCCCTTCAATTTATTTTAAAGATAGTTTTTTGTATAATTGTATTAATACTAGACTTCATTAAATTAATATCATGAATTTAAATTAATCCACATTAAAACTTTTAAGATATTTTTGTCCTATTTTGGTGGCGTTATTTTGCATCTAGTGCATACATTCATGTGTAAAATTTGTGGATACACACGGACAGTGTGAGGGGCAGGGTTGTAGACCACAGGTATATTAGGCGTCTGGAAAATGCTATTTTCCCACTAAAGGGTTAATTCTGACTCAGTGCCTAATTAAGACTGCCCTGCCCATATAGGTGCAGGCGTGTGTGATTCCAGGAGAGACACACAGACAGACAGAGAGCGAGCTGTTGTGTGAACAGTCTGTGTGCTGGCTGCAGCAAGGAGAGGAACTCCTGAACCTGAAGGGAAGTACGTTTTGATACCCAGTTCATTTGTTGGCAAGTGGCCTAGCTGCCCAATATATCTAGAGAGTGTATCGTATGTTTAGCTAGGCTCCATAGACGGAGTAGGCGTTTATTTGATGTTTTATTTGATTTGCTGCTGTACCCTGCTACTGTTTATGATGGAATAAAATAAAGAGGGACCAACGAACCTTGCATTCAGTGCCTTTATCACAACACACACACATGTCTTATAGTTGCTGGGATATGTAAATGTCTTCTGCAATTCAGAGAACTCTGAATTACTGCGATGTCAAAATGTTTTTAGCAACTATAAAAAATATATTATTTGCTGTGTGGAGGCATTTAATTTCATTGTTTTGCCCTCCACCACAACTCAACGGAGGATAGAGATATATATATATATATATACAGTTGTGTTCAAAATTATTCAACCCCCAATGCTGTAAAGGGTTTTAGGGAATTTAGTGTACATTTGTAATTGTATTCAGAATGAAATCCTACAAGGACTTTTTAAAGAACCATATGCAACTAAAATGACATCAATTGGTTTTGTAATACAGTAGTAAATGTTTCTTTTGTGAATTCTTCATTGACACAATTATTCAACCCCTTAAAGACTACCACTCTGAAGAACAGAGGTTCATTCAAGTGTTTTCAATCAGGTATTGAAAACACCTGTGGATGTCACGGAGCAGCAATAAAGCATAATAGGCACCAATTAGGCAGCTTTAAAATGACTGATACTCAGCTCCTTCTAGACATTTACTGGTGTGGTTACAAACATGGTGAAGTCAAGAGAATGGTCCAGGAAGACAAGAGAAGAGGTGATTACTCTTCACAGGAAGGGCAATGGCTATAAGAAGATTGCAAAGATGTTAAACATACTAAGAGAGACCATAGGAAGCATCATTCGCAAATTCAAGGCAAAGGGCACTGTTGAAACGCTACCTGGTCGTGGCAGAAATAAGATGCTGACGTCGACTGCTGTGCGCTACCTGAAGCGTAGAGTGGAGAAAAGTCCCCGTGTGACTGCTGAGGAACTGAGAAAAGATTTGTCAGATGTGGGTACTGAAGTTTCAGCTCAGACAATACGGCGCACACTGCGTAATGAAGGCCTCCATGCCAGAACTCCCAGGCGCACCCCCTTGCTGTCTCCAAAGAATAAGAAGAGTCGACTGCAGTATGCCAAAAGTCATGTGGACAAACCACAGAAGTTTTGGGATAGTGTTCTGTGGACTGATGAAACAAAATTAGAACTGTTTGGGTCCATGGATCAACGGTATGTTTGGAGGAGGAAGAACAAGGCCTATGAAGAAAAGAACACCTTGCCTACTGTGAAGCATGGCGGGGGATCAATCATGCTTTGGGGCTGTTTTGCTTCTGCAGGTACAGGGAAGCTTCAGCGTGTGCAAGGTACCATGAATTCTCTTCAGTACCAGGAGATATTGGATGACAATGTGATGCAGTCCGTCACAAACCTGAGTCTTGGGAGACGTTGGACCTTTCAACAGGACAATGATCCCAAGCATACCTCCAAGTCCACTAGAGCATGGTTGCAGATTAAAGGCTGGAACATTTTGGAGTGGCCATCGCAGTCACCTGACTTAAATCCGATTGAGAACCTCTGGTGGGACTTAAAGAAAGCAGTTGCAGTGCGCAAGCCTAAGAATGTGACTGAACTGGAGGCTTTTGCCCATGACGAATGGGCGAAGATACCCGTAGATCGCTGCAAGACACTTGTGTCAAGCTATGCTTCACGTTTGAAAGCTAAGTACTAAGATTGATAATGATGTGAGCACAGAAAAGACATTTGTGGTTATTTCATTATAAATGTTATGTTATATTTGTCTGACCTACACGTGCCTCTTTGATTTAATTGTAAGCAAGATGACTGAATGATCAAAATCAATGTCAAACTGGCCAAAACACTCAATTTCAGTGGGGGGTTGAATAATTTTGAACACAACTGTAATATATATATATATATATATATATATATACACATATACACATACAGTTGCAAGAAAAAGTATGTGAACCCTTTGGGATTACGTGGAGTTTTGCATGAATTGGTCATAAAATGTGCTCTGATCTTTATATAAGGCTAGGGTCAAATGAACGCATTATTTGCAGCGACTGTCAAAAGGTGTGTCCGAACGCATTGATGTATTTTTTCACGGAATGCGTGAAAACGGTCATACGATGCACATTTTCGTGCGTGATTTGTTACAGATCCGAACCAGGAAACTTTGGGTGTCTGGACGTTATGTTGGCCGAACATGAGCAGCGTCTGACGTCTCCTAATCACGCATACACGCCGCTATGCCGCCGCAGCGCACTCTGTACGTCAGCACTAGCGGTTCTGCGTTCTCGAAAAAATGCATTCATTTTCCACTTGCGTTGCGCAGCCGGACTTTCGTGCGGCCGTACTTCATATATTGGCCGTCGTTGCGCGTCATTTGCTGCTGCTGCGGCCGTGATTAAGTGCGCCTAAACGCACGTTAAAAATGCGCTAGTCTGACCCCAGCCTTTGTCACAACAATTTGAAAAACACAGTCTGCTTAAAATAATACAACACAAACATTATATGTTTTCATGTGTTTATTGAACATAACATGTAAACATTCACAGTGCAGGGTGGAAAAAGTATGTGAACCCCTAGCCTAATGACTTCTCCAAGAGCTAATTGGAGCCAGGAGTGAGCCAACCTTGAGTCCAATCAGTGTGATATTATTGGATGTGTTGCTGAAAGCTGTCCTGCCCTTTAAAAACACACACCAGTTTTGGGTTTACTGGTTTCAAGAAGCCTGGGCTTTAGCCATTTTTGAAGAAGAATGGAGCAAACATAGAAACATAGAAAAATGTCGGCAGATAAGAACCTTTCGGCCCATCTAGTCTGCCCAATTACATGGATACTTTACCTGGATTTATCATTTGTTTAGGATAGCTTTATGCCTATCCCATGCTTGCTTAAATTCAATTACTGTTTTGGTCTCTACCACTTCTACTGGAAGGCTGTTCCATGTATCCACCACCCTCACGGCCGGCGCTGCCGCTAGGCCAACTAGGCGGGCGCCTAGAGCGCAGCACCCACCTAGGGCGCAGCGGCAGCCGGCCCGACCAATTGAAAAAGAAAAAAAAAATAAATTGTAAATAAAAATGCCCGTGGGGCACCCTGGGGCGGCCGCGTGCTGCAGCCAGCCCCAATACGAGCCGACGTCACCGCCGGCGTCAAGGAGACGGAGGCGTGGACTTGGTGCTTCCAGCTTCCTGGACCAAGTCCACGCCTCCATCTCCTTGACGCCAGCAGCGACGCCAGCACGCATGAGACTGGCTACAGGAAGACAGCGCTGGAGGCAAATACCCATGTGTGAGCTGCTGGGTAAGTACCCATGTGTGAGCCTGGGGGCAAATACCATGTGTGAGCCTGGGGGCAAGTACCCATGTGTGAGCCTGGGGGCAAGTACCCATGTGTGAGCCTGGGGGCAAGTACCCATGTGTGAGCCTGGGCAATATCTCCATGCCATGTGTGAGCTGGAGGCAATATATTCACCATGTGAGCTTTTTTTTTTTTTTGGGGGGGTGCAAGTAGCTGGTCTTGCCTAGGGCGCAAAATAGTCTAGCACCAGCCCGGACCACCCTCTCAGTAAAATAATGCTTCCTGATGTTACTTTTAAACCTTTGCCCCTCTAATCTAAGACTATGTCCTCTTGTTTTGCTATTTTGTTTCCTTTTAAATATACTCCCTTCCTCTACCTTGTGGATTCCCTTTACGTATTTAAATGTTTCTATCATATCTCCTCTGTCTCGTCTTTTTTCCAAGCTGTACATGTTAAGATCATTAAGCCTTTCCTGGTAACTTTTCTCCTTCAAGCCATACACCATTTTAGTAGCCCTTCTCTGAACTCTATCTAAGATGTCTATATCCTTCTGGAGATACGGTCTCCAGTACTGCACACAGTACTCCAAGTGAGGTCTCACCAGTGCTCTGTACAGTGGCATGAGCACTTCCCTTTTCCTACTGCTAATACCTCTCCCTACACAACCAAGCATTCTGCTAGCATTTCCTGCTGCTCTATTACATTGACTACTTACCCTTAGATCCTCTGAAATAATGACCCCTAAGGCTAGGGACAGATGAGCGCATTTTCTGCGGCCACCGTCAAAATGTACGTCGATGCGTGCGCACGCATTTTTTCACGGAATACGCTTGAGTGGTCGGACGATGCTCAATTCTGGACGTATTCCATGACGGTGGGGTGAAAAAAGAGTAAAAATCAGATGAATCTAATCACTTGAGAAATGAAAAATAAGGGCAAGGGTTATAAAAAGCCGTTTTGGGGATGGTGGCGTTTTTCAAAGATGGATCCTGCACACGTCTTTGTGTTTGGTGTGATGGGGTACCTGTACCTAAAGAGGAAGAGAAAGCGGCGAACCTGGGTTCATGAAATCAACGCTGCCAGACCCACGCATGGACACTTTGTGACGCTGTACAGGCCACTGCGAGAGAGGGACCCCGTGAAGTTCTTCAACTACATGCGGATGTCCATCGCCTCCTTTGATGAACTGTTGTCGCGGGTACGGGAGCCACTGACCAAGAGGGACACCAACATGCGGCCCGCCATACCACCGGAGGAGATGATAGTCATCACTTTGAGGTACGTACTGTCACACACCTGTATACATGACATCGCTGCCAGTCACCTGACATGAGTGCATCATGTCTGTAGTCACATGCCCACTGTTACATGCACACACACACACACACGGGCATCACATCACACGTACATAATCATAAATGACTCCGACAACAATGTTGAAAATAATACTATAATATGAAAAGAAACTGTAATATATTATGGACATATATTACAACTCGTAAACTGAAGGTCAGTATATATACAAAATCAAAACAATAACACATAACAAACAAATAATAAAACATATTTAGCTCATGTATCAAAGTTGCTGATACCGCGGAGCATCTGGGTCATGAGGGCCGGTGGTGTGGCTACAGCTGGACCCCGACTCCGTGTGTGGCCTGGCTCCAGGGGGCATGGCTGGGTGGGTGGACAGCACCTCACTGGAGACGGAAGATCCACTGGCGGATTGTGGCACAGCATGGTAGGCGGCTGCGTGATGGGGACGTGAAAGGATGTCCTCCAATATTGCCAGAGATCTGTGGCGATACTCCATTTTCTCTGCCTCGCTCATCTTGTTCAGGAGGAGCGTACATGCATTGGAGAAAGACATGTCCACGGAGTCCGCAAGCATGCAGCGTTGGTGTGCATGGGTGGTCTGTGCCTCCATGAAGGTGAGCATGGCCTGCTCGAGGTCTGCAGCTTGTGCCCTTCTCTTCTGGCCAGGTCTGGTGCTGACCGTTGTCGCGGTACCTGCCACCTGTGGTGTCGCCAAATCCTCCTCCATCTGCGACTCAGCACCACCTGGTTCTCCTCCTCCTGGCAGCTGGCATAATCTCCTGGCACCATTTGTTGTGCCTGGGTGCCGGAGGTCGATGGCTGGTCCATGCTGCTGACACTCCTGCGCGGCTCCTGGGTCCTGCGGAGGAACGATAGCTGCTCTGCATATATGTAGCCACGGACCTTTTTCGCACCAGCTCCAGAGCGCGCAGCCATGGCCTGCTTCTTCTGGACGCGCATGTAGTTGTCGCGTACTGTGCGCCATTTGTTCATCGCCTCTTGTGCTGCAAAAACATGATGAGAGTGACATTAGCTTGTGTTCATGGTATGTGATCATATTCAAACATTTTTGTTTGTCTTCTAGGTATCTCGCTAGTGGGTGCAGTTTGAAGGATCTGCATTATAGCTTCCGCGTTGGCAGATCAACAGCTGGTGAGATCGTCCGCAAGGTGTGCCAAACATATGGGAGACCATGAAGGGCGAATGTTTGCCAAGACCGACACATACGGCATGTCTGGAAATTGCAGCAGGATTCTGGGAGAGAGCCACTTTCCAAACTGCCTGGGAGCCGTGGATGGCAAACATGTCCGCATAGTGAAGCCACCGCACAGTGGCTCACTGTATCAGAATTATAAACATTACTTTTCTATTGGCCTACTGGCGGTGTCAGATGCCAACTATAGTTTCGTGTATGTGGATGTCGGTTCATACGGCAAGGACTCTGACTCCACTGTTCAGGAACTCCACACTGTGGAATGAAATTGAGAGTGGGACCCTGAACATCCCCAGAGCCGCACCATTGCCTGGCAGTGACGTGACAGTCCCCTATGCCTTCGTGGGTGACGAAGCATTCGGACTATCCACACACCTCCTAAGGCCCTACTCAGGGACACACCTGACTGTGAAGAAGCGTGTTTAATTATAGGCGGTCGCGGGCGAGACGGTATGTGGAGTGTACCTTTGGCATACTGACCAACAAGTGGAGGATTCTACATAGACCGCTGGATGTCAATGTGGACTTCTGTGTGGACATAGTGAAATGCTGTTGCATTCTACATAACTATGTGCGGGCCAGGGATGGTTTTAATTTTGACGATACCCTCACAGTTGTCGGTCTTGAGGATGATGTGAACTATGACATCATAGCTGTGAATAGATAGAGCATCGCGATACCTGTTGCTGTATCTAATTATTTCATCAGTGATGCAGGTGAGGTGCCCTGGCAGCTGGGGAGCATTTGAGTTTCACATCAATGATTTCGTTTGTTTATTTTATTATTGTGATTTACATTTATGGGATTATGAATTAAATAATATTATACTCACTCTGTATGTGCTGCTCCTTCTCGGACCACGTATCGTACTCCGGGTACACCTGACGGGACACCTCGACCATGCGCTCGCCTTCTTCCCCTTGTCCTTATAACGCTCGCAGGCCGTATCCCAGATCCCTGGATGCTCCCCCACAGCGCTGATGAGCCTCTCGACGTCCATCTCTGGTCCAGACATCATTCACAGTCGCAGGTACTCACCAACGCAATTCTAGGGAATCTGGCTGTTCGAACGTTATGTAGGCCGCACACTAGCAGCGTCTGACGTCTCCTAATCACGCACACACGCTGCCATGCGGCCGCCGCGCACTCTGTACGTCAGTAGCAGCGGTTTCACGTTCTGAGAAAAATGCGTTCATTTGCTGGTTGCGTGGTGTCGGCGCACTTTCGTACGCACGTACTTCGTATATTGGCCGTCATTGGCCGTTATGTGCTGCTACTGCCGCCGTGATTTAGTGCGTCTGCACGCGCGTTCCGACTGCCCCACTCTGACCCTAGCCTAAATCCCTTTCCTCAGATGTTGAGGTTGGGACTGTATCAAATATTCTATATTCAGCCCTTGGGTTTTTACGTCCCAGGTGCATTATCTTACACTTATCCATATTAGAACTCAATTGCCACAACTCCGACCATTTTTTTAGTTTACCTAAATCATTTGTCATTTGGCTGATCCCTCCAGGAACGTCAACCCTGTTGCAAATCTTTGTGTCATCAGCAAAAAGACATACTTTTCCATTAATACCTTCTGCAATATCACTAATAAAAATATTAAAGAGAATGGGTCCAAGTACTGACCCCTGAGGTACCCCACTGGTAACAAGACCTTGCGCCGAATAAACTCCATTTACCACAACCCTCTGTTGTCTGTCACTCAGCCACTGCCTAATCCATTCAACAATATTGGAATCCAAGCTCAAAGATTGCAATTTATTGATAAGCCTTCTATGCGGAACAGTATCAAAAGCCTTACTGAAATCTAAATAAGCATTGTCTACTGCACCACCTGTGTCTATTATTTTTGTTACCCAATCAAAAAAATCAATAAGATTAGTTTGGCATGATCTCCCTGAGGTAAACCCATGTTGTTTCTGATCCTGTAATCTATGTGTTTTTAGATGTTCAACAATCCTTTCCTTTAACATGGTTTCCATTAATTTCCCCACTACTGACGTAAGACTAACTGGCCTATAGTTCCCCGATTCCTCCATACTACCCGTCTTGTAAATGGGCACAGCATTTACTAATTTCCAGTCTTCTGGGACGACTCCCGTTAACAGATTTATTTAACCAATCCTTGTTAATGGTTTTGCTATTACATCACTGAGCTCTTTTAATAATTTAGGGTGGATCCCATCAGGCCCCATTGACTTATTTGTCTTTACTTTAGACAGAGTACATGGGAGGACACCACGGAGGAAGCCATTGCTGTCCAAAAAGACTATTGCAGCACGTTTGAAGTTTGCAAAAGAGCACCTGGATGTTCCACAGCACTACTGGCAAAATATTCTGTGGACAGATGAAACCAAAATTGAGTTGTTTGGAAAAAACACACAACACTATGTGTGGAGGAAAAAAAAGGCACAGCACACCAACATCAAAACCTCATCCCCACTGTAAAACATGGCGGAGGGAGCATCAAGGTTTGGGGCTGCTTTGCTGCCTCAGGGCCTGGACGGATTGTTGTGATTGATGGAAAAATGAATTCCAGAGTTTATCAAGACAGAGCTAAGAGAGGAGGGGGAATTGTTATCTATGTTGACAACTCCATAAAGTTCACCCCGTTGCAGAATCCTAGCTCCGCAGCCACATTTGATTTCCTTTCTGGTACTATTGAGATCCCGTTCAGTAAAACAATTATTGTTGCTGGATTCTACCGCCCACCGAGTTCCCCAGTGCACTCCCTTTCTGACATAACCCAAATCCTTAGTAAATTAGTAGCTCAAAACCAAAAAAGTGAATTGCTGGTTCTCAGCGACGTTAATGTTGATTGGCTGAATCCTAAAAACAATAAACACTGCTCACTGTTTAAGGCTTAGCAGCTAACACAATTAGTCTCCTCCCCCACTCGCATTAATATGAAAAGCCCTAACCACACCTTGCTGGACTGGATTCTCTCCTCATGTCCTGATCGAATACAGGAGGTAGGCGTTCTCGCTAGCAGTTTCAGTGATCACTGCCTAGTGTACTGTGTGCGCAAAATAAAGGGCCACAAAATGTCCACCAAAGGTAATAATCACCAGGTCTTTCAAGAAATTTAATCTTGAATCCTTCCTAAATGATCTCAAACAGCTCCCATGGTACAGACTAAACCTAATCCCAGACCTGGACTGTGCAATTGAATACTTTCAATCCGAGCTCCTGAAAGTCTGGAACACCCATACCCCACTGTGCAAAGTGCGAGTAAAAGGGGCCCACCTCCCCTGGGATACAGCTGACCTCACACATATGTACCAGTTTAGAGACTCCCTGTGGTCAAATTTCAAGAGTACTGGATCCATGAACAATCACTGTGAATACCGAAAATACAAGAATGCATGCACAAAACAAACAAAAATGGCTAAAGCCCAATACTTCAATGAAATTTAAACAATAACATATCAAACCCTAGAAATTTTTGGAAAATCATAAGTAACATACAAGCACCCCCCGTCCACTCCCAACCGGCTGCTGTCAAAGTAAACAACCAAACTGTACAACACCCCCTAGATGTAGCAAATGCTTTTAATAATTATTTTGTTGGATGTGCCACCACCCTGATTGCTAAGCTCGGAAATGACACGCAATCAGAAAGGCCGCACGCACGTCACGACCCACCAACTGTGCAAAGACCCTGTAACGCAGAGAAATTCAGTTTTAGACCAGTGCCTGTCAGTGTCATCACTAAACTTCTCCGTAACCAAAAAATTAAATACCAATCTGGACCTGATCAAATCCCAGCAATGCTGCTGAAAATCAGTGCGCCAGCAATTGCAAAACTTGTCGCAACCCTAATCAATGACTCACTGGCGACTGGATACATACCCAAACTCTGGAAGACTGCAAGGGTGGTACCTATCCATAAAAGTGGAGATACTTTGGTATCCAACTACCGCCCGATATCACTGCTCCCTGTAATGTCAAACATTCTGGAAAAATGTGTCTACACTCAATTACGTGATTATTATCAGTATCGGAACTATTTAACCCCAGATCAATCAGGCTTTCGTCCAAAACATTCAACTACAACCGCCCTTTTAAAAGTTTGTAATGATATCCAAGCGGGCATGGAACAAGGAAACCTAACTGGAGCCATCTTCCTTGATTTTGCCAAGGCCTTTGACACAGTAGACCATGGCATCCTATTACAAAAACTTAAAAACTCCGGTATTGGTGATAGCACGCTAACCTGGTTCCAATCATATGTGTCTGATCGGTCGCAATATGTGCCCATTTCTGGCAGCACTTCTCTTCCCCTCCCAGTCACGTGCGGTGTACCCCAAGGCTCGATACTCGGCCCCCTGCTATTCACAATACTCATAAATGATCTGCCCAATGTCTGCAAAGCCTCAACTGTACACATGTATGCAGACGACACTGTAATCTATACCAGCCAACCAAATCTCCCGCAGCTGGAGGCCGTGCTGCAAGACCAATTCACAGGGGTAGAAAAGTGGATTGCAGATAACAAACTTTTTCTAAATACTGACAAAACTGTTACAATGCTCTTTGGAACCGCACCTAAACTACACAAATTGCAAACACCCCATCTATGTGTGGGGACAAGATCAAATGACACACTGACTACAGTCACTTCTCTCAAATATCTAGGTAAGTGGTTAGACTCAAATCTATCTTTTGGCCCCCACATCGAAAAACTCTCATCTAAACTCTACCCAAACTAGGTGCCCTGTACAGAAACAAATCCTGCCTGAGCCCCGCGGTAAGAAAGCAGATTGTGCAACAAATGCTTATGCCAGCCATTGAATACGGAGATGTAGTGTATGCAGCTGCCCCACAAACACACCTCCAGAAACTTACTACATTGTATAACTCATTCTGCCGCTTTGTGCTACAATGTAACTACATGACGCACCATTGTGACATGTTAAAAGAACTAAACTGGCCATCGCTGGAATCTAGACGCACCCTTCACCTTTCCAACCTGGTGTTTAAGAGCTTTTCTGGGAAGCTACCACCTACCTGAATAGACTGCTTCCCTCAGCAGTTCCCTCATCCTATAACCTCAGATCCAGGACCAGCACCTTACTTGCAATACCGCAATACAAAAAGAAAGTGGCTCAATCCTCATTTTCCTACAGAGCACCGCAAATATGGAATAACCTCCCAGACGCCATCAAATCTTCCCCCAGTCTGAAGTCCCTTAAGAGTTCCCTATTCACATACCTCAATACGGAATGCACCTGTAAACATGTAACATAATTACTTTATTTCCTACATATTTATTTTTCTGTTAATCTGTATATTTGGTTTTGTGTTAATATCTTGCATTTTACTATTTTGTATTTCTGTAACCATTCAATGTTCTTGAACCCAGGACATACTTGAAAACGAGAGAAATCTCAATGTATCCTTCCTGGTAAAATCCTTTATAAATAAATATAAATAAATGTGAACCATGCCTCGCTGAAAAGAGCTCTCAAAGACCTACGATCAAGAAATGTTGACTTGCATGAAGCTGGAAAAGGTTACAAAAGTATCTCCAAAAGCCTTGATGTTCATGTGTCCACGGTAAGACTGACTGTCTACAAATGGAGAAAGTTCAGCACTGTTGCTACTCTCCCTAGGCGTGGTCTAGCGCAGAATGCTTAATGAGGTAAAGAAGAATCCTAGAGTGTCAGCTAAAGACTTACAGAAATCTCTGGCACATGCTAACATTTTTGTTGACACATTTACAATAAGGAAAACATTCAACAAGAATGGAGTACATGGGAGGACACCATGGAGGAAGCCATTGCTGTCCAAAAAGAATATAGCAGCAAGTTTGAAGTTTGCAAAGGAGCACCTGGATGTTCCACAGCACTACTGGCAAAATATTCTGTGGACAGATGAAACCAAAATAGAGTTGTTTGAAAAAAACACACAACACTATGTGTGGAGAAAAAAAGGCACAGCACACTAACATCAAAACCTCATCCCCACTGTAAAACATGGCGGAGGGAGCATCATGGCTTGGGGCTGCTTTGCTGCCTCAGGGACTGGACGGATTGTTGTCATTGATGGAAAAATGAATTCCAGAGTTTATCAAGACATTTTGCAGGAAAACGTAAGACCATCTGTCCGCCAACTGAAGCCCGGCAGAGGATGGGTGATGCAACAGGACAATGACCCAAAGCATACAAGTAATTCAACAAAAGAATGGCTTCAACAAAACAAAATACGCCTTCTGGAGTGGCCCAGTCAGAGTCCTGACCTCAACCCGATTTAAATGCTGTGGCATGACCTTAAGAGAGTGATTCACACCAGATATCTCAAGAATATTGCTACACTGAAACAGTTTTGCAGAGGAGTGGTCCAAAATTACTCCAGATCGTTGTGCAGGTCTGATCTGCAACTACAGGAAACATTTGGTTGAGGTTATTGCTGCCAAAGGAGGGTCAACCAGTTATTAAGTCCAAAGGCAGGGCCGTAGGGAGGGCGAGGCGAGGGAGGCACTCGCCTCGGGTGCAGCAGCTGTGAGGGGGCGCAGCCAGTGCTGGCTAGGGCCGGTTTTAGCAGGCACAGTGGGCCACGCTATTTTCCATCAACTCCCAAGCTAATCTCCACTGATGTTTGGGTGGGGAGCAAGGAATGCAAATCTCTAGTCCGAGGGATTTGGATTCCTGCTGACTGCCCTGCCGCTCTTAGCATGCTGGCTCTGTGTCTGCCCGCTGTGCCCCCTCCTCCGTTTCACATTGCAGTCTGAGTCAGTGAGGCTGGAGAAAGAATGCAGGACTTCCGGGTTTGACTCCACCCCCTGTATCTTGTCATCATCCTGTGCTGGTGCAGCACTCAGTGCGTGCATGGAGGCTGCTGGGTGGAGGCTGAGGGACAAATTCCAGCCTGTCTGAGACCTGGGACAGGAGAGAAGCTCCATGGAAGTGCAGGTCTGGCAATGATTCTTTTTTAAATATTGGCTGCCCATCACACTGTGTGTGTGAAGCTCTGAATGCTGCCAGGGAGGGGGTTGAAAGGGTTAATCAGGGGTGCTGCACTGGATGCTGCTGGGGAGAGGGAGGGGTTGAAAGGGTTAATCAGTGGTGCTGCTCTGGATGCTGCTGGGGGGGTATGCTGTTCTGGATGGTGTGGGACTGTCTGCCTTTCTCCTGTTTCTTCTCTAACATCCTTCACATTCTTTACTTTAACCCTCACTATCCCTCCTCCCTGTCAGCTCACTGGTTTTCCCTCTATTGATTGCTTCCTCCCTGTCCTCCTGTCTGCATTCCTCAATGACTATCACATTAAGCTGCGGCTCTTTCTTCCTGCCACCCCCCCCCCACACTCATGTCTCCCACAATATTTTCTGGTGATCAAGGGTCACCACAAGCCTAACCTGCTGCCCTCCACCTCTCACCTTCCCTATCACCTTACTTCCATCAATAATGATTATTATAATAGTTTTTAAACAATATTATTTAACCTCCCTGGGGGGTCTGATTATGATTTTTTTGAAGCGGTATATTGTTTTAGATGGATTTTTTTTTTTCGAATCTCCACCCTGTCTTACCCCCCTGCGATGTGGAGCTCGCAGGGAAGGGAACCCGGAAGCAGGATGACACGATCGGCCGGAGGAGACTGCGGGAGGACATGAAGGGAACGCAGGGAAAAGGTATGTACCAGTCCGAGTGTGGCTCGGGGTTACTGTTTTTGGCTCTGAAATTTAACCCAGAGCCACACTCGGGATTACCGCCAGGGAGGTTAATAAATATATTAATAGTTTTATGCATTTTACTGAGTTTTATTGCTGTGGAGCGCTGTGATACGCTTATACACACTGCACATTACTGTGAGTTTTATTGCTGTGGAGCGCTGTGATACGCTTATACACACTGCACATTACTGTGAGTTTTATTGCTGTGAAGCTCTGTAATGTGCAGTTTGTACAAGTGTATCAGTAATGTACAGTATCTTTAGAAACCTGAAAAGTGATCGGCAGTTTGGATAATTATTTGGCACTTTGTTATGAATTTTACAGATCTTCAGTTCCAGTTCGTTCTTCTGACAGTGTGCAATTGCTTTGCTGCCTGCTGACGGTGAGTTTGAACTGGAACTGAAAATACGAAACATAGTGGCAAGTTATTATACAATCTGGGATTAGCATTCGCAGCCAACCAGATGTCACAGATGTCATGTTTATGGGGCGCATGTGTAGAGGATCCTGTTTCTAAATATATAATATATATATATTAACCTCTGTAATAAATATTGTGTGTGGGGGCTCAATTTTCTGTTCTTGCCTCGGGTGCAAAAGGAGCACATACTTTTTCCACCCTGCACTGTGAATGTTTACATGTTCTTTTCAATGAAAACATGAAAACATATAGGGCCATATTACATAATTGGTGCTAACTTAACCAGAGCAGTTGTAAACTTAAAACCTCCATAGGCTATAATGGCTCTGGGAAGTTTACAACAGCTCTGGTTAAGTTAGCAACAACTATGTAATATGGTTTTAAGTTTACAACTGCTCTGGTTAAGTTAGCACCAGGTATGTAATATGGCCCATAATGTTTGTGTTGTATTATTTTAAGCAGACTGTGTTTTCCAAATAGTTGTGACTTAGATGAAGATCAGAGCACATTTTATGACCAATTCATGCAAAACTCCACGTAATCCCAAAGGGTTCACATACTTTTTCTTGCAACTGTATATATATATATATATATATGATTCAATAATAGCTCAGATGGAGCCTAAACACCAGTCTGTTTATATGTTGACTAAATAAAAAGATAGGATTTAAATTATGTCTCTACTCTATGGAGTTGTAGGTTTTTGGACGCTGCATCCAGGCACATATACAGCTATTGTGCCTGTGATGGTGTGTGTCTCTTTGTAATCTCTGCTATTTTTTAAAGTGCAGAAAAACCAAGCATTATAGAGGGGCCATTAAGTTGCAAAGGAAAAGACAAACCATTGCAAAATGAATGTGTATAATAAGTTCCATTAACTTTTTGGAGGCAGGATCCATGGATGTAAGCTCCTATGAGCAGGGCCCTCTACAACTCTTGTTTCCTATGTCCATTTATCTGTATCCTTTTCCCTTTGGTTATTGTAAAGCACTGCAGAAACTGTTGGCGCTATAAAAAATTATAATAATAATGCCTTTGAAGGCAGCCTGGCTGTGACGTGACGCAGCCTCACATTAACCCCCTCCCTCTTGTCCTCAGCAGGCACAGCACAGCTGGCAGGAGGTCAGTGATAAATTACTCCTTCCTTGTCACGGAGAGGCCAGAGGTTACTGCTTGCCCTGATAGTGTGGAGCCTGCAGTTAACCCTTTGTGTACAGAAATAAATATGTGTAGCAGCTCCTGCCTCTTCCCAATTACAATTATCTCCAGCTACGCAGCATTGAAAGCGTGCTCGCTCAGTGTCAGCTAGGTTCATCAATTTTCGGCTGGTGTTTTGCTTTCGGCCGAAACCGATAACCCCAATTTCGGCAGATATTTATCGATGGCCGAAATTCCGGTGCATTACTAGTTAGCTCATAGTGCCCTCTGTGTTATCACTGGTTGCCCCTTCTTATTGCTCCTGTACCTGCCCGGGTCTCAGCCCCCACATTATGGAACTGTTGAGCGGCTGAGACCCACTGACTTAAACCACCACTGCTGCTGCAGAAACTCTTGTCTTAGTAGGGCGCTGCTTGGCCCAAGTCTTTCTACGGGAGAAGAGCGCTTTCTCTCGGGTGCTACCCCCAGATATCCCCTAAGAGAGTCATCATAACAATGAGCAGCTGTAGGCAGAAACCTCCTGGAACAGGAGGGGTGGGGTCGCGCCTATTCCCCGATGGGGCGGCTGCAACCACCAGATGTATCCAGTCCAGGAACATGTATAAAACACACAAAAGAAAATGTAATCTGCGCTTATTCCCATTATACCGTGTGAAACAAAACGCGCAGAGCATGCTGCAATTCTGGATACATCTGGAGGTTGCTGCCGCCCCCTCGGGGAATAGGCGCGACCCCACCCCTCCTGTACTATGTATGTTTTGTTGTACCTCCAGCCAGGTCATCATTGCAGCATGTTCTGCTCCGTGTCTTTGTTTCTTGATCCCAAGGTGGATTTGTTTCTGGGGGGGGGCATAAATATGAGCCCACCAGTCTACCTCATGACTGAAAAGCAGCATGAGCATTGATGGTTCGCTACACAGCAGCCTGTGGCTTCATTTTTGGATAGGACTCACCCTCATTAGCCTTGACGTGGCGGTGAGCTTACACTCTTAATGGCCATTAATAGAAACCAAAGCCTCTAATTGCGTTTTGTTTCACATGGTATAATGGGAATAAGCGCAGATGACATATATTTTTTTTTCTTGTTTTAAACAGAAACCTGCTGGAACCCGTTACTGACAACAGCAATCACCAGAGCCGCTCATCTTTCTGGAGCTCAGAACCAGCCAATCCCGTGGGTCATGGGGCAGTATCCTCCTGATTGGTCCAAAGTTTAACCGCCCCTCCCTGTGGCCTGGGATTGGCCATCTGTTTCAAGCAGCAGATTTGAATGCCTGAACTAGATGGATTATCTCCAGGAACCAGATGGGGGGGTGGGTGGCTACAACCGTCCATAGTCAAACAACAGTTATTCAGGCTTACCCTAACCTGATCCGAATACTTTTTGGACAGATTGGGTGCTCAGGGATGTAAAAGCTGTTGCGCCCTCTCACCTGGTGTTAGCTAAAACGCCATAGCTAACGGAAAAATCAAGTGTGAGTCAATAAAAGGTATCGCTTATGACCTACCAACAGATCACCTTGTCTACGGTAGTCCATGTACGTCTAGAGTAGTGTTTCTCAAACCTCTCCTAAGGACCCCCAACCAGGCCAGATTTTGCAGATCACCTTGGGGAAATGCAGACTGAATCCTGCAATCAGTGAGCAGCAAATCATATCACCTGCGCTGTGCTTTAGATATCTGGAAAACCTGGCCTGGTTGGGGGTCCTGACGAGAGATTTGCGAAACACTGGTTTAGAGCACACTAGGAAAATGTTAAGACCCGCTAATGCAGTTGTGTACAGGCTAGAACTTTTTTTTCCAAGGGAGAATGCCTGGTCACACCTATCCTCTGCCCTCTCAAGCTTGTATAAGTATGAATACATCCAACCAAGCGCCCCGACACCCCTGCAATATTAAAATCCTCAAAAGGTGGCTGTATTATCCATGTTTATATGCACACATATTAATTATGGCTGATGGGCATTGCATGATAAATGCCACCCAACAGCATGTAGAATCATACAGGCGCAATATGTGGAATAGTGGTAAGAAGGGGTACCAGTAAGCACAATCGCCCATACACCCAAGTGTGCCGTCCCTAGTTGCGACACCAAAACTACAAATAAATATGGAAAGAAAGGGGTGTGGCGCTTCCCAGTGCTAAATGGTGAATTATACACAAATGGTACTTAGCTTGAATCGGTCAAGCACTTCAGAAGTTGAATAAGACCTTGATGTAATAAAAAGACACAAAATAGTGTAATATTGTAAAAACAATACAGTTATACCAATAAGCAGACATAAGCTCACACTTCGTAGAGCCCAAACCGGCTCTAGTAAATTCGTCCGTGGGTGGTCACTGGCCTCAAAGCGGAAATAATGCCTTC
This sequence comes from Leptobrachium leishanense, assembly GCA_009667805.1. NCBI lineage: Eukaryota > Metazoa > Chordata > Amphibia > Anura > Megophryidae > Leptobrachium > Leptobrachium leishanense. Next base: position 58,229,273 of record CM019073.1, read on the forward strand.
AGAATCCTCAGGAAGAGAGAAACATCATGGTGCGGATTGAACATTGGCTTTGCCAATAATATATCAATTTCATTTGCGGTTCAAGTGGTCTTATTTAATTTAAAAAAATACACACTTAAGTTTTATATACAGTTGTGTTCAAAATTATTCAACCCCCAATGCTGTAAAGGGTTTTAGGGAATTTAGTGTACATTTGTAATTGTATTCAGAATGAAATCCTACAAGGACTTTTTAAAGAACCATATGCAACTAAAATGACATCAATTGGTTTTGTAATACAGTAGTAAATGTTTCTTTTGTGAATTCTTCATTGACACAATTATTCAACCCCTTAAAGACTACCACTCTGAAGAACAGAGGTTCATTCAAGTGTTTTCAATCAGGTATTGAAAACACATGTGGATGTCACGGAGCAGCAATAAAGCATAATAAGCACCAATTAGGCAGCTTTAAAATGACTGTGATACTCAGCTCCTTCTAGACATTTACTGGTGTGGTTACAAACATGGTGAAGTCAAGAGAATGGTCCAGGAAGACAAGAGAAGAGGTGATTACTCTTCACAGGAAGGGCAATGGTTATAAGAAGATTTCAAAGATGTTAAACATACCAAGAGAGACCATAGGAAGCATCATTCGCAAATTCAAGGCAAAGGGCACTGTTGAAACGCTACCTGGTCGTGGCAGAAAGAAGATGCTGACTTCGACTGCTGTGCGCTACCTGAAGCGTAAAGTGGAGAAAAGTCCCCGTGTGACTGCTGAGGAACTGAGAAAAGATTTGTCAGATGTGGGTACTGAAGTTTCAGCTCAGACAATACGGCGCACACTGCGTAATGAAGGCCTTCATGCCAGAACTCCCAGGCGCACCCCTTGCTGTCTCCAAAGAATAAGAAGAGTCGACTGCAGTATGCCAAAAGTCATGTGGACAAACCACAGAAGTTTTGGGATAGTGTTCTGTGGACTGATGAAACAAAATTAGAACTGTTTGGGCCCATGGATCAACGCTATGTTTGGAGGAGGAAGAACAAGGCCTATGAGGAAAAGAACACCTTGCCTACTGTGAAGCATGGCGGGGGGTCAATCATGCTTTGGGGCTGTTTTGCTTCTGCAGGTACAGGGAAGCTTCAGCGTGTGCAAGGTACCATGAATTCTCTTCTTCAGTACCAGGAGATATTGGATGACAATGTGATGCAGTCCGTCACAAACCTGAGGCTTGGGAGACGTTGGACCTTTCAACAGGACAATGATCCCAAGCATACCTCCAAGTCCACTAGAGCATGGTTGCAGATTAAAGGCTGGAACATTTTGGAGTGGCCATCGCAGTCACCTGACTTAAATCCGATTGAGAACCTCTGGTGGGACTTAAAGAAAGCAGTTGCAGTGCGCAAGCCTAAGAATGTGACTGAACTGGAGGCTTTTGCCCATGACGAATGGGCGAAGATACCCGTAGATCGCTGCAAGACACTTGTGTCAAGCTATGCTTCACGTTTAAAAGCTGTTATAACTGTAAAAGGATGTTGTACTAAGTACTAAGATTGAATGTCACTTGGGGGTTGAATAAAACTGATAATGATGTGAGCACAGAAAAGACATTTGTGGTTATTTCATTATAAATGTTATGTTATATTTGTCTGACCTACACGTGCCTCTTTGATTTAATTGTAAGCAAGATGACTGAATGATCAAAATCAATGTCAAACTGGCCAAAACACTCAATTTCAGTGGGGGTTGAATAATTATGAACACAACTGTAACAGTTATATTTTATTATAACTACAAAGCAATTACTATTCTAAAACCTTATATTAGGTTAGTTTTTATATTTCTGTCATTATATGAAACTTTTTAACCCTTCACTCTTGAGCCATTTCACCTCTGTGTGCTGGACTAATTTTTACCATTTTGTGCTCATCATGTTTAAACACAATTTGAAGTCATGTTTTATTGTACAACCCAGAAAAATTATATATACTTTTTTATGGCAGAATTGGCAGATTCATAATATATCATTATTATATGTATACGTCATGTCCTGTCAGAATGCTGTAACAAAAAAATGTAAAGAAAAAGTGAACTTCCATTAAAATTTCAATCATCTAAATTATTTTATCACATTTTATCATCCAAGCCTTTGCGGTTATATATTCTATGGGGTAGGCTTGTCCAAAAAATTAGAAAAGGGAACCTGTTACTGTATTTTTCGGAGAAAATACACAATTTCAGTTAAACCTGAGAACTTTTTTTTTGTTAGTGCAGCATCATTGTTCACATTACAATTGAAAAGTGAATAATAGTGCTGAATTAATAAATTTTTTAAAAATTAAAAATACATTTTAACTTATTTAGACTTAACCTGGTCATATTTAGCATCTTTGAAAAGGCCATGCTCTGGCCTTTCCAAGGATACCAATCATTACCCTCTAGCTGCCACTGATCTGGAGATAAAGGGGTCAAAAGGACCCCCCCAATCTCCACCATAGGGATTGCCATATGAAATGCCTGGTCAGCTAGGGGCTAATTCCATGACCTCATCGCACCCATGCACGACAACATCAGTCGACTAGGGGAGGCCCCATAAGTAAACTGTGATCCAGCTCCAGATCCCAGCCTGGCATTTAGGGGGTTAAAGAGGGGCATGACTGGAAAGGTCAGATTGTAACCTTTCCAGTGATGCCTCTCTTGTCCAGGTACACCTTGGCAATAGGGAGATAGAGGGTTCCAAATGACCCCCTCGGCACTCCCCCTGCTCTGGCAGGGCACCTGAAGCTGACGACAGTGCGTCCAGCATGACGACGTCTGTGCGCCGAGAGTGGTATAAAACGAGAGGTCAGACCACAACGGGACCCCGTACAGAGAGGGGAGTATCGGACGGGAGGGAAAGGCAAGTCGGAATATATACGACATTGGAGAGCAACTGGTAAAAGATTTTGATGGATATATTTTCTGACATAGGACCTCAAATGGTTAAAGCAATGTTTCCTCAGGACCCGCTGACAGGCCAGGTGTGACAGATCGGACGCCACAGGATTCATTTAGTTTAATTTTATTTTTATTTTGCTATATTTTGTTTACCCTTTATTTATATGAACGAATTCCCCTGTTAGATTTATTGTAAAAATGTTCCTAGAATTCTATTTAATAATGTTTTTTCCCCTGCACCGATCCTGCTGGTAACCAGTGGAGTACATGCTTGCTACAATGTCATTGAAACAGTCCGGCTGCTAGTTTGTCTGTGTATCTCCAGTGCTGATTAATAACTGGTTCCCCTTTGTGTCCAGCTTGTACCAGTGCTAATTGTACAAACAAAATATGTTATTAGTGTTCCTGCAAAGTGTACCCCGGCTTGCCTCATTGTGTAAGGCAGGAGTCTCCCCAGGAGATTGTGAATATCGCTGGCAAGCTGCCAAAACCCTACTCCTGTTCACCCGCCAGCCCTGAAGCCCCCTTTGCCCCCACCAGAGTGATTTTTGGACATTATGTCCCCAGGGAGGGTTGCCTGGTGTGGGGTGAGTTTGAAGAGGAAGCGCCATCGGGAACCTTTCCAATGGACTACAGCTTATCAGCTGCTGGGCAGTTTGTAATCGCTGCCGCTCGGTCCCCCGTTCCTGGATCAGGGTGCTCTTTTGGCAGGAGTAACCAGAGGACCAGAGCTAGCCAGCAGAACCCAGAAAGTGTTGCTGCTCCAGGGGAATTAACCCCTACGGACCCGCAACGCTAAGAAGAGCCCATGTTAAATATACTAAAGGGTTATGGCTGGAGGCTGTGCTAAAACTGGCGCCGGGATGTCTGGAGGGGCCAGGTAAAGAACATTGGCCAGCCGAGTTATCAAGATCTTGTAAATGTATATAAACACTGTATGTTCCTGTTCTAAATATACTCTGATTTTCCTTCAACCTACACTTTTGTCTCGACTAAGTGATTGGGGAGGGATACAGGGCTATTCTCACAGAGCCTCGTATTCTCGGATGCAGGCAGAAACAAGCAGCAGATTGATGCCCTCTTAATAGTGGCATTACAGGCTCCCTCCAGCGGATTGGCTTATTCTGAGCAGCCGCCTTCACAGCATCCAGGGCAGACACCTTGGCTGGCATGCTACCTCCTGTCACGGAAGGAAAAGAGCCAGCTAAACTAGTTAACTACCTACCTTGCCGTGAGGTGCGGAAGGAGAGCGTACAAGGGGATTACAGCTCCAAGCCCCTGGATTTACTAACTCTACCCGCTCAAAGGGCCCCAAGTTATGCCAAGCTAACCCCCTACACCGTACCCACCCTTCCGAATGTATACACTGCCACCACGAAAGTAATAGAGCACTCTCGAAACCTCACTAGCTGTAAACCACCCCAATCCAGGAGCCCAAACCATATACAGCTAAATATATATATACTAGGTGTAAAGCCTGCCCAGAGGGCAGTCTATTGATAAGTGTGGTGCATTGTGCTTGGTTCTGTGCTCTGTGCCGTTTATTCTGTTGTGCTCGGCTCTGTGCCGTCTATGGTACTGTGCTCGGCTCTGTGGCGTTTTTATTGTGCTCGGCTCTGTGGCGTTTTTATTGTGCTCGGCTCTGTGGCGTTTATTCTGTTTTGCGTTTATACTGCCCCTGCTCATGGATATATGCCCCAACACGTGGATACTGCCCCAGCTCGTGGATACTGCCCCAGCACGTGGATACTGCCCCAGCACGTGGATACTGCCCCAGCTCGTGGATACTGCCCCAGCACGTGGATATTGCCCCAGCACGTGGATGGATACTGCCCCAGCACGTGGATACTGCCCCAGCACGTGGATACTGCCCCAGCACGTGGATATTGCCCCAGCTCATGGATATTGCCCCAGCACGTGGATATTGCCCCAGCACATGGATACTGCCCCAGCACGTGGATACTGCCCCAGCACGTGGATATTGCCCCAGCTCGTGGATATTGCCCCAGCACGTGGATATTGCCCCAGCTCGTGGATACTGCCCCAGCACGTGGATACTGCCGCAGCTCATGGATATTGCCACAGCACGTGGATACTGCCCCAGCACGTGGATATTGCCCCAGCACGTGGATGGATACTGCCCCAGCACGTGGATACTGCCCCAGCACGTGGATACTGCCCCAGCTCGTGGATACTGCCCCAGCATGTGGATATTGCCCCAGCACGTGGATACTGCCCCAGCACGTGGATATTGCCCCAGCACGTGGATGGATACTGCCCCAGCACGTGGATATTGCCCCAGCACGTGGATGGATACTGCCCCAGCACGTGGATACTGCCCAGCACGTGGATATTGCCCCAGCACGTGGATACTGCCCCAGCTCGTGGATACTGCCCCAGCACGTGGATACTGCCCCAGCACGTGGATATTGCCCCAGCACGTGGATGGATACTGCCCCAGCTCGTGGATACTGCCCCAGCACGTGGATACTGCCGCAGCTCGTGGATATTGCCCCAGCACGTGGATGGATACTGCCCCAGCACGTGGATATTGCCCCAGCACGTGGATGGATACTGCCCCAGCACGTGGATATTGCCCCAGCACGTGGATGGATACTGCCCCAGCACGTGGATACTGCCCCAGCACGTGGATACTGCCCCAGCACGTGGATATTGCCCCAGCACGTGGATACTGCCCCAGCACGTGGATATTGCCCCAGCACTTGGATACTGCCCCAGCACGTGGATACTGCCCCAGCTTGTGGATATTGCCCCAGCACGTGGATACTGCCCCAGCACGTGGATACTGCCCCAGCATGTGGATATTGCCCCAGCACGTGGATACTGCCCCAGCATGTGGATATTGCCCCAGCACGTGGATACTGCCCAGCACGTGGATATTGCCCCAGCACGTGGATGGATACTGCCCAGCACGTGGATATTGCCCCAGCACGTGGATGGATACTGCCCCAGCACGTGGATACTGCCCAGCACGTGGATACTGCCCCAGCACGTGGATACTGCCCCAGCACGTGGATACTGCCCCAGCACGTGGATACTGCCCCAGCACATGGATATTGCCCCAGCACGTGGATACTGCCCCAGCATGTGGATATTGCCCCAGCACGTGGATACTGCCCCAGCTTGTGGATATTGCCCCAGCACGTGGATACTGCCCCAGCATGTGGATATTGCCCCAGCACGTGGATACTGCCCCAGCACATGGATATTGCCCCAGCACGTGGATGGATACTGCCCCAGCACGTGGATATTGCCCCAGCACGTGGATGGATACTGCCCCAGCACGTGGATACTGCCCCAACACGTGGATGGATACTGCCCCAGCACGTGGATATTGCCCCAGCACGTGGATACTGCCCCAGCTTGTGGATATTGCCCCAGCACGTGGATACTGCCCCAGCATGTGGATATTGCCCCAGCACGTGGATACTGCCCCAGCACGTGGATATTGCCCCAGCACGTGGATGGATACTGCCCCAGCACGTGGATATTGCCCCAGCACATGGATGGATACTGCCCCAGCACGTGGATACTGCCCCAGCACGTGGATGGATACTGCCCCAGCACGTGGATATTGCCCCAGCACGTGGATGGATACTGCCCCAGCACGTGGATACTGCCCCAGCACGTGGATGGATACTGCCCCAGCACGTGGATATTGCCCCAGCACGTGGATACTGCCCCAGCACGTGGATACTGCCCCAGCACGTGGATACTGCCCCAGCACGTGGATACTGCCCCAGCACGTGGATGGATACTGCCCAGCACGTGGATATTGCCCCAGCACGTGGATGGATACTGCCCCAGCACGTGGATACTGCCCAGCACGTGGATGGATACTGCCCCAGCACGTGGATGGATACTGCCCAGCACGTGGATATTGCCCCAGCACGTGGATACTGCCCCAGCTCGTGGATACTGCCCCAGCACGTGGATACTGCCCCAGCACGTGCATACTGCCCCAGCACGTGGATATTGCCCAGCACGTGGATGGATACTGCCCCAGCACGTGGATACTGCCCCAGCACGTGGATGGATACTGCCCTAGCACGTGGATGGATACTGCCCCAGCACGTGGATGATACTGCCCCAGCACGTGGATATTGCCCAGCACGTGGATACTGCCCCAGCACGTGGATGGATACTGCCCCAGCTCGTGGATATACTCACCTACATCGGCCCTCCAGCGATGGCGGTCCCGCTTCCAGCGTTCTCTCTCTCTCTCTCTCTCTCCGTTGGTCGCCGGGATGACGTCACGAAAGCCTTTGACCCCCGGGGTCAAAGGCTTTCGTGACGTCATACCGGCGACCAACGGAGAGAGAGAGAAGACGCTGGAAGCGGGACCGCCATCGCTGGAGGAGCTAAGGGCCGATGTAGGTGAGTATGTGTAGGCAACATCCCCCTACATTGGCCCGGAGCCTCAGCGGTGGCTGTCGCAGGCTGCTCGGCCGGCCTCCAGGCTTAGGCGAGCCCCCGCTTGGCTGGGCCTGTAGGCCCAAGCCAAGCCGGGGGCTCGCCTGAGCCTGGAGGCCGGCCGAGCAGCCTGCGACAGCCGGAGGACAGTCACCGCTGGAGCTCAGGGCTAATGTAGGTGAGTATGTGCTCTCCACACCCACCCTGCTTACTCGACCGGCCTCCATGCTCAGGCGAGTCCCCGGCTCGGCAGGGCCTCTAGGCTCAAGCCAAGCCGGGGCTCGCCTAAGCTTGGATACCGGCCGAGCAAGCAGGGTGTGTGTGTGTAGAGCACATACTCACCTACATCGGCCTCGAGTCCTCCACCGGTTCCACACATACTCACCTACATCGGCCCTTAGCTCCTCCAGCGATGGCGGTCCCGCTTCCAGCGTCCTCTCTCTCTCCGTTGCTCGCCAGGATGACGTCACGAAAGCCTTTGACCCCCGGGGTCAAAGGCTTTCGTGACGTCATTCCGGCGAACAACGGAGAGAGAGAGGATGCTGCAAGCGGACCGCCATCGCTGGAGGAGCTAAGGGCCGATGTCGGTGAGTATGTGTTAGGCAACATCGGCCCTGAGCTCCAGCGGTGACCTCCTCCGGCCGAGCAGGCTGCTCGGCCGGCCTCTACGCTTAGGCGAGTCCCCGGCTCGGCTGGGCCTGTAGGCCCAAGCCAAGCCGGGGGCTCGCCTGAACCTGGAGGCCCGCCTAGCAGCCTGCTCGGCCGGAGGAGGTCACCGCTGGAGCTCAGGGCCGATTTGGTGGAGTATGTTTTGGGAATTTAGGCCCTGAGCTCCAGCGGTGACCTCCTCCGGCTGTCGCTGGCTGCTCGGCGGGCCTCTAGGCTTAGGCGAGTCCCCGGCTCGGCTGGGCCTGTAGGCCCAAGCCAAGCCGGGGGCTCGCCTGAACCTGGAGGCCCGCCTAGCAGCCTGCTCGGCCGGAGGAGGTCACCGCTGGAGCTCAGGGCCGATTTGGTGGAGTATGTTTTGGGAATTTAGGCCCTGAGCTCCAGCGGTGACCTCCTCCGGCTGTCGCTGGCTGCTCGGCGGGCCTCTAGGCTTAGGCGAGTCCCCGGCTCGGCTGGGCCTGTAGGCCCAAGCCAAGCCGGGGGCTCGCCTGAACCTGGAGGCCCGCCTAGCAGCCTGCTCGGCCTGAGGAGGTCACCGCTGGAGCTCAGGGCCGATTTGGTGGAGTATGTTTTGGGAATTTAGGCCCTGAGCTCCAGCGGTGACCTCCTCCGGCTGTCGCTGGCTGCTCGGCGGGCCTCTAGGCTTAGGCGAGTCCCCGGCTCGGCTGGGCCTGTAGGCCCAAGCCAAGCCGGGGCTCGCCTGAACCTGGAGGCCCGCCTAGCAGCCTGCTCGGCCTGAGGAGGTCACCGCTGGAGCTCAGGGCCGATTTGGTGGAGTATGTTTTGGGAATTTAGGCCCTGAGCTCCAGCGGTGACCTCCTCCGGCTGTCGCTGGCTGCTCGGCGGGCCTCTAGGCTTAGGCGAGTCCCCGGCTCGGCTGGGCCTGTAGGCCCAAGCCAAGCCGGGGGCTCGCCTGAACCTGGAGGCCCGCCTAGCAGCCTGCTCGGCCGGAGGAGGTCACCGCTGGAGCTCAGGGCCGATTATGGGGACTATGTTTTGGGAACTTTGGCCCCGATCCTCCAGCGGTGACCGTCCTCCGGCTGTCGCTGGCTGCTCGGCGGGCCTCTAGGCTTAGGCGAGTCCCCGGCTCGGCTGGGCCTGTAGGCCCAAACCAAGCCGGGGGCTCGCCTGAGCCTGGAGGCCCGCCGAGCAGCCAGCGGCAGCCGGAGGACGGTCACCGCTGGAGGATCGGGGCATCTGGCCGTGTAAACACACGGGTAGCTGCGCGCGGCTCGTGCCGTTTTTTTTTGGTTTTTTTTCACGCGGCCGGCACGCGCAGCTACCTGTGTGTTCTAACGGCCGCTTTCAAATGTCCGTCACGCATGCGCAGTAGGGTTTTGGCGACGGACAGTTTTTAGCTTATCCTTTTATAGTATAGATATATATATTACACCCCAAATGTTAAATACTACGGTAACGATACCTAATTCATGCTTCGCGAGTAGAATCGCTTATCTAGATCAAGACAGTGCTGGGTTTTAAGTTTAGAAAACACTGATTGCACAAAAAGTGCAAAAGGAGTGCCTAAATGACAATACTTTAATTTAGAACAAGGCACACACAACAAAATTTAAAAGATGAAACAAAGATTGATGAGACCACCACTTAATACCTTTGCAATAATAGTAGCAAAAGATCATATGTATCAAAGAAGCAGCGTGGTAGAGTGGAACAGTAGTAAGAAGATAATAATGATTGCCTCCCTGTTACCTCAGCGGTTCAAGCCGCCTACACACCCGCTAGCTAGTCAAGAGTAAAGTGTACAACAATGCATATGACCATATAAATGCCCGTGGTGGAACTCAGTATAAAGACTAACACCAGTTAAAATACCACAGAGCCATAGCTCGACGCGTTTCGCCCTACCGGGCTTAGTCTCAGCTCAGATTTCTCCCAATCACGACCTTGCGAAGCCACAAACGTTCTAAGCATCTGTTTAAGGGTACCATTAAACTGCTCGCAGAGACCATTAGTTTGAGGATGATCGCCACCAAATGTTGCACATTTATTCTCTTGTAGAGGCTCTGCATCAAATTGGACATAAACTGTGGACCCTGGTCTGTAAGCATCTCCCGGGGAAACCCCACTCTGCAAAATATACCTATAAGGGCATCTGCCACCTTTTCTGCTTGGATAGAGGATAAAGCCACGGCTTCTGGGTACCTGGTGGCAAATCAACCACTGTGAGAATAAACGGTTTCCCAGAGCTGCTAGCGATGGCTAAGGGTCCCACCAAATGCACTGCTACCCGCTCAAAGGGTTCCCCAACAATGGGCAAGGGCACCAGGGGAGCACGGGTTACTGTCATGTCCTCCGCTCCTGCTGCGCTGCCTGGGGGGGTCTGGGCAGGGTCCTGTGCCAGGAGTTGGCTGGCTGCCAGCACTGGGGAATGGCCGAGCGGCGTCTGAGGGGGCGGGGCCTAGCATGGTCACGAGGAGTCGCCGGGTTTAAAACAGGGAGCGAGGAGTTGCCTCGTCGCCCTGTCGTGGAGTCTGATTCCCGCATCGCTGACCATTCATTTACATTGTCTCTCTGTTGCCAACCCGTTTTCTGGATACGATCCCTGCTCCGGTTATTTGACCTGGCTTGATTGTGACTATTCTCCTGCTGCTTTATTACGATCGCCTGTGTGGTGCTTTGGTGGTTTAACCCCATGCTTGCCGCTGGGGTGTTTACAAGATACTGGGGAAGTGTCCCTTCTCAGCGGTGGGTCTTGTTGTGGCCTCATTAGGTGCCTATACCCAACCCAGGGCTCATGTTCTCCAGCCACACATATTGTTAAGATCTGCGATCGCAAGGTACTGCTTATTTGCAGCTCAGGGTCAGTGTGCGCTCACCAGCAACAATACTCGTTACTGTACTTACGACAGGTGTATGTGTTGCCCCTGACGATCTTAAGGTACCGCTGATCTGCTCCTGTTTCTCAGAAAACGTTAAAGCAGTTTATTTCCTGACTGCCCTGCAGTCTGCAATTCTCCAACTGTCTGAATTATCTGTGTCTTTCTGCATGTGCTCTAAGTAGTCTATCGGTCTTGAAACCTTTAGTGCCTAGTAGCAACTCAGAGTATTGTTCAACCTTGTTGCAGCAAGTGTGTAATTCTGTGAATGACAATCAGTGTTTAAACATCAAAAAGATTTCTCAGCCCTTAAGGATCTCAACTCTGCTACTATCTAGTGGGCGCTACTTCCCCCCGTTACATCTCCAGTCTTCCCCACCGTTTGGCATACAGGACAGGACCGACAGAAATTAGCCACTGCAGTGCTTACAACAGGCCAGTAAAAGTTGCACGACAGCCGGGACCTGGTTTTACGCACTCCTAGATGTCCTGTGAAAGGTGTTTCATGGGCCAGCTTAAGCAATGCTTTTCGGAAGGGTTTAGGTACTACAAGTTGCTTGCAAACTTCCCACAGGCCCTGCTCCTCCCTTGGAAGATTCTCTCGGTACAAAAGCCCCTTATCCCAGTACACTCTGTAGGAATCAGAATCAGTTACTGGCGCTTCCGTACGTTTCCTCATCCCTCCAGGGAAGGGTCGGTGTGCAGGGCTGCAATAATTTCTTGGATAGAAAACTGGCTAAAAGATAGGGTACAGAGAGTGGTCATAAATGGTACATTTTCAAGATGGACACCAGTGGTAAGTGGTGTCCCTCAGGGGTCTGTTATAGGACCAATACTATTCAATTTATTTATAAATGACCTTGAGATAGGCATTGAAAGTCATGTATCAGTGTTTGCAGATGACACAAAGCTAGGAAAAGTAATACAATGTGAGCAGGATGTTACTTCGCTGCAGAGGGATTTAGATAGATGAAATTTAATCTAGATAAATGCAAAGTTATGCACTTTGGAGTGAAGAACACACAAGCAATTTATACCCTAAATGGTACGGAGTTAGGGAAATCGAAGCAGGAGAAGGATTTGGGAATAATCATAGACTTCAAACTAAGTAACAATGTGCAATGTCAAACAGCAGCCGCCAAGGCCAGCAAAGTACTGGCATGCATTAAAAGGGGAGTTCACTCACGGGATGAAAACATAATTTTGCCTCTGTATAAATCAATGGTCAGGCACCTTGAATATGCCGTGCAATTTTGGGCACCTGTCTTAAAAAAAGATATTATATCGCTAGAAAAAGTGCAGAGACGGGCAACTAAATTAATAAGGGGGATGGAAGGGTTAAGTTATGAGGAAAGACTAACAAGCTTAAACCTGTTTAGTTTAGAGAAAAGGCGCCTTAGAGGGGATCTGATAACCTTATATAAATATATACGGGGCCATTATCAACCATTGTCTGATAACCTATTCATTAACAGGACTATACACAGGACACGGGGTCATCCATTTAGACTGGAAGAAAGAAAATTTAGCTTAAAGCATAGGAAGGATTATTTTACGGTGAGAACAATAAAGCTGTGGAATTCTCTGCCTGTTGAGGTGGTTGGGTCAGAGTCTGTACAGACTTTTAAAAAACGACTGGATGACTTCCTGCAGACACAGAATATTAAGGGTTATAATATTTAATATGTGGGTAAAAGCTTCTTGATCCAAGGAGAAATCTGACTGCCATTCTGGGGTCAAGAAGGAATTTTTTCCCAGTATGTTGCATATTCAGACTGGGTTTTTTGCCTTCTTTTGGATCAACAGCAGTAGGTTATGTGGGAGAGGCTGAACCCGATGGACGCATGTCTTTTTTCAGCCTATATAACTATGTAACTATGTAAGTGTATATGAAACACATAGCATATATAACATATATAACATTCATAGGAACATATGTTAATTCCAGATATTTTCAATAAGCTTTTCATTCCCGCTCCTTTGCTCGAGGAACTTAGGAGCCATAGACCCCTCGGACGGAGCCTCCAGTGAATCAGGGTTCTCCTCCCGAGGATAATAGGGCTCCTCAGCCACTGCAGAAGGAGCACAATTATTTTCCCCTTCATCACTGGCTAAGTTCACAGCCTCCCCAGCAGCCTCACGGGCGGCCTGTAAACGGGTCACCACGGTTACACTGGGTATCCGACTGGGCTCCACACCATTCACACCTGAAGGGACAGTAGGCAGGGATCAACCTTTCTCTGCCCCGCTCCTGGAGATCACATTAGCACAGGACCTGGACACAGGCGAGGTATTGCTCTTTCCACTTCCCTCCCACTTAGGCAGAATAGAGGACATTTCTGCTTCACCTCGCAGCCCGCTTTCGTGCTGATTTTACGGGATTGTCCATTAACACATTCGAGTCACAGGAGTCATCCTCTGGGGCATACCGACATACCAGCCGGCCCAAGTCATTCCCCAGCAGCATGTTCACGGGAATATCCTCAGAAACTCCAACCTCATGCAACCCCTTACCAACACCCCAATCTAGGTACACCCGTGCCATGGGCACCGTGGGGCGAACCCCACCAACTCCTTTGATGGCCATACTCTTTCCTGAAATAATATATAATATCTGTGACCTGTCCAACCACCCGGAGCCATATGCACATGCACACTAGGCTCGCGCAAAAAACAAAACCAACCAGGACCAATCGGATGAAGAAGCTACCGAACAGCGTATAAATGACAGACAAACATAAAAGGATTATCGGGCAGAAGAGGCCAGTGAGGCGAAACGCGTTCTGGATACCCCTATACCTGTTTTAATTGTATTGTAATCAATAAACCCTTTTTCAGCTTTACAACCCCCACATCCTATCATAACTGCGCAGCGGAGACCCATCATTCGGCCCCCCCCTTTTCTGATACACACACCAGAAGGACACGGAGGCTACAGACGGACCCCTGCAGCAGACGAGGACAGAAAAGGTGGTTAAGAAGGAACACCGGTCACCTCTATGGACCGGAAAAACGATGAAGATTGAGCCTGGTAACACCATAGGTTCTAATCCACGTGAGTTGGAAATTGTTGTGATAGTACATCCAATTATTTTTTACCACAGTGTGCACTATATAGGTTTCCTTTGCTCATTTCATGAGGTAAAGACCCGCTGAATTGGAAATAAAGAAGCATCAGAGATCTGGTTTTTTTACATTGTAATCCTGACGTTAGCCACAAGGTGGCAGTAACACATTAACAACATACAACTGTGCATCCGTTCTATACAAAACGGTTTGAACTGAGATTTACCAGAAACAGTTTGTTCTTTATTGAAATATACATTACAACATTGCCTGAAAAGATCCATTACGGGTCACATCACGACCGATTCATGGTTTATAAACGTGACCCCATCCGTGTACACTAAGCCAATACTTAGTAAGTGTGATATAAAGTATCTCATTGATGTAATCAGCGCCCAACCAGGGATTAACCCCATTCCTCCAAATAATATCTTCCAGACCGACTATTTCAGGTCGCACTAGAGTACATGATGCACCAGTATCCCGGAGACCGATAGTCACATGGTCACCCACAGTAACGCTCTGCAGGTTGTCGCTACCTTGATCCAGACACACAAAGGACAGGCGTTGGACTTCCTGAGGCTTTTCCCACCTCCTTCTGCCCGCTGCGACTGCTTCTTGGTGGGACAGTTGGCACTCAGGTGCCCCAACCAATTACATCGAAAGCACCTGCGGGTATCCCCTTGTCTCGATGTGGCCGCTGCTCCTTGGCTGGTGGACAATGTAGGCTAGGGTCAGACGAACGCATTTTTCAGCGTCTTACGTCTCCTAGTTACGCACACACACCGCTAGCGGACGCAGCGCACTCTGTACGTCAGTACTAGCGGTTTCACGTTCTTGAAAAAAATGTGTTTGTTTGCTGCTTGTGTTGCGCGGCCGAACTTTCGTGTGGCCGTACTTCGTATATTGCCTGTCATTGGCCGTCATTTGCTGCTACTACGGCCGTGATTAAGTGCGGCTGTACGCGCGTTCGCCTGACCCCAGCCGTTGTCATCGGTTTCCCCACTAACTTAACAACCGGCGTAGGTGTAGTTCCTTCTTTCCAGGCGGTAGTTCCAGCTGGTGTAGGCACGCGTCGTGCTGGAAGCACTCTGTTGTTCACATAGTCGCTGACCAGATCCGCTGCCTCCGCTGTACTTTTTAGGCTTTCTGTCCAGAATCCACTCTCTGGCCTCATGACTCCTGGTTTGCAGGAACTGCTCCAGACTCATTAGGTCCTCCAGGGCCTCGTAGGTGGTGACTTGCAGGCCCCCAGTCCATTGCCGGAATGTGGTTCTGAGCTGCCCAGCATATTCTGTGCAACTGTCCAATGTTCCTTGCTGCATGCTCCTGAACTTTTTACGATAGAATCAGGGCCAGCCCGACGATGGAGCAGCGCGGAGTGCTTGCTCCAGGCGGCAAATTTGAATAGCAGCAAATTTTGCGCCCGCCATCTTGATTCCTGGCGACGCTGGGCTGCCGGCCTGCCGCACTATTTCCTAGTCAGTGCGGCGGCAGCATCTACTGTGGTGCGGCGGTGTTGCTACAGTGTGTGCTGGCGCCGCCGCTGGCTGCACCCACCCACACGCATGCTAGGCATGCGTCCATTGGAGCGTGGGCGGCAGCTGCGGCGCAGATAGATCCTCTTCCCATCATGGCACTTCCGGCTCCAAGCCAGGGCAGCTCACGCACGCTCGCTGTGTTGTTGTTGTGCTGTGGAGTGTGGAGGGTGGTGAGAACCGTGACCGGCCGGATGTTGACAGATCCTGGATGGAGGAGGACCAGCCACTGCCAGGCCAGCGCTGTACCAGTGTGACACAGACTGAGGAGACAGACTGCAAAAGTAAGTCAGGGGGGTCGGGTGAACAGGACTCCGCCTGAGGTGAGAGCTGGCCTGGCGGCAATTTGGCAAATATACCCAAGTGAGCTGCTGGCAATCTATACCCAACTTCCCAAGTGAGCGGCTGGCAATATATACCCAAGTGAGCTGCTGGCAATATATACCCAAGTGAGCTGCTTGCAATATATACCCAACTTCCCAAGTATACCCATGAGAGCTGGCAATATATACCCATGTGAGCTGGGGCAATATATACCCATGTGAGCTGGGGCACTATATACCCATGTAAGCTGGGGGCAATATATACCCATGTGAGCTGGGGCAATATATACCCATGTGAGCTGGGGGCAATATATACCCATGTGAGCTGGGGGCAATATATACCCATGTGAGCTGGGGGCACTATATACCCATGTGAGCTGGGGGCACTATATACCCATGTAAGCTGGGGGCACTATATACCCATGTGAGCTGGGGGCACTATACAGTGGCAAGAAAAGGTATGTGAACCCTTTGGGATTACGTGGAGTTTTACATGAATTGGTCATAAAATGTGCTCTGATCTTCATCGAAGTCACAACAATTTGAAAAACACAGTCTGCTTAAAATAATACAACACAAACATTATATGTTTTCATGTGTTTATTGAACAGAACATGTAAACATTCACAGTGCAGGGTGGAAAAAGTATGTGAACCCCTAGCCTAATGACTTCTCCAAGAGCTAATTGGAGCCAGGAGTGAGCCAACCTTGAGTCCAATCAGTGTGATATTATTGGATGTGTTGCTGAAAGCTGTCCTGCCCTTTAAAAACACACACCAGTTTTGGGTTTACTGGTTTCAAGAAGCACTGCCTGATGTGAACCATGCCTCGCAGAAAAGAGCTCTCAGAAGACCTACGATCAAGAATTGTTGACTTGCATGAAGCTGGAAAGGGTTACAAAAGTATCTCCAAAAGCCTTGATGTTCATGTGTCCACGGTAAGACAGACTGTCTACAAATGGAGAAAGTTCAGCACTGTTGCTACTCTCCCTAGGCGTGGTCGTCCTGTAAAGATGACTGCAAGAGCACAGCGCAGAATGCTTAATGAGGTAAAGAAGAATCCTAGAGTGTCAGCTAAAGACTTACAGAAATCTCTGGCACATGCTAACATTTTTGTTGACACATCTATAATAAGGAAAACATTAAACAAGAATGGAGTACATGGGAGGACACCACGGAGGAAGCCATTGCTGTTCAAAAAGAATATTGCAGCACGTTTGAAGTTTGCAAAAGAGCACCTGGATGTTCCACAGCACTACTGGCAAAATATTCTGTTGACAGATGAAACCAAAATTGAGTTGTTTGGAAAAAACACACAACACTATGTGTGGAGAAAAAAAGGCACAACACACCAACATCAAAACCTCATCCCCACTGTAAAACATGCCGGAGGGAGCATCATGGTTTGGGGCTGCTTTGCTGCCTCAGGGTCTGGACGGATTGTTGTCATTGATGGAAAAATGAATTCCAGAGTTTATCAAGACATTTTGCAGGAAAACGTAAGACCATCTGTCCACCAACTGAAGCTCCGCAGAGGATGGGTGATGCAACAGGACAATGACCCAAAGCATACAAGTAATTCAACAAAAGAATGGCTTCAACAAAACAAAATACGCCTTCTGGAGTGACCAAGTCAGAGTCCTGACCTCAACCCGATTGAAATGCTGTGGCATGACCTTAAGAGAGCGATTCACACCAGACATCCCAAGAATATTGCTACACTGAAAAAGTTTTGTGAAGAGGAGTGGTCCAAAATTACTCCAAATCATTGTGCAGGTCTGATCTGCAACTACAGGAAACGTTTGGTTTAGGTTATTGCTGCCAAAGGAGGGTCAACCAGTTATTAAATCCAAAGGTTCACATACTTTTTCCACCCTGCACTGTGAATGTTTACATGTTCTGTTCAATAAACACATGAAAACATATAATGTTTGTGTTGTATTATTTTAAGCAGACTGTGTTTTTCAAATTGTTGTGACTTCGATGAAGATCAGAGCACTTTTATGACCAATTCATGCAAAACTCCACGTAATCCCAAAGGGTTCACATACTTTTTCTTGCCACTGTATACCCAATATCACTATTTGTTTTGCTGTTCAATAAAACAATTTAAACTATTTAACGTATTTATCGCAATAAAGTTACTTAAAATATAATACTTAGTGTTATACTTGGATCTTAATTATAAATATCATGATATAACACAATGGACGTGTCACGTGAGGCGTATTTTGGGGTTACGTGGTGGTGGGGGCAGCATTTCAGCCTTCGCTCCAGGCAGCACAAGGTCTTGGGCCGGCCCTGGATAGAATTCAGGGGTTAGCTTAAAACTTTTGAGCAGGGCTTTCTTTATGGTGTCATAGTCCTTGTCACTTTCCTCTGGAAGGAAAGCAAACACATCCAGGGCCTTTCCTTTCAAGCGTGGGGTTAAATACTGCCCCCACTGCTGGTGGAGGAACTGGCCCTCTACAGGCGCCGCAGTTCCAGTTCATGCTGCCTTTCTTTCTCTCTCTCTGCAGCCTCTCGTGCCACCATCTGATGCTGGAGAATTAGCTGCAGTCTCAGCTGGGGGTCATCACTTCCCAGAAGTCTAAGGGCCATTTCCAGGCTCCATAGTAACCCCTGCGGTGTCTGCATCCTGTTCTGCTTGGCGTGCATGAGCCTCCAGCAGATCTCTGATAAACTGTTCTTTGTTCTTGCCATGCGGCTCTAGCTTTCTAGATTGGCACAGCTTCTCCAGAGCCTCTTTAGACTGTTTTTTGTAGGCATCCATAGATTCAGAAATAGAGAAATAAAACAGAAAGGGAAAGGAAAAAACAGTTTTTGCACCGTATGTCTGTGAATTGGCACTGAGTACTGTCTTGCAAAATTACAAAAAAAAAAAATGTAATTTCTTTAGTACCACGATTTACCCTCCGGGCAATCACTGGCATTAAAACTCTAGATATCCCACCAGCTGCCAGCCAGTTTGTCACGGAAGGAAAAGAGCCAGCTAAACTAGTTCACTACCTACCTTGCCGTGATGTGCGAAAGTAGAGCTTACAAGGGGATTACATCTCTAAGCCTCTGGATTTACTAACTCTACCCGCTCAAAGGGCCCCAAATTATGCCAAGCTAACCCCCCTTACACCGTATCCACCCTTCCGAATGTATACACTGCCACCACAAAAGTAATAGGGCACTCTCGAAACCCCACTAGCTGTATACCACCCCAATCCAGGAGCCCAGCCATATACAGCTTATATATATATATATATTTGTCACAGGGAGCGCTATAGCGCGGTCCTCTAGGGCAATTATGGCACTGAAACAGTCTCTTTATGTATCTCAGAGTTTATTTCTTCACTCCAGCAAACAAAATATAAACAGAAAACAAAGCCTAACTCGTCTGAGTACTGACCAAACAATATAATGACCCTCGCTACCTTGGGAGAATAACCAAAAATAAATCTTTGCCAACCTCAGAGCTTCACCGTGTTTGTCTCTGGCTATCAAATCTCCTTACTTCCTTCTCACTGGTTCCTCACACCCAGGAAACATTTAAGGTCTTTTAATTAGCAGGTGTGGAGACCTTGCAGCACAGGAGAACAATTTAAAACACGTATTTTCCTGCTGGGTTTAAACAGCCAAGTTCTCTCCTACAAACATAGGGGGGAATGTACACACCATCGCACACATTTCCCTCACCTTATCACATATCCCCCACCCCGGTTCAGACTCATCGGGGCGAGCGGCCTTAGACCAGAGGCAATGAACTCTGGAGAGACCATCAGAATTACCTTGGGCTGTACCAGCCCGGTGCTCCATCAAGACCCGGAAGGGTTGGAGGCTAAGAAACCATCTGATCACTCTGGCATTTAAGCATTTTACCCTTATTTCTCTTCCACCATTACCTTTCTCTTAAGTTACCTTTACTTCCCTTCAACCCCCCAAACCCTCCCCCGCTCTCCCCATAAATAAAAACACATGACAAAAGTATTGGCGGTTTGAAAAGGTCAGGTCTTTTATTTATAATCAAGGCAAAAAAAACATTGCCTTTGTGGCAGAATTATCAGCGATCCTCGCTTTCTTGGAATAGGTAACACCAGATAACACTGGCAACCGCAATGAACCACCAGCATTGCCCAGAAATAGCGGCCGGCCCCACGTGGCTAAGCTAGCGCGACCACACGCTGCTCTCTTTATAGCAGATAGCAGGCCCGGGAGGATCTTCAAACCAGGAGGCACCTGTGTTTGGCCGCACAAACCACCACACAGACCCCCAGATCCTCCCCCTCTATCGCCTCTCCACGTGCCAGGGCCGCATATTTCACCGTCCGAGGTAACTGTCCATGTAATCCCCTCAGCTTTGGCCGCACAAACCACCAGCTGGCTTCATGTAACGTGGTGAAATGATCTGACTGCACCTCAACTAACCATGTCTTTACTCAAAAAACAATCCTCCGGCTTTGGCCGTAGAAAAACCACCAGCTGAAGTAACTGTCAATACAATCCCCCAGCTTTGGCCGCACAAACCACCAGCTGGCTTCATGTAACATGGTGAAATTACCTGACTGCACCTCGACTAACCATGCCCATATCTAAAGCAATCCACCGGCTTTGGCCGCACAAACCACCAACCGGCTTCCTGCTACATGGTATGACTCCATATGGGAACCCACAGGCGGTCTTGAAATGACTGGCGGAATCACCACTTCATTTGCCCCTATCCGTGGTCAAGCTGCTGTCTGACGACGTGACCTTCGACTCGGTGAACAGGCAGTAACCTAAAAACAGGGTGGGTAGGGTGGGAAAAAGACAAAGGTTAGACTGATTTCTTCTGTCCTTTGCTTACCCTTTTCTATTACCCCTGCCCCTCCCCTTTCTGTTATCTGCCCCCGAGACCCAATCCCAGCGATACCCTGAAACAAAAGGGTGAACCATTGTAACTCCTCCCAACTTTCAACTCTTTTCTTTAAACAGGGAAATTGCTTAAGCTTTTTTCGTTCCCATCCAGTCTCTCATCAGTACCTTTTTTTTGTTTTGCCTTATCCATGTCAACGGCGCATGGTCAGTGATCAGTAAAAACTGCCTCCCTAGCAGGTAATATTTCAAAGTCTCTAGAGACCACTTAATTGCCAGGCACTCCTTCTCAACTACGGAGTACCTCAGCTCGTGAGAATCCAGCTTCCGGCTCAGGTACATAACTGAATGTTCCTTTCCTCCATGCACCGGAGAGAGAACAGCACCCAGACCCACATCTGACGCATCGGCTTGTACAACAAATTGCTTTGAGAAATCTGGAGCTAACAAAATTGGGCTAGCACACAAAGCTTCTTTCAGGATCTGAAAGGTCTGACGTTCCCCGGGACAGACCTGGTAGGATCCCTGGCAACAGACCTCTAGCCCTCCGATCCTTAGAAATGGTCGGGACCACTAACCCTAACCTCTAGCAGCCACAGAGGCCAGGGAAAAAGGCAACACTGAAAAAGAGTATACTGCACCACAGTATACAACAGAGATATGCAGCACACACCTTGAATGACAGGCAGCGGGTAACCAGGCAGGAACACAGAGCAAGGGTGGTTGTATAGACAGAACCTTGCAAGCAGCGTAAGGACAATTTGTACTGAGCAACAGTATATGTATGGCTGGAACGGGTGGCTCACACACAGCACCAGGGTGCAACAGTACAGACAGGGAGTAAGAGAGAGAATGGTCATTAAACAGGCAGAAGTCGGCAACAATTCGGGTTCACAGAACAGCAGTGTCAGCAACAGGTCAACAAACTAATTTCTATAGCAGCGATGTGGGAATGAAAGTCCACAACAAGGCAAAGGCTCACTGTGCGCGCTCCTCCTATGAAGCTCGGCGACGCTGCATCATCAGGGTGCGCCCCGCCCACTGATTGCTTGTACACACGCCGGAACTCCTGGCACCCGACCAGGCTCCCCCAGCCCGCCTCCCGGGACCCTGGACGTCACATAACCCCCCTCCCATGGGCGGCCACTGGATGCCCCCCAGGCGCAGAGGGATGGACAGAATGAAACTGACGCACCAAACGAGGCGTATGGACCTCACTGGCCGGTAACCAAGCCCTATCCTCAGGGCCATAACCCTCCCAGTCAATAAGGTATTGAAGAGTGCCCCTGACCATGCGTAACCTCAGGATGGCACGAACCTCATATTCCTCCTCACCTTGTGACTGAACAGGCGGAGCAGGCACGGTAACTCGGGTATACCTGTTGCACGTGAGAGGCTTTAGAAGGCTGACATGGAACACATTGTGAATGTGCAGATGTGGGGGCAACGCCAGAGCATATGACACAGGGTTTACTCTACTCAAAACTTCGTACGGACCAATAAACCTGGGAGCCATTTTCATAGATGGGACCAGAAGTTTTATATTACAAGTGGAAAGCCAAACTCTATCTTCTGCTATATACACAGGAGCAGGCCGTCTATGTCTGTCTGCTTTCTCTTTTATCTTTCTTATACTGGTCTCCATGGCTTCCCTAACCTTTTCCCAGATTGCTTTCCATGAGAATAGATGCTCATCCAGAGCTGGTAGAGAAGTATCTGAAAGCTGGATGGAAGTACAGGTGGGTCAAAACCATACACTGTATGGAATGGAGAATGACCCGTAGTCTCGCTGACTGCGTTATTCAAGGCATACTCTGCCCAGGGCAGGAGATCAGACCATTCATTCTGTTTTTTGGATACAAAGCAGCGCAGATATTGTTCGACCATTTGATTAGCTCTTGTGGCTGCCCCATTAGTCTGAGGGTGATAGGCAGACGAGAAGCTTAACTGGATAACTAGGTTTTCACAGAAACCTTTCCAAAACCGGGACACGAATTGAGTACCTCTGACACAATGCCTAGAGGAAGCCCATGAAGCCGGACAACGTTTTGGATGAAGACCGGCATCAATTCTATGGCAGATGGCAACTTGGCTAGCGGTACAAAATGAACCATTTTGGAAAAACGATCAGCAATGGTGAGTATGACTGTATTATCGTGGGACACTGGAAGATCAGTGATGAAATCCATGGATAGCTGTGCCCAAGGTCTCTCGGGGACCGGCAGAGGCTGGAGTAACCCAAGGGGCAAAGTTTTGGAGTTTTTACTCCTGCAACAAACCTTGCATGTGGCAACATAATCTTTTTTTTTTTTTTTATTATTTTTTTTTTGAAAGTCAAAAGAAGGATACAGAAAGGAAAAAAGGGGGTCAGTGGTTTCATCAATATGGTAACACAAGTACACATAAAGGTAAGTACAATAATACAGCAAACAAAAGAAAAGATAGAGAAGATGGCACTCAATTTTTTGTTATCAGCTTATTTTACACAGTATCAAACATCGATGGCATACGGAAGTTCTCGCCCACACTCCAAGTCTTTCTTGTCATAGGCATCTTTTTATTTATTTATTTAATTCTTATATCATTATTTATATATTTATGAACCCTTTACACAGTCAGAGGGTGATCCTACCGAAAATCTCTTATAGTATTACATAGAACGCAGGTCCCACATTACCCAAGGGTCCTCGATGGGGCCCTCAACTCTAGAAGTCACGTTGCTATTTGTTCATACGTACGAAACGTAGACACGGTATCAGTCACATCTTTTAACTCCGGTACCATAAGTGACTTCCAGTTACGTGCTACTAACAACAGAGTTGTGGTAATTACATGATATAACACCGTTTTGTGTTTGACCTAGCCGCTGAGGGATCGCCCCCAATAACATTGCGTATGGGGTAAATGGAAGGACTATGCCCAATACTTTTTCAAGGAGGGAGTGAATTTGTTTCCATAGCGAATACAACGGAGGGCAGTGCCATCACACATGGATATAGTCTCCCACCCCACTTTGGCATCTCCAACACTTCTCAGTATTATTTGGCTGAAATTTGGCCAATCTAGCTGGCGTTAAGTACCATCGGTATATGAATTTACGTCTCGTCTCAAGTAAGGTCACATTTGTTGCTTTAAGATCAAACCAGTAAATTTGGGTCCATTGTGATGGTGTCAAATTTAAATTAAGGTCTTTATCCCAAGCTTTTTGATGGGAAAATGTAGGAGGGGACATATCTGTCATCAGTGTCATATAGCTAGTTGAAATTAGTCTTGACGGTGGTCCAATCCAAGTCGTAAGAGATTCCACCCCAGATAATTGAGCTTTATCTACCGAGTAGTGTGGTAAAATTCCCACCGCCCGCATCCAATGTTGAATTTGTAAATAGGAGAACAGGAACCCCCCTGGCAGCTTGTATAAAGTCTGTAGTTGCGCAAACGAATGCATACCAGTCTTAGAGAAAAAGTCTCGGATATGTTTAAACCCATATAATTTCCATTTAGACACCGGAAGGTTGGTAGTACTCTTTTCAACACCTGGATAGGAGTAACCAATGAAAATTGAAAAAAGCTTGAAATCCTACCTTTTGATTTATCCCAGACACACAGTGCTTGTGACGCAAGGGGGGTGGTGACTATCGACTCAGGTCTACAATGTCACGGAGTCCAGAGCAGAGTTGCAATATCGTGGGGATAAGAAGCGGACAATTCTATGGAGACCCAGCATGGGGGGGCTAGATCTTGAAAAAAGGAGATGGTGGAGGCAAGAGTAGATGCTGCATAATATATTGGAAACTGTGGGACATTAACCCCTCCCCTATCCCACCTACAGCATAGAAGTGACGCCCCCACTCTTGGTCGTTTGTCTAACCATAAATATTTATGTACTATTTTTTTGTATCTCTTGAATTAATGATTTCAGAACAGCTATTGGGAGAGCTCTAAATAAATACAGCCATTTAGGTAGTAAAGTCATTCGAACCGCAGAGATCCTCCCAAACCAGGAAAGACACGCCTTTCTCCATTTATAGAGCATATGTTTAGTAGCGGTTAGAAGGGGGGTGTAGTTCAAGTTCACTAAATCGGGTATTGACAAGGCTAATTTAATCCCCAAGTATGTTATGGATTTGGTACACCATTGATATCTATAAGTAGTTTTCAGTTTGAGAAGATCCTCATCCATTAGGTGAATCGGAAGCGCTTGCGTTTTGGGGACGTTAATCTTGTGATAGTGAGTGCAACACAGGAAGAGAGGTTAAAGGGGAGGAGATAGTTAGCATAATGTCATCTGCAAATAAGCTTATTTTATGCATTCGTGGACCCACAGGTACTCCCACTACATCATTTGATTGGCATTAGAACCCTTAGCGCAAGCGATCAGACAATGTGTATAGTAAAGGAGAGAGGGGACATCCCTGTCTGGTTCCATTGAGTATCGTGAAGGATCCCGACAGGAAGCCTGCCGTCATCACTTTAGCAGTCGGTAGATTATAGAGCGCAAAAACACCTTACACGCTTCCTCCGGTACCCCAAATTTACGCAAAACCATTCATAAGAAAAGCCAGTGAACCCTGTCGTATGCTTTTTTAGCATCAAGAGACAATATCACCCCCGGGATCTGACTAGTTGTCATCAAGTGGGTTAAGCTTAACAACTTTTTTGTGTTATCTGGACCCTGACGATGGTGAATAAAAACCACCTGATCATTACATATCAGAAAGGGAAGAATCTCCGCTAGTCTAGTAGCCATTATTTTAGAGTATATCTTAACATCTAAATTTAGAAGGGAAATAGCGCAAACGTCCATCGATTTTCCCGGTTTTGGTATTGTCACCACAGTAGGCTCAAGCATATCCTGGTCAAAGGTGCCGTTAGATTGGGCCTGTAAGAACACTGCTCCCAAGTGAGGTGTCACCTCTTCTACAAAAGATTTATAATATTTTGATGTAAAACCATCCGGTCCTGGGGCCTTCCCCTGTGGCATTCCTTTGATAACCTTTTTGATCTCCAGTAGAGAGATATCGCGCATTAGATCAGTCCTTTGATCGTCTGAAAGTACTGGGAGATGTATGTCCGCCAGATATTTATCTTTTGAGCAGTGGGTTGTGGGGTAGCAGGTAACTAGAGAAGTCATAGAGGGAGCTATAGTAATCAGCAAAAGCGTTAGCTATTTCCTCAGGTTGATAAACCTCAGTCCCAGTAGGTAGTCTGAGTTTCGCTATTCTCGTGGGGGGCACTGGGGGTCTAGGCTTACGAGCCAATGAGGTCCCTGATTTATTAGCGGTCATATACAGTCGAGATTTAAGTCTACGGAGAGCAAAAAAATAACTCTTTCCATCTTCAACAATTCATCATAGGCAACTTTCAGTTGGTTAGTTATGTCAGGGGAAGGGTCCTCTCTTGCGTCGCGTAAGGGAGTCTATCTTGGTTAATATCTGAATTCTTCCTGTTACATAAAATTTTCTTGAAAGGAGAGGCCCATTTTATACAAACTCTTCTAAAGGACCGCTTTATGAGCGCGCCGACACAGAGACGTGATACTTCAGGGATGGCATTATGTTGAAAATAGGTCTGCAAATTTTCTGATAGATCTTTAACCACTAGGGGATCTGCAAGCAGTTTGTCGTTTAATCTCCACGGTGATTTACCATAATTACAATATGCCTCGCGTATAGATAGCGTTATTGGCGCATGATCTGACCATGTCCTTGTATGAATTGTACAGTCAACTACAGACGGCAATAGAGGTCCTGGAGCAAAAAAATGATCTAAACGAGTGTATGAGTCATGAGGTGGAGAATAAAATGTATAATCTCGTTCGTTTGGGTGCATTAGTCTCCAAACGTCATATAAACCATTTCGCGATAAGAGCTCATCAAGCTTTTGCGCCCTTCGAAACGCCGCTCTTCCATCTTGACGTGTGAATACCGATGAATGGTCTAAGGAGTGGTTGGTACCCATATTAAAATCACCACAGTAAAGAACAAGTCCCGTCTGGACAATAGACACCTTACCGCACAGATTATTTAGGAATTGGACCTGGTTGGTGTTAGGGCAATATGCGTTTATCAAAGTGTAGGGCTTCTGATTTATTGTGCAGACTAGAATCAAGTAGCGGCCCATCGGGTCCACGATCTTCCTATGCAACACAAAAGAAACCCTATTATGTATCAACACTGTGACTCCCTTTGCTTTAGTAGGACCTACCGCATGAAACTGATTTTGATATTGTGGGCAAAAAAGACGGGGTGATTAAGCCTTTTAAAGGGTGTTTATTGCAGACAAACAATATCCGCATTAAATGTACGCAATTCCGCATATAAAGAGTGGCGTTTCACCGGTAAATTTAGGCCTTTCACATTATAAGACAATACCTTCAAAGACATTTAAGTAAAGCAACAACCAGGCATAATGGCATAACAGTTAACCCAATTAACTCGAGTATGGGTGCAGAGTAACGTGTCGTGAAGTAGACTGCGCAGTTTTCAGCAATGAAGTCAATTGTGCCGAGATAAAAACAAAAAGAGGAAGCAGAAAAAGAAAAACATGAATAACAAGAAATAACCGACCTCCAACGAGCTGTCAAAGCTCAATGCCCTCGTGAAGAGGGGGAGGGAGGGGGAGCACTCTGAGAAAGCAGGCTCTCTACGATGGAGTTAGAGAGCTGTTGTGACCGAAGGCTTGTGGTAAATCAATAACACTGGCTATAGGCAAGCAGGACTATCAGCAACTGGCCCCTTTAGGGTGATGTCTGTCAATTATATTCAAAGAGGTAAAACAACCCAAATCTGGAACGGTATTAAACAACTTATAGTGTATGAAGCTAGTCGATCTTGAGAACAGGAACAACATCTCAATAACGAGGGTCTTCATACCTCCGCAAGGATCAGAAAATCAACAAAAGGCGTTGAGGAAAACTCAGGTCTTCTTCCATTCCACCGACAATCTGACAGGAGATGAGACCTTAGGATCCACTGGGGGATTTGCCCGTGCTAAGTTCCATTGTCTCAACAAAAGATTACCATCTTCCACACTGGAGATGTTATAGAGCTTGTCGTCTCGATGGATCTGGATGCGCGTAGGGAAGCCCCACCTATACGGGATGTCGTGGGCCTGTAAAACAGCTGTAATCATAGATAACGCTTTACGTTGCATCAAGGTCGCCCTGGAGAGGTCTGGAAAAACTGTGATGTGCTTAAAGTCTGGGCTCAGGGCATCTGGGCCTCGCAGTGCTTTCAATAAAAGTTCCTTCGGCTTGTAATAATGGAGTCTGAGAAGTACATCGTGCGGCGCTTTTTGCGGGGCTGCTGCATGTTTGGAAATGCGATGTATACGGTCAAATAGTAATTCCGCACTGATGTCCGGTAAGAGATGTACAAAAATATCCGTCACATAGGATGCCAGTTTATGATTAGGGATCGTTTCAGGTACCCCCCTAACCTTAAGGTTTTGGCGTCTAGATCGATCCTCCAAATCAACAATTTTATTGGAGAATTGTTGTACTAATTCCTCTAAGTGTTCCACTTGTGAGGCCATTGAATTATGGGCAGATGCAAATTCGTCCATTTTCTCCTCAATTTCGGACGTTCGTTCCCCCAATTCTAGGACCTCCTTTTTAATATCTGCCGCTAGACTGTCAAATTTATTCGAGAGCGTGGTTTTAAGGTCGGTTAGCATGGTTTCCATATGGTCTGTAATGCGACTGAAACCTTCCGAGTCTGTCTGGGCAGCTTTCCCTGACAGTTCCGGGGCCTCAGTGCCATCTTGGATGGAGGGGGGTGAGGACGAAACTCGGTCTGTGCGTGGGCCAAAAAAGTATTTTTTGTCTGTTTTTGGAGCCTGTCTAGTCTGGGGTGTGTTGGCCGTCTTACCCGGCATGTTTGACGCCAAAACGAGGATTGCAAAGCTTCAATTGAACAGTTGCTTGCCTGCCTTCGGTCGGAGTTCCCTCAAAGCGCGACTCACGCGGTCAACATCCGGCCACGCCCCGGCAACATAATCTTTAACATCTCTACGCATCCCTGGCCACCAGAATCGTTTCTCCAGTGTGGCAATGGTCTTAGTCATTCCCATATGCCCAAATGGTTTGCGGTCATGATGAACCGACATGATTTGCACCCTGTCCTCCTCAGGAATGAAGAGCATACAAGGTGGCTTCGAGAGGAGCGGTTCCCTGAACTCTCTGTAATCTCTCTAACAACGGAGAAGACACAGAAACCAGAGTGGTAGCGAGAATTCTTTCTTGAGGAACAATTGGATTCTGGTCGAATGTATGTTGTTCGTAAGTCTCGAACTGCCTGGACAGAGCATCAGCTTTTGTGTTTTTGGACCCAGGACGATAGAAAAAGAGACCATCTGGCCTGCCTAGCATTCAGACGTTTGGCATCACCAATGTAGATGAGATTTTTGTGATCGGTAATGATTATAACAGGATCTTTTGACCCCTCTAACAGATAACGCCATTCTGCCAGGGCTGACACAACCGCAAGCAGTTCCCTTTTACCAATATCATAATTTTTTTCTGCAGGGGACAACTTCCTGGAAAAGAATCCACAGGGATGCATGGGTTTCTCAGAACATTCTCTTTGAGACAAGACTGCGCCAATGCCGCTCTTGGAGGCATCTACCTCCAGCTGAAACGGCGCACCTGGCACTGGATGTTGCAGGACAGGCGTCGAAACAAACACCTGTATGGCTTGAGGACTCCATTTCTGATTGTGAGCACCTTTCTTTGTCATAGCAGTAATAGGAGCAACCACTGAGGAAAAATGTTTTATAAATCTCCTATAATAGTTTGTGAACCCCAGAAATCTCTGGATGGCTTTAAGCCCCTGAGGCAACGGCCAGTCCCTGATGGCAGAGAGTTTCTGAGGGTCCATCTCAAACCACTGGGACTTATTATGTAACCAAGAAAATGAACGGATGTGATATCAAAGAGACATTTTTCAAGCTTGCAGAATAACCCATTTTTTAAGCAATCTCTTCAGAACAGTGCGTACATGCATATGATGGGTCTCCACATCAGGAGAGTAGATGAGAATGTCTCCAGATAGACAATCACAAAAACCTGTAGGAAGTCCCTTAGGACATTATTAATAAAGTCCTGGAAAACTGCAGGCGTATTACATCGACCAAATGGCAACACAAGATATTCATAGTGCCCACTTCTGGTATTAAATGCAGTTTTCCATTCATGACCCTCCTTCACACTCACCAAGTTGTATGCCCCACGAAGATCCAACTTGTAGATCTTGGCATCTCTCAGACGGTCAAACAACTCAGAAATGAGAGGGATAGGATAGGCATTACGTATAGTTATACGGTTTAGACCTCGGTAGTCTATACACGGTCTCAAATCACCCTCTTTCTCAGACACAAAGAAAAAACCAGCCCCAGCGGGAGAGGAGGAACGACGTATAAACCCATGAGCAAGGTTGTCACGAATGTACTCCTCCATAATCTCATTCTCTTTCTGAGTAGGCTTGTGCACCGATTTTTTTCAGTTCGATTTGTTCGGATGTTTAAACTTTTCGATTCGTTTCGACCGAATGCTGTTTCGATTCGGTTCGGATCGTTTTTCGTGTACTTTTTTTTTTCGGAATATCGACCATTTATCGTATTTTCGTGTCACTTTGCTCGTTTTTTGTATCGACTTTTCGGAACGTCTGTTCTCCTCGTTTCAAAGTGTCTACGATAATTCTGGCGATTCTATCGTGTTTTTTTTTATTAAATAAAGATCCTTTTTTTCTTATGAATAATTGAATATACATTTCACAACTTTATTTAATCATATTAAAATGATAAATTTCGATTTGACACATTTCAAGTCCATTTGAAAATTCAGAAAATTTTTCGTTTCGGCTCGGAAAACTTTTCGGATCTGCCATTTTCGGATCTAAAAACTTTCGGAAAATCGGCTGCATCCGAAAACACGAAATCGGGAAATTTCGTGAAAATTCCGAAATTCCGAAACCCGAAACGCACATCCCTATTTCTGAGAAAGAGGATATACATGGTTCCAGGCAACAATTCAATCGCGCAATCATACAGGCGATTTGGAGGTAAGACCTCTGATTTCTTTTTATCAAAGACCTCCTTTGTGTACCATTCTGGTACCTCAGTGGACAGTGGAGGTGCGTGGCCACGTTCAAACTACCCAACATGGTACGCAAACCTAGGCAGCGTGACCAACATTTCGAGCTCCATGAACCCAACTCTCCCTTGGGCCAATCAATAACAGGATTATGCTTGGCCAACAAAGGATAGCCTAGAACAATGGGTACAGTGAGCGATTCGATGATTTGAAATGCGATTTTTTTCTCCATGAAGGAGACCTGTATGAAAAGAAAGCGTGTGTAATGTGTGGTCTTAACAAGTTTCTACCATTGATAGATTCAATGACCAAAGGAATCTCTCTTTTTACCAATGGTACGGTGTATAGCAGCGAAACCTGAATCGAGAAAATTCCCTGCAGAACCTGAGTCAATGAGTGCCTTAGTGTCAATTGTGATGTCCTCCCACGCAATAGACACAGGGACCACCACACGAGATCTTTTCTTTCTTTTCTGGTAAGGGAGAGACAGATGTCATGCCCAGAACCCGTCTCTCATAGGATTCTAGACACGCTCGTTTCCCTGCACAGAGGACCGCTTGGGTCATTTTGAACACTGTAACCTGAAATGACCTTTATCTGCACAGTATAGGCATAACCCCTCTCTCATACGATATTGTCTTTCATCACCTGAAATGCCTGAACGACCCAGCTGCATGGGCTCAGGGACAGATGGCTCCACCCTAGGGGGTGAAGAGGTTTGACGTGTACGAGGAGTGGATGACAAAACCAGCAGAGACCTGCGAGGCTTATCATGACCAGACCTTCTCTCACGGATCTGGTCATCTAGAGCAATGCAATAAAAATCGATCAGATCATCAAGATCTTCAGGCAGTGATAATGGAGCGAGCTCATACATCAAGGCATCATTAACCCCTTCAAGAAACGCGGAAGAGAACGCGTCATTCGGCCAGTGCAACTCAGCTGCCACAGTTTTAAATTCAATAGCGTAGTCAGCTACACAGCGGTTGCCTTATTTAATGCGAAACAAGGTTCTAGCAGCGCCAGACGCACGTCTGGCTGGATCGAACGTACGTTTGAGATCCCTCATAAATTCATTATAGTTTTATACCACAGGCCTCTTTAACTCCCATAGGGGGAGTTGAGCTTTGTCGGTTAGGTGGTTGATCACGTACCCCACCTTAGCTTTTTCAGACAGACAAATACCAGGATTCAACTCAAACATTATGTCCATTTGCATAGTGAAACCCCTGCAAGTTCCGGAAGTACCATCATAGCTCCCAGGGGTTTTTAGGCTAACATGAGAACAAGCACCACCCTGAGGGCGGCCACTGGACGCCCCCCAGGCACAGAGGGATGGGCAGAATGAAACTGACGCACCAAACGAGGCGCATGGACTTCACTGGCCGGTAACCAAGCCCTATCCTCAGGGCCATAACCCTCCCAGTCAATCAGGTATTGAAGAGGGCCCCTGACCATGCGTGGCCTCCGGATGGCATGAAGCTCGGCGACGCTGCGTCATCAGGGTGCGCCCCGCCCCCTGATTGCTTGTACACACGCCGGAACTCCTGGCACCCAACAGGGCTCCCCCAGGGTCCCCCTGCCCACCTCCCGGGACCCTGGACGACACAAAAGGCCTGTTCTGCCTCCGTGGTCCACTTGACCATTATGGGGCTTTTAGCTCTGGTGGTGAGCGCTGTCAAAGGGCTGGCAAGAGTAGCAAAACTGGGAATGAACCGACGATAGTATCCAGTTAAACCCAAGAATGCTCTCACTTGCTTCTTGGTGACAGGGCATGGCCAATTCGCAATAGCATCCACCTTACTTTGCTGGGGTTTGAGGAGCCCGCGACCAATTGTGTATCCCAGATATTGGCCTCTTCCAAACCCAAAGAGCACTTAGACCGGCAGCCCGGATACTATCCACTACTGCCTGAACCCTAGACAGATGTGTTACCCAGTCCTCATTGTGAATCACAACATCATCAGGGTATGCAGCTGCATACTCTCGATGGGGCCTGAGTATCCTATCCATCATACACTGGAATGTGGCTGGGGCATCATGTAACCCAAATGGCAGTACTCTGTACTGAAGTAGCCCCTCAGGGGTAGAAAAAGACTTATTTTCCTTTGCTCTCGCTGCCAAGGGAACCTGCCAGTAGCCCTTGGTCAAATCCAGTGTGCTTAGGTATCTGGCTCTACCCAACCTCTCAATAAGCTCATCAACCCTAGACACAGGGTAGGCATCAAACTTCGATATCTCATTCAGTTACGGAAGTCATTACAAAACTGTATTTCCCCATTCGGCTTAGGCACCAACACAGTTGGGTTGCTCCATTCACTTTGTGAGACTTCTAAAACACCCAACTCAAGCATCTTTTTCACCTCTGCGCTAACTGCCTCCCTTCTAGCCTCTGGGATCCTATAAGGTTTTAGATTAATCTTCTTTCCAGGCTCTGTAACGATATCATGGGTGATAACATGCGTTTTTCCTGGTACTGGGGAAAACACATCCCTGTTTTAGACACAAACTCCTTCACTTCCTGCTTCTGATGAGGGGCAAGAGTCTCAGCAATATATACATCAGGTCCCTTCCCGCTAGTAGCAGTAGCAGGTTTGCCTTTACACGTAAAGAGAGCCTCATGCTCTACCCGGGGTTTCAATAAATTAATGTGGTAGATCTGTTCTACCTTCCATCTACCCGGCTGGCTTACTTTATAGTTCACTTCGCTTAGCTGTTCAATAATCTCATAAGGCCCTCGCCAGCTGGCCAGGAATTTACTTTCCACGGTAGGGATCAGGACCAGAACTCTGTCCCCTGGCTTGAATTTCCGTAACTGCGCATTTCTATTGTAACTGCTTGCTGAGCCCTTTGAGATTTCTCCATATTTTCTCTGACTATAGGCAGGACTGCTTTTATTCGGTCTTGCATTTGGGCAACATGTTCTATCACAATACGGTGAGGGTTATGCTCTTGTTCCCATGTCTCTTTGGCAATATCCAGAATGCCCCTGGGATGTCTGCCATACAATAGTTCAAACGGCGAAAACCCCGTGGAAGCTTGTGGAACTTCCTGAGTAGAAAACATTAGGAAAGGTAATAGACAGTCCCAGTTCTTTCCATCTTTGTCTATTACTTTATGAAGCATGGCTTTTAAAGTCTTGTTAAATCTCTCCACCAGGCCATCGGTTTGTGGGTGATATACCGAGGTTTTCAATTGTTTAATTTTAAGGAGTCTACATAGCTCCTTCATAACTCTGGACATGGAGTTCCCTGGTCCATAAGGACCTCCTTTGAGATGCCCACCCTGCTGAGCATCAGCATTAACTCCTTGGCAATAGTCTTTGAGGAGGTGTTCCTTAGTGGCACCGCCTCTGGATACCGTGTGGCATAGTCTACAATGACTAAGATATATTGGTGCCCCCTAGCAGACTTAAGTAACGGTCCTATTAAGTCCATACCAATTCGCTCAAATGGGACCTCTATGACTGGTAGGGGTACAAGAGGGTTGTGGAAACCCTTACTCGGAGCCTTGAGTTGACACTCAGGGCAAAATTTACAAAACCTTTCAATGGCAGCGAATATACCTGGCCAATAGAATCGCTTAAGAACACTTTCCCTTGTTTTATCCACTCCAAGGTGGCCTCCCAACACATGATTGTGTGCTAGCTTCAATACCGTATTCCTATGTGTCTCTGGAACCAACAACTGTTCCAGCTCCTCAGCCCCTTTATGCTCCACCCTGTAAAGCTAATTATTTTTCACTTTAAAAATAGGGAAAACATAATGGTTCGTCAGGGTTAACCACATCATGCTCTATTATTTGCACATTTTCTCTGGTCACAGCGAAAGTTGGGTCCTCCCACTGGGCAGCTCGGAAGTTGCCAGGATGGACTCCAATATCATGAAGCTCTACTTCTACAGGATCATCATTATGGGGCGCATCCTCCTCATTGCCCAAACACACTACAGGAGACTCTGGCTCTCTGCCAGGCTCCCAATCAATAGTAGAGAAAGGGAAAATAGCATCTGACCCCTCTACCTCCTGCTCCTCCGAGCATGGTTTCTGCTGTAATGAGAATGTTTCCCATAAGGGACAGAACTGAGGGAAGTCTCTCCCTATCACTACATCATAAGGTAATACAGGTACTACCCCCACATCAGTGGTTATTTCTACATCCGCCGTGGGGTACGAATGGGTGTCCCCATGTATACAAACAATACTAATCATTTGCCTGGAATCAAGTTTTTCAGGCCGGAGCAGAGCGCTCTTCACCAGGGTAACCTCACTCCCAGAATCAAGGAGCACTTGAACACCCTTCCCTTCAAACCCTCACAGTCCGTAGATGGTTAATGTTCACAGTACTGGTTACCACACAGTTTTGAACAGGTTAACACAGTCTTATGCAGGGTTCGTGCTCCTACGTCACACTGCATGGGCTCATCACATTGACAGCAATTGCGGGCTATATGTCTTAGCAAATGGCACCTGAAACATATTATTTGCTCCCCCTGTTTGGTCTGGCACCATTGCCGATCTCTTTGGTACCTTTTACCTCCATAGTCATATAGCTCCATGCTGGGCACAGGGCTTTGTCCTTTGTGGCCAGGTTTCCTATTGGCCCGGCTGTTAGGAGATCTGGGTTTAGGCTGAGGTTCATGGGGGTACAGCTCCTTTGCAGTCACATACCGCTCAACCAGACTCATCATCTCCTCAGGATCCTTTGGGTCCCCTTGGCTGACCCATTGTCGCAGGGCGGCAGGCAAATTCCTGAGAAATCGGTCCATGACCAGCATCTCCATGATCTCTGTGGGCGAGTTTGTCTCTGGTTGTAACCATTTCTGAGCAAATCTCAGAAGCTCATACATCTGAGTCTTTGTAGGTTTTTCCATATCATAGCCCCACTTGTGAAACCTTTGGGCTCGTAGTGTGGGTGTTATTCCAATACAGGTTAATATTTCTCTTTTCAAGCAAATGTAGTCCTGACCTTGGCAGTAAGGCAGATCCTCATAGACTTTCTGGGATTCCCCACTCAGACATGGAGTCAACAGTCCCTCCCACTGTTCAAGGGGCTCTTTTCTCTGTCAGCGACCTTCTCAAAGGTCGTGAGACAGGCCTCCACATTATCTGCCTCAGACAGCTTGTGCAGAAAGTCAGTCGCTTGAATACGCTGCTCCCTGTCCACAGGAGGGCTTTCTGTACCAGGCAGTAAGGCTTGCTGCAAAGCATTTGTGAAGATTGCTCTGTCTTCCTGCTGAGCTTCCCTTACGCTTTCCACTTGTGCCACCAATAAGCAGTTGGTTTGTTGCTGCACAGCAGTTGCCTGTACCAAGGCTTTCACTAAATCCTCCATTACAACAGCCAAATGGGGAGAAATGAGCCAAACACTGCTCCCAGTTTAAGGCTTTCCAGTTAACACAATTAATCTCCTCCCCCACTCGCATTAATATGAAAAGCCTTAACCATACCTTGCTGGACTGGATTCTCTCCTCATGTCCTGATAGAATACAGGAGGCAGGCGTTCTTGCTAATAGCTCCAGTGATCACTGTCTAGTGTACTGTGTGCGCAAAATAAAGGCCACAAAATCTCCCCCAAAAGGTAATAATCACCAGGTCCTTTAAGAAATTTAATCTGGAATCCTTCCTAAATGATCTCAAACGGCTCACGTGGTACAGGCTAAACCTAATCCCAGACCTGGACTGTGCAATTGAATACTTTCAGTCAGAGCTCCTGCAAGTCTGGAATGCCCATGCTCCGCTGCGTAAAGTGCGCGTCAAAGGGGCACATCTCCCCTGGGTTACAGCTGACCTCACACACATGTACCAGCTTAGAGATTCATTCTGGTCAAATTTCAAGAGTACTGGATCCATGAACGATCACTGTGAATACCATAAATGGCGGAATGCATGCACAAAGTAAACAGAAATGGCCAAAGCCCAATACTTCAATGAAAATCTAAACAATAACATATCAAACCCGAGAAATTTTTGGAAAATCATAAGTAACATACAATCGCCCATGTCCACTCCCAACCAGCTGCTGTCAAGGTAAACAACCAAACCCTGCAACACCCCCTAGATGTAGCAAATGCCTTTAATAACTATTTTGTTGGATGCGCCAACACCCTGATTGCTAAGCTAGCAATTGAAACACATTCAGAAAGGCAGCACACAAGTCAGATCCTTCCAACTGTGCAAAAATCCTGTAGCAAAGAGAAATTCAGTTTTAGACCGGTGCCTGTCAGTGCCATTACTAAACTTCTCTGTAACAAAAAAATGAAACACCAGTCAGGACCTGACCAAATCCCAGCAATGCTGCTGAAAATCAGCGCCCCGGCAATTGTAAAACCTGTCGCAACCCTAATCAATGAATCACTGGCGACTGGATATATACCCAAACTCTGGAAGACTGCGAGAGTGGTACCTATCCATAAAAGTGGAGACAATACTTTGGTATCCAACTACCGTCCAATATCATTGCTTCCTGTAATGTCAAAAATCCTGGAAAAATGTGTTTACACTCAATTACGCGATTACTATCAGTATTGGAACTATTTAACCCCAGATCAATCCGGCTTCCGTCCAAATCATTCAACCACAACTGCCCTTTTAAAAGTTTCCAATGATATCCAGGCTGGCATGGAACAAGGAAACCTAACTGGAGCCATCTTCCTTGATTTTGCCAAGGCCTTTGACACAGTAGACCATGGCGTCTTATTACAAAAACTTAAAAACTCTGGTATTGGTGATCGCACGTTAACCTGGTTTCAATCATTTGTGTCTGATCGGTCGCAATATGTGCCCATTTCTGACAGCACTTCCCTCCCAGTCACGTGTGGTGTACCCCAAGGCTCGATACTCGGCCCCCTGCTATTCACAATATTCATAAATGATCTGCCCAATGTCTGCAAAGCCTCAACTGTACACATGTAAGCAGATGACACTGTAATTCAGGCCTCAAAATTTCCACTCGCCTGCTCGCCTTTGGCGAGTGGAAATTACATGAGGGCGAGTAGGAATGCAAAGGCAGGGCAGGATAAGGGGTTAGGTGGGGCAGCTAGTGGCGAGTAACTCTTAAGGCCTGGCTAGTAGCTTGGGACTTTAAATTTTGAGCCCTGCTGTATTCTATACCAGCAAACCAGATCTCCCATAGCTGGAGGCTGTGCTGCAAGACCAATTCACAGAGGTAGAAAAGTGGATCAAAGATAACAAACTTTTTCTAAATGCTGACAAAACTGTTACAATGCTCTTTGGAACAGCACCTAAACTACACAAATTGCAAACACCCCATCTATGTGTCAGGACAAAATCAAATGGCACGCTGACCACAGTCACTTCTTTCAAATATCTAGGTTTGTGGTTAGACCGAAATCTATCCTTTGGCCCCCATATTGAAAAACTTTCATCTAAAATTTACCCCAAACTAGGTGCCCTGTACAGAAACAAATCCTGCCTGAGCCCCACGGTAAGAAAGCAGATTGTACAACAAATGCTTATGCCGGCTATTGAATACGGAGATGTAGTGTATGCAGCCGCCCCGCAAACGCACCTCCAGAAACTTACTACATTGTATAACTCATTCTGTCGCTTTGTGCTACAATGTAACTACATGACCCACCATTGTGACATGTTAAAAGAACTAAACTGGCCGTCGCTGCAATCTAGAGGCACCCTTCACCTTTCCAACCTGGTATTCAAGAGCTTTTCTGGGAAGCTACCACCCTACCTGAATAGGCCGCTTCCCTCAGCAGTTCCCTCATCCTATAACCTCCGATCCAGGACCAGCACCTTATTTGCAATACCACAATACAAAAAGCAAGTGGCTCGATCCTCATTTTCCTACAGAGCACCACAATTATGGAATAGCCTCCCAGATGCCATCAAATCTTCCCCCAGTCTAAAGTCCCTTAAGAGCTCCATATTAACATACCTCAATAAGGAATGCACCTGTAAACATGTAACATAGTGACTATATTTCCTACATATTTATTTTCTGTTAATCTATATATTTGCTTTGTGTTAATTTCTTGCATTTTACTACTTTTGTATTTCTGTAACCATGTTCTTGAACCCAGGACACACTTGAAAACGAGAGAAATCTCAATGTATCCTTCCTGGTAAAATCCTTTATAAATAAATAAATAAATGTGTTTAAACGTGCAAGGAACACACTTTTTTTTCTTTGCAGCAGCACCGTGCTGACTAAGCCTTCAGCTGTTCACCACACGGTTTCACCAGGCACTTTTCAACCTACTATGCCCACAGACCTGTTGGCGCTATGCCCGCATCCAAATACCATGAGTCACAGGGCAGGAAGCAATCACATTCTCTGATCACTGAAGGTGGTCTTTGGGAGATGATTGATAGACCAGGAAATGAAGATTAATGACAAAGCATACTGGGCGTGCTCAGGAGTGGGGAATTCTGGGGGTTGTAGGCAAAGGCTCTGCCAGCTAGGAGGCTGGACTTAGAAAAAGGCAGCCCTATATATATATTCTGGGGCATGCCCTGGGCTATCGCTGATCACAGGGGTTCAATCAAAATTGATGATCGGCCCATGCTTCCATCTCCAGCGGATCTATGCATGTCTCCATCTCCAACCCCGGAGTCACTGATGCTAGCTTATTGTAAGTAATGCTCTGTGTTTAATCCTTTTCTTTTATTTTGCCGTGTACTGTGTAACTAGCGATTTATTCTAGTTATAATTTTTCCTGTAACAAATGCACTGTGATATATAGCTTTTTTCTATATCATAATAAATATCCATTTATTACGTTCTGTTTCTGCCGGATATTCGATCCACGCTAACTAAAGAGACTGGAGTATTGCTTGTTGTTTTAAGCTCGAGTAGCTACGATATTGTGAGTTGCGGTCGCTGGGGACGGTTGGGTACGCAAGCGGGGATTGTTGTCTATGCAATCACTGTCCGGGTCTAGGGTAGGCAGACAGCACGGTTGCTTAGCCCTGCGTCTCTCGCTGCGACGCGCGGCAGTCCATGAGGACTGGTGGCAGCGTAATTAATAGAATAAGAAGTGGGTTCAGGGATTGTGGGAAACATAGTCACTACCCGATTTAAGAGAGAGGACTGGTACTGCGTTGCAATCCTGGGACCATTGTATCATGCTCTACGTACCTGTTGCGAGAGAAAGTGTGGGGGGTGGCCATCTTGCGGCCTGTTTTACAGTGT
This sequence comes from Leptobrachium leishanense, assembly GCA_009667805.1. Classification (NCBI taxonomy): domain Eukaryota; kingdom Metazoa; phylum Chordata; class Amphibia; order Anura; family Megophryidae; genus Leptobrachium; species Leptobrachium leishanense. The sequence goes on from CM019073.1 coordinate 58,269,150, forward strand.
ATGTGGCCCTGACCCTGTTGAGAGGTGATATACTTACCTCCATGGGGAAGAAGTCTCGGAAAGTTGGGGAGGCAGAGGACCAACACCCCCAGGATATCAGGGTGTCGCTGGGAGTTGGACGTGCTGGTGAAGTACAGCCCCCTCGTGATGAAGCTTGTTCGGAATCCTCGGATGAGACTGCTAAACCCTCACCCCGTGGGTTGCCTGCTAGAGGTGCCCTGCAGCAGGGCCCTGCCAGGCCACTCACTGAGGAGGTCATGCACAGGATAATGGATGACTTCAGGGGTCTTTGGCGCGGTGACCTGCAGGAGGTGTGTGCTGCAGTGGAGACCTTATAGTCTCAGATCTTGGATGTCCGCGTTCGCTCCCAGGAAACGGCGGCACAGGTGGCTTCTGATGTGAAGATTGCGGATCTTCAGCTGCAGGTATCTCGCCTAAGCTCAGCGGTGTTGACCCTGGAATCTCGCCACCGACGTCGGAATATCCGTCTGCGGGGGATCCCGGAGGAGATACCTGATGGAGGGCTTCTCACTTATGCCCGCAGTCTGGTGGTCCAGCTTTTGCCGGCTGGCTCTGCTATCTCGGAGTCGCCTGTCCTGTTGTCCATGCGGATCCAGAGGGCAGCCGCTGCTCCGCAGAATGTCCCCAGAGATGTGGTTGTGACTATTCGTGATGTGGCTTCCCATGCACAGATCCTCACCGCTGTTGGCCCTACATACAGAGTCTCGTACAACTCAAACTGCATCACCTTCTTCAGAGATTTGCCGTTCCTTGCACTTGCGGCTGGCGCTGTTTCCAGGATGTTACAGTGGTGCTCTGAGACCGTGGAATTGGTTATCGCTGGGGGGCTTCCGGCTCTCTTATTGTGACACATGAAGGCATGACTTACTCGGCTGCGTCCTTGGAGGAGGCACAGGCTGTTCTGGCCAAGCTGGGTCCCGTGGCAGCTCCACGAAGTCCCCTGAGTCTGCTGTCTGACCCAGGATGAGCGAAGACTTGTCCGTCTCACTTTACTGGCTACTGATCCTGGGCTCTACATCGCTACCGCTCCCGAATTCTTGATGGCACCCCCACCATGCTGATACACCCCCCCCCAGTCTGTTTGCTATATGATGACTAATTTTGTCCTGTCTATTTTCCGGATGACGCTCCCTCATAGTAAATCGAAGAGTTTTCTTGTTTATATTCCCCTCCTTTTTACCCCCCCCCCCTCCCTGCTGAGACATTATATTTTTTCCCCGACTTTGCTATAGGTCTGCAGAGGTTGGCCCCTGTCTTGTCTGCAGGGATCCAGGGTATTCTATTCTTTTACCCCCCCCCTTATTATTTATTTTTTTTGGAGCGGTAGAACACTGGGATGAACTGGGCGCGCCGCTAGAGCGAGCACCATGGCTCTGTCCGTCTCTTTTGGCCCTAGGTCTCCCGGCCAGACGGCCTCTTCCATGGCCTCTGGCTTCCTGTTTAGGCTCCAGAGTGTGCCGGGAATGCTGCATATTTTTTGGCGGTTCTCCTCCCCATTCCCTTAATTTTTTTTTATTATTATTTATTTATTTTTATTTATCCGCACATATATCTGGACCCCTAATGCTGTTTTTCTGCCAACTCAGCCAATTCTCCTGCTTTGACCATCTGGATTGTCTGTTTCCCCCCCCTTTGTTTTTTGTTGATATAGATATTGATGTTTTTTCAGCTGACCCCTTATGGGTTACTTTGCTGAGTTCTTTTTGGCCCTACGCAGTCACCCTATTATATTGTATGCTTTATTGTTGATGCCTTTTTCAAAATAAAATTTTGATTACAAAAAAAAAAAAAGAAAGTGTGCGGGGACGGATAGGTAAGCAAGCGCGCGGGGCTTGTCCATGTAGTCATTATCTGGGCTAGGCTAGACAGATAGTGGGTGGCTTAACCCGGCGTCTTTCGCAGCAGCGTGCGTAGTGGTCGTGACAACCCTCGCTACCTTGGGAAAATAACCAAAAATAAATCTTAGCCAACCTCAGAGCTTCACCGTGTTTGCTGCTGCTGCTGATCTCTCTCAATCAAATCAAATCTCCTTACTTCCTTCTCACTGGTTCCTCACAACCCAGGAAACATTTAAGGGCTTTTAATTAGCAGGTGTGGAGACCTTGCAGCACAGGAGAACAATTTAAAACACGTATTTTCCTCTTGGGTTTAAACAGCCAAGTCCTCTCCTACAAAAATAGGGGGAATGTACACACCATCGCACACAATTCCCCTCACCTTAATCACAATTATATATATATATAATATTATACACCCCAAATGTTAAATACTACGGTAACGATACCTAAGCGATTCTACTTGCGAAGCATGAATTATCTAGATCAAGACAGTGCTGGGTTTTAATGGAAAGGAATACAAACTTTACACAGTGCCAGTATCACATTAAAAACAAGACATACAAAATATACGACAACGTGCAAATACAGTTCTTGACATAAAATGGGACATAGATAGAAAACCTTGAAAAATCTTGCATTAGGTTGCTTCTATGGGTATTCCAGATTTCAAATGTCCCAGCAGAAGATTCTTTGGATATTACCCACTCCAAGTCTTTTATCAAAATACCCCTTGTACAGGGAGTGCTGGTTCTTTGTCCAACATCCAACCAACCCCCAACCATTTGGTCCAGGTCTCAAGTTTCCATTCAGCTCCAGAGAGCAGATCAGATAAGAGAGTTGGAAAAACCAGTGGCCTTTTGCTTTGCAAACTCTGTTGCAAAGACCAGAGAAAAAAAGCACCGCAATTCTGCGTTTAAAATCTTGAATATTGCTTGCAGAGAAAGATGCCCGTTTGTGACACCTCCCAGTGCTCCAAGGCAAGGACTGAGTTAACGGCGAATTTCCTCTAGCTGAGTAGCGGATTTTGTCACACCAGGTTTGCCAGATATCTGAAGCACAGCACAGGTGATATATTGCTGCTCAGTTATTGCAGGATTCAGTCTGCATTTCCCCAAGGTGATCTGTAAAATCTAGCCTGTTAGCGGGTCCTAAGCACAGGTTTGGGAAACACGGCTTTAAAAAGGTACATACTACTCATCCTAAAATCGCTTTATATTTTTATAGTGGCCAGGATGTAAGAAGTGCTCCCCCTGTCCCAGGTGGTAGAAAAGCTAGGTGAAGTGGAGGAGTTTCCTCCACCCCACCCAGTTTCCCAGCAGCAAGGATTTTTAATTTTCTGGCTGCCGGTCACCAGATTGGTCATTAGTGACATCAGCACGTAGCAAGCATGCCAACATCACCCTCTGAGACCACCAGCATTTGTGAGCGATAGCAGAGAGGCAGCAATCGATCGGATTACCAGATCCTGAGGTCTGTATAATTCTGAGGCTCTGTGCTAGGTATACAAAGTTCTGGGGGCTCTGTGTTGGGTATATAAAATTCTGGGGTTTGTGCTGGGTATACAAAGTTCTGGGGGCTCTGTGCTGGGTATACAAAGTTATGGGGGCTCTGTGCTGCATATATATATAATTCTGGGGGTCTGCTGTATATATTTAATTCTGGGGGGTCTGTGCTGGATACATAATTCTGGGGGGTCTGTGCTGGATATACAATATTCTGGGGGTCTGTGCTGGCATACACAAGTCTGCCCTTTCCAGCGATGCCTGTCTTAAACCCCTTAGGTGCCGGATTGCAATTTGTTGCTGGATCGTGGTCCTCTCCCAGTGGAGGCTGACATCCGGGGACTTCCCCGCCCACTTACATTGTGGAAATATGCGCATTGACGTCAGTTGGGCAGCTAACCCCCTAGCTGCCAAGTGGAGATAGGGAGGTGTTTTGGACCCCTCATTTCTCACGATCAGTGGCAGCCAGAGCATGGCCTTCCCAATGATACCAAACATGACCATGTTACAAGCGAAAAACAAAATAAAGAAAAACGAATAATTTTTTACAAAATAAAAACTTTTTTTATTAATGCAGCATTATTGTTCCCATTTCAATTATAATGTGAACAATAATGCTGCACTATCAATTTTTGGGGTTTTAGCTGAAATCATGTAAATTCTAAGAAAATTAAAGTAACGAGTTCCCATTTCTAATTTTTTTTAACAAGCTTACCCCATAGAATATATCACCGCAAAGTCTCAGATAAAATGTGAAAAAATAAATAATTTTACATTCTATAGGTGATTGAAATTTCTCATTTTTTGATTATAGCACACTAGTAGGGCATGACATATACATATATCATCCACAAGCATCACGATCTTACCAGAGTGGGAGCCCACCACGCCAGCACAGGGTCTCTGCTAAAAGGGGCGCCGAACCCCCCCTAAATCACTAGAAAAAGAAAAAGCAGGACTTCCAGCTGCCAAGGTGTGTGTTTATTCATGGGAGAAGCGACTAACCCACAGAAACAGTGACGCGTCGGCCACAAAGGCCTTAATCATACTCATGGCCTTTGTGGCAGAAATGTCACTGGTTCTGTGGGTTAGTTGATTCTCCCACGAATAAACACACACCTTGGCAGCTGGAAGTCCTGCTTGATTTCTTTTTCATATACAGTCAGGTCCAGAAATATTGGGACATCGACACAATTCTAACATCTTTGGCTCTATACACCACCACAATGGAGTTGGAATGAAACAAACACAATGTGCTTTAACTGCAGACTGTCAGCTTTAATTTGAGGGTATGTACATCAGACTCAGGTGAACGGTGTAGGACTTACAGCAGTTTGCAGATGTGCCTCCCACTTGTTAAGGGACCAAAGGTAATGGGACAATTGGCTTCTCAGCTGTTCCATGGCCAGGTGTGTGATATTCCCTCATTACCCCAATTACAATGTGCAGATAAAAGGCCCAGAGTTCATTTCAAGTGTGCTATTTGCATTTGGAATCTGTTGCTGTCAACTCTCAAGATGAGATCCAAAGAGCTGTTACTATCAGTGAAGCAAGCCATCATTAGGCTGAGGAAACAAAACAAACCCATCAGAGAGATAGCAAGAACATTAGGCGTGGCCAAAACAACGGTTTGGAACATTCTCAAAAAGAAGGAACGCACCGGTGAGCTCAGCAACACCAAAAGACCCGGGACACAACTGTGGTGGATGACCGAAGAATTCTTTCCCTGGTGAAGAAAACACCCTTCACAACAGTTGGCCAGATCAAGAACACTCTCCAGGAGGTAGGTGTATGTGTGTCGAAGTCAACAATCAAGAGAAGACTTCACCGGAGTGAATACAGAGGGTTCACCACAAGATGTAAACCATTGGTGAGCCTCAAAAACAGGAAGGCCAGATTAGAGTTTGCCAAACACCTAACAAAGCCTTCACAGTTCTGGAACAAGATCCTATGGACAGATGAGACCAAGATCAACTTGTACCAGAGTGATGGGAAGAGAAGAGTATGGAGAAGGAAAGGAACTTCTCATGATCCTAAGCATACCACCTCATCAGTGAAGCATGGTGGTAGTAGTGTCATAGCGTGGGCATGTATGGCTGCCAATGGAACTGGTTCTCTTGTATTTATTGATGATGTGACTGCTAACAAAAGCAGCAGGATGAATTCTGAAGTGTTTCGGGCAATATTATCTGCTCACATTCAGCCAAATGGTGCAGAACTCATTGGATGGCGCTTCACAGTGCAGATGGACAATGACCCAAAGCATACTGCAAAAGCAACCAAAGAGTTTTTGAAGGGACAGAAGTGGAATGTTATGCAATGGCCAAGTCAATCACCTGACCTGAATCCCATTGAGCATGCATTTCACAAAACTGAAGAGAAAATGCCCCAAGAACAAGCAGGAACTGAAGACCGTTGCAGTAGAGGCCTGGCAGAGCATCACCAGGGATGAAACCCAGCGTCTGGACTTCAGGCTGTGATTGACTGCAAAGGATTTGCAACCATATTAAGAAGGGAAAGTTTGATTTATGATTATTATTCTGTCCCATTACCTTTGGTCCCTTAACAAGTGGGAGGCACATCTGCAAACTGCTGTAAGTCCTACACCGTTCACCTGAGTTGGATGTACATACCATCAAATTAAAGCTGACAGTCTGCAGTTAAAGCACATTGTGTTTGTTTCATTCCAACTCCATTGTGGTGGTGTATAGAGCCAAAGATGTTAGAATTGTGTCGATGTCCCAGTATTTCTGGACTTGACTGTACATATAATATTGATATACAGTATTATGAATCTGCAGAAATAAAATTATAGAATTTGTCTGGGTCGTATAATAAAATGTAACTTCAAATCGTGTTTAAACAGGATGAGCAAAACTAGTAAAAATGAGCTCAGCACAGAGGTGAAATGGTCCAGTCAAGGCGTTACATAATTGGTCAAATGCTGCTGACAATATCTTTCCAATTGGTTTATTTTCTTTATTAAGGCTAGGGTCAGACTAACGCATTTTTCCCGTCTACCGTCAAAAAGTGCGTCCGAACGGATGGACGCACGTTTTGACGGAATATGCGATAGCGGTCATACGGTGCACAATTACGGCCGTGCTTTTTGACGGAGCTATAAAAAACAAATAGACGTGATGTTGGCCGGACATGTGCAGCTTCTGACGTCTCCTAATCACGCACACACACCGCTATGCTGACGCAGCGCACTCTGTGCATCAGTACTAGCGGTTCGACGTTATAGAAAAAATGCGTTTGTTTGCCGCTTGCGTTGAGCAGCTGAACTTTCGTGCGGCTGTACTTTGTATGTTGCACGTCATTTGATGCTACCACGGCCGTAATAAAGTGCGGCTAAACGCACGTTTACACTGCGTTCGTCTGACCCCAGCCTTATTGTAGATGAAAATACTCACCTTTTTTCCTTTGGCGCCGGGCTTGTCGCCCCATCCAGCTCAGTGCATTCGAAATGCGACCTCCCTGCAGATTGCTTTCCATACGATATGCATAATGAGCAGCTCTCAGAACTTGCAGACTTTTGTATGTTGTATGCATGTTCCATCACACCTGTGTCGAACAATGGATCAGAGATGCGCGCACACACACACAACCAATCCAGCGGTTGCCTTCTCTCAGGGATGGCACTGAGATGGCAAAGGAGGGGGGAGTGTTGTTAAAGTGGTTTGTAGAGTGTTCCTCTAAAAATCCACCCAGTAAGACAGTGTTTCCTAAACCAGTCCTCAGTACCCACTGACATGCCAGGTTTGCCAGATATCTGAAGCACAGGTGATATAGTTTGCTGCTCAGTGATTGCAGGATTCAGTTTGCATTTCCCCAAGGTGATCTGCAAAATCTGGCCTGGTTGAGGGTCCGGAGGACAGGTTTGGGAAACACTGCAGTAAGAGGTAGCTGGGGACCGCAATGCGAATCACTGATTTAGATCACTGTTTCTCAACGCCAGTCCTCAGGTCCCAATACAGGCCAGGTTTGCAGGATATCTGAAGCACAGCACAGGTGATATAATTTGCTTTTCAGTGATTGCAGTATTCAGTCTGCATTGCCCCAAGGTGATCTGCAAAATCTGGCCTGGTTGAGGGTCCCGAGGACAGGTTTGAGAAACACGGATTTAGATGAGTAAAGTATCTTATTTTTTTTTAAAAACAATGAGACAATGTGTATTTCAGATTAGTATCGTACTGCTGTTGCTTTTCAGGGGTTATACATAACAGATACATGTAAAATAATATTATTACAGAAAATAATAGGTAAAACAAACATTAATTTGAGCCGTCCTTCCTAAGTGGGTACAATTCACCCAGGACATACTTGAAAACGAGAGAAATCTCAATGTATCCTTCCTGGTAAAATCCTTTATAAATAAATAAATTAATTGCTGGGTTAATAGATTGTAAACTCTCGAGCAGGGTCCTCCCTTCTGTTCCATGCGTGTAACATATTTTATTTTCTGTTTCTCCAATTGTACAGTGCTAAAGATTTTGTTGGCGCGTTATAATAATAATATATGATGTAACAATCTGGATCAGTTGGTTCTGAAGACCAGAGATTGTATATTTATTAGTCCCAGTTTTGCATGTATATGTGGCGTAAATTACTTACAAAATCATACCTTGTTTTTATGGGAGGTGGACTATGCATTTGCTAGATACTACTACGATTTTTGTAAAAGCGTAGGATATTTTGTGGTATTGCAAACTAGATATTTTTGCAGAATAAAACTCCTATTCCCTTTTCAAGAGGAAGTGAAATTCACTTCGTTTTTTTTTTAGATTCTCGTTAACCATTTTACAAACCAGGAAAAAAAAAAAAACGGCCTGATTTGGCTATTTTCGATATACGATCGATTTTTAAGAAGCAGAAACGGAAAAAACCCTAAAACGATCAAAAATGGAACATGCTCTCCCTCCTCCCCCCGCAATGGTTAGACCCATTGTCTTGCAGGCGGGAAAAACCGCCATCCTACATTCCTGATACTCGGACGGAGGGCGGGGCAAAGCTCTGGCGTAAGAACACATTTGCTCCGGTGCAGCTCTAAGAAGAACGACTCGCTTGGCGCCACGAACCAAAAGGCGAAGAGATAAAGATCCACTGAGAACGAACACGCTCGGCAACGCCCCTTACTCGTGACGTCAGGTCGTCGGCGTGCACGCACACATACACGCACTTTTTTAATTGATTGTTCAGCCGCCAGTGAGTTCTCTCCTTGCCGCGCGCTGCGAGGAGGAGTCGTCTAACCGCGTGCAGATTCATCCGCGCGTCGCGAGGACCAGTAAGGCCTAATCACCAAAGGCGAGAGCGGTGGGGATCGACAGATTTCAAGCAAGAAAATTCACCTGGACGGACGAAGCGAGTCGACATGTCTGCACCACGCGAGAAGAAGAGCGCTCCCAGCGCTGCAGCCGCCTCAGCCGCCCCCATCACCAACAATGGCGGTGGCGGGGATGCGACGGACGGCCAGGAGCAGCTGGAGAACTGCGGCGTGTGCAAGGTCCGACTGCAGCCCGAGAGGCAGCCACAGCTGTTGCCCTGCCTGCATTCCGTGTGCCAGGGCTGCCTCAGCCCAGACACCCCGTTGCCCGACGTCGGCGCAGATCCTGCCTCAGGTGAGCCTATAGAGGGGGTGGGTGGTTTCCCGCCATTCCTGTGAGACCGACCGTTAGACTAGGCCGCAGCCTCGGAGTGGCGCTTCGCTGCTCGCCTAAAGAAGGTTCCCGCCCACTGAGCTCCATCTTGGCTGCGCATTGAGGAGGGGTGGGGGTCTGAAGGGGAGCGGGGCCTTTGATCTGCTTCCGGTCTCTATGCAGCCGGACGAGGCCCACGAGGTATCTCTGCAGAACAAAGAGCGGCCTTGCTGCCTGAACAGGCCGCGATCCTATGTCTCCCCACGCACCCTCAGAGGCCTCGGGGAGCGGCGCGGCCTCGCATTGTGTACTCAACCCCATAGCAATCTATGCACATGTGGCGAAAGCCGAGCTAATCCTCCATATGATCACCCAGACTTTGCCCTGATGAATGCCCGTTTAGCGTCCGGCCTTTAAAGAAAAAAATGGGATTAAACCAAGCTTTACATGGTCCCTTGTCCTCAACCCCTTGAAATGCCCACTTGTCCTTCAGAATCGAGGATCTTGGCCTAGATCTTATTAAAATAAGTTTTGCCGCCTCCTCACATCCCCTTTACAGCCCGTGTAAGGGAGTGTGTATATTTACAAAAAGCGACAGACTCGCTCCTCAGTGTCTGAATACAAAAAAAACATGCAGGGTGCTACAATCCAGAAAAGATGCACATACTGACCTCAAGTTAAGTTTCAGCTGGAAGTTGAGCCTTTCAAGCACTTTTTTACTTTGAAAATGGCTCAGATTTCATCTTAAATATTGTTTCATTTTTATGGCTTAAAGATTTTTTTTTATTTTTTTTCTTATGCAAGAGAGTGCATCACTTCTGATTTATTTTTCATGTATCTCCATGCATAGGCTTAATTGAACACCTGGTGTCCTTGCTCAACATGTCAGATCAGAAAAAAGTTTTTGGTTTTTTCAGGCTTTTCTTTAAATCCCCAAAGCTTTTCCTGTTCTCTGCATTTTTTTTCCTTCTACAGGGCCCCACAAGTCCAGTAGCCACTGGTTTGTAGAATGTTTACCTTTTTGGTTAGTGTTTCAGTAACCGGTAACAATTTAGACAAACCTCACATGAGACTAATGTGTAAATTTCCTAATGCAGAGATTTCAAATGCTGTCCCCAAGATGTAATGCCTGTAACTAATAGAATTACCTGATTGCAATAAATGCCTGGAGAATCGGGGGGGGGGGGAAGACATGGGATTGGGTTCAGATTCCCTGCCATACTGGCTTTTTTTGGTATAAACTTGTACAGCCCTGCCTCTATCATGGCTGTGCTTCTTCAGGGGGACGGACGGACTGAGGTTTGTGGTCTTGAGCGTGGCCTTTTAGTGTAAGTTTAATGGTGGCAGCTCATTCTATTCAAAGTTAAACGGGGTTACTCTTCCTATACTGTTGGCCTGGTCTGTATATCAGGTTACATTGGCACTCTGCTCCTGGTCTGATGAAAGGGGTGGGAGTTCCGTTTTTCTTTTTCACAGTAGGGGGTTGGAGTTTGCTATGGGTGGGGGTGAAAAAATTTGATCTTGCCGTTAAAGGACAAAGATGTGTTGTTTTTTTTTTTTTTAAAAAAAACAGCCCTCGCAGCTCTATTTTGCAGCTAAACATTTTACACTTAACACCTTTTGGACACAAAGTACACCCCCCCCCCCCTGTATACACTCATCCTCATTTTGAGTGATTAATCGAATCTGGATAACTCAATGTTACAGGATAAAATAACTTTTTAGGCAATCTTAACAGGTTTTATCCTAAACACCATAGGAGTAATATGTAAGCATTTCATACCTCCTTTGGTTCAGCAATAAGAAACACTTCATTTTCATAAAGTCAATTGGATTCTGCCCTTTTTTTTTTTTTTTTGGGAACACTCGAATTGATGTGAAGATATTACTTTGCACCATTTTATAGAGAATAAGAACTGGCATAAAAGACGAAGTAAAACTGCAAAAAAAGCACCATATGCTCTCATAATGTCCTTTTTCTCAGATGGGTGCTATGTGCTGATTAAACACCACTCATTTGCCTGTCTCAACTAAATTGGAGAGGTAAATATTAAGGAATATAATACATGATCTTAAAACCTGAATACATTCAAACCATCCTGTTTAGAAGTGTTATTTATTTTTAACTTTGAAGTTATTTGCAAGGTGCTTCTGTTGCAACTACAAAAAATTCAGGATTGCTGAAATTTGTAATCGTTAAAACAATGGTAAACCTGTCTTTGTGAATAACCCACTTAAGTTTTTTTTTCTTTTCAATTAAGATTTTCTTGTACAAAACCTTTGCGTACATGTAGAAAGACCAACTTAAATCCTCAAAGGGCGAAGTGCAGAGGGATGAATGAAATCTGTAAAGATCCACAGTAGGCAGTGGCCAAATCACCAAGCAATCAAAGAGATGGAGCTGAAGGGAGAGTGGGAGCTGCCTTGAAATCTGGCATCCCCGGCTCACTCCAGAACCTGGACAGAGAACTGGAGGCAGTATGGGCCACAGGTCCAGTTAACCTAGGGCCAGAAGAGCAGACAGAGCCATGGTATCCACCCATGCTCTCACCCAAAAAAATGGGGAAACTATGACCTGGAAAAAACCTAGGAATCAACTGTAAATAAGGGTGTCAATCCACCATCAAAAAATTTAGATATTTATCAAATATAACATTTAGCCTTGGTCAGTGTCTGGTCACAGTGTCGTTGGGCCAAGTAGCCCCTTGATGCAAGGGAGAAGAAATGCCCAGGGTTTTGAACAGTGTCAGAGTGGAAAAATATTGCCGTGGGCGTTTAAGATGGAGCTGGCGACGACCCTCACTCAAATGATAGCTGATTCATCCAGCCCGCCGTTGAGTCTTAACCTTACGGAATTGGCTTCTAGCCAAAAGAGGCAGGTCGATGAATTGCTTAGGTGCACCGCCTCAAATAGCTGGGTGACTGATATCCCTTGGTCTTCGTCGGTGCTGCTGCCACCTTTACAGATGTGAACTACGGGGCCAAACTGCAAAGAGGCAGCTGGTAACAACACAGTTGACATAACCCAGTATAGAGTTGGAGAACTATTCTGGGATCCCTGGATACATGCATTGCCCCTTCTATGGTGGGCCTCCAGAGCCCTGGAGAGATGATTTACATGCTTTTTAGATTGAGTCCAAGTGACAAAATCTTTGCTACCTCCGATTTATCATCCGCTTGTACCTGTACTGACTCCATGGCACTCGGTTATATTTCCTCGCACTTCCTGAAGATCTGCCTTCCAGATCGCCCAAAGCTCTTATATTATGTGACAGACCCCCCTGTTTGTGGGCAGTTGTGAGTTGTCTTTAGATTTCAGCCGATTAATGGTTGGCAAATAATCCAGCATCTGAGTAGTAACAGTCTAGTAAGGGCCAGCAGATCCAATGGACCCTGCAGATCAGACCTGCATCCTGTGATCTGACTCCCAACTGCTTGCTTCTAGGGCCCTCTGAGCGGGAGTATCCTTTCTGTGATCGGGCCAGTGTTTCTTCATTCAAGAGGTCATACTTCAGCAGTGAGGGCTGGAAAGGTTGCCTTCCACACACTGTCCCATTTGTAGGGCCCTTAATGGCAGTTCCTCTTTTTATTGTAGGTATGGGCCAGGATTTGCAGCGCGACTGAAAACTGTTAGGCTTCCAAAAATGCCACCTTTCTTGGCTGCTAAAAGCAGTGTGGGACCCAAGTATCACAGCAGGTGTCAAAAGAATGGGTGCCGAGGGCCACAAACACTTGCCCAGATCGCCAGCAAAGTCAACGGACAGCTCACGCAAAAAAACACATTTGTCTGCAGTCAGTTCCGGCCCAACCCAGTTTTTAAACTTTTTATCCCTTTATAAAAATGGTTTAAATCTGCTGTCTAGCACACATAACTGGTTGCTGACAGTTTATTATTGCAATGGCAACTTCACACATGTGAACAATAAACACTCCATTTAAATGGCGGGAAAACCCTTTTACATTGGGTGCCATTTTATTTGTCTCTGAAAATGACCCGGCCCTATTAAAAGTAGTGTCCTGCAAAATGACTAAATTTGTAAGTTTGTCCAAATGGCGGCTGTGGTAGCAATGACCAACTTGTTTTTGGGGCATGAAAGGATACACACACCTGAATTTCATTTCATTTACACAGCGCTCGATCACTAATGCAGCTGTGATCTCATAACTGGAGTGTGCCCCTTCCTAATAGATGGTCTTGTGTCTAAAATGGGTTCCTACATAATTGAGCGCTTGGAGGAAGGAAAGAACGATCTAAAGACTCGCCTTCCTAGGCTCTGTTATCTGCGTCCGTAATTTGACAAAACAAAGTCATCTGACTAATCCCACTACAGAGGAGATGGCGATTCTTTCTCGTTTCAATGGGATTTGACAGAGACTACCTGGTACAGCAAACCTGAACACAAAATGCCCTGATTTTCAGTGGTTCAGGTTGACAGGTAAAACAGGCAATCCCATAGGTTTTATTGTAAAATTGTTTTTAACTTTTTCTTCCAGTAAAAACTTTAATTCTGAACATCTTTTTGGGTTTTCTTTGACAAAATTTGATTCACTTTTTTATTTTGTAACAGACAATTTTATTGAGACATATTTTAGAATTATTGGGTTAACCCCAGGAGCGCGAAAGGTTGCCAGTGGTAAGTCCTCACGTTTACACCCCCTCTCCTAATCGCTCCCCTCTGTCTGGGGTCCCATGTAGATCGGACTTCCTCAAAGTCAGATCTGCATATTTATACCCCTCCCAGAGCACTGATGTCATTTGCACCAGGCGTGATGTCTGTTTTCAGGGGCCCCCCGACAGCAGGGGGAGTACCGGGGGGGTCGGTCCCCGTTGCCAGGGGGTACAAAGTACAGAGGCATTGCTGGAAAGGTCAGTTCCACCTTTTTCAGCGATGCCTCTTTAACCCCTGTTTTGCACCGGATCGTGGCCTGGCACCTATTTCCAGTGGGGGACTACCAGCTTAGATATCGGCCCTGCCTCCGGGTCTCCCCTCATCAACCGATGTCATTGCGCATGGCACGATGACATCGGTTAGCGAGGTAGCCCCTAGCTGCCCAGGGACTTCCTATGGTAGAGATGGGTGGGTCCTTTAACCCCTTCACGGCTGAGCCATTTCACGTCTTAAAAAAAACACATTTTTCTTTTCTGTATTTTTTTTCTTTACTTTAAACATGGTCATGTTTATCATTGGAAAGGCCAGAGCCTTTCTAATGATACCAAATATGACCCTGCTAGCTGAAAACAGTCGCTTATCTGGGTTCAAAGGAACCCTTATCTCCACCCCTATCTTTCCTTAGGAGTCAATAAGGACGTTCCCCACACGTCCTCAGCAGTGAAAGGGTTAAACTCCCGAAGACAGCTAGAGGGTCATGTTTGGTTTCATTTGGGAAGGCCAGAGCATGGCCTTTCCAATGATGCCAAACGTGACCAGGTTACATGTAATCAAAAATTGTTAACATAATTGAACAATGAACAATAGTGCTGCATTAAGAGAAATTTACCAATGGTACAGCACGAACAAAAAAGGTCCTTTTAGCTAAAATCGTGTACTCAGAAATGGGAACTTGTGAATGTATTTTTATTTTTTAACAAGTGTACCCCATAGAATTTAACTGTAAAGGCTTGGTTGATAAAATGTGAAAAAAATACTTTACACGCAGTAGATTTTAAATTTTTATGGAAATTCACATTTTATTTTTATACTTTGATATCATTCTGGCCAGACCTGACATATACATATGATATATTATGAATCTGCCGAGTCTGACATAAAAATGATATATAATTTGTAGGGGTACACAGATGCAGCTTTGTTTTTTTTGACAGAGTACTGATACTTTTGCAAGTACTCACCAATGCTGAGTATACTTTTAACGTCATGTGACCGCATTCCAATAAACAATGTAGGAATTTGCTGAAAGCCTGTCCTGTTTGTTAAAATTGCAATGTATGGCCAGACGCCCCATTCACCCCTGCACACACCCAGACCACACACACCATACATTCATATACATACACTCTGTGGTCTGGTGTCTGTTGGGTATACATGTATCTGATGCCTATGGGGTATATTATTTATGTATAAATATATACCCCACAGGCATCAGATACATGTATACCAGACCTTTGATCTATATATTTCAGACCAGGTATGTGTTTTTCAGACCAGACATGGGGCGCTGTTAGAATGCTCTAACTGCATTTGAACAGGCCCCTGCAGCTGGCCGTGTTCCTTCCATCGAGAACAGTCGTCAAAATCTTAGAGCCACCGCTCATTGGGAAGCTCCAGCTGGGATCTCTCAAGATTGTGCTCAGTTGGAGATCTCGCAAATTGAGATCTTGCTTGATTGCAGCTGGGGGCTTCCCAACGAGTGGCCGTTCTAAGACTTTGCCAGCTGCAGGGGTATGTCCAAATACCGTTGGAGCATTCGGACAGCCGTCCCAGCTCCTTGGATGATGGCAAAGCCAGCTCAGTGCTGGCTTCCGGTATCGGCAGCATCTGCACGAGTACCAAGTACTTGTGTAAATGCCGGTATCGGTGCATCCCTAATTTGTCTGTGTCATACATAAAACATGACTTCAAATCGCGTTTTAAACAGCAGTCAAGGGGTTAAACACCTATTGGAAGAATAGCAGTTACATTTTTGTGCACCACTCTAGTGACTATGGACGATCCAGTTTGACCAATCAGACTGCAGCCAGCCGGATTACAGGAGAAACAAAACGGGTGACTTCGGAGCACCAACGTCTGACCTTGCCTGTGCAATTTGTGCTTCCTGCGCTACTTTAGTTTTTCTGTACATAAATTCTGTAGTGCCTGCTCATAACGATGGATCTGTTCCGTTGCAGCCTTCGGCTGATCGCGATTGATCTTGCTCTGTGCGTGCTGCCCTCACTAGTAACAGCCGGGAACTTCAAATTCCCTGGCTGCTGGTGACACTGGGTGGGTGGGGTGGAGGAAACCTCGCCACTTCATGCAGCTTTTCGACCAGATTGGCTGGAAGACCTCACACCCTGACCACTTCAACACATAAAGTGATCAGGATGTGTAGAATTTCCCCCCCCCCCCTCTAAAATTTGAAGTGAGAATGTTATCTTTAGTACCCTGCCAACTAGGGCTGTAACTAACGATTATTCTCATAATCGATTAGTTGGCTGATTTTTATTTCGATTAATCGCTTCATCGGATAAAAAAAATGTGTTTACTTAAAAGGAATTTTATGTAAAAGAGGGGTTGTGGTTATTTTTTTTTTTTTTTTCATAAGCAATTTGCGTAGTGTATAACTTTCATACATACATACGCAAATTGCGTACTTTTCAAACAAGGTATGGGAGTGCTTGGTCAGAGGGATGGGTTGACGCTGCATACGCAGCTTAAGCCCATGTTCGCTTTCTCAAATGAACGCGGCTACAAGCACTTGGTCATAGATGATGTCAGCATGAAATCGGGGTTAATAAGCTAAAGTTGTCAGGGTGCGTAGAGTGTCCCTTTTTAAATAATTTCGTGAACAAACTGGAAGGAGGACCAAAATTTAAAGATTCAAAAGGATGTCTTAAATGGCGCTCTGAATAAAAATAGGATCGCTAATTCTTTCGGGATATGGTGTTCCCTTCACCACAAGAAACAGTTCAGAAAACGGATAAAAAAGAAGAAAGAACAGCGCTCCTCTTAAAACATTAAAATCGAAGCATATAAAAAAAAAAAAAAAAAAAAAAAAAAAAAAGCAACCTTTTAAAATGGGTGCCACTTATATACCTTTTTCAGGATAATAGGTAGATGTTATGTGTTATAACAATAATTCACCGATTTCAACACCGCAGGTAGACGTAAAGGAACTCGTGTGTGTACCTCAAAAGGAAAAAATACAGTACATGGTATATAGTTAACAAATGTCTGCAAACATTTTAAACAGGTGAATATACACTCACGCTTTACGAGAGCTGCAAGCTCTCATATGATCGCCTTTCAGGTTTATTCAAAGGGCTGGCCTGACTGCCCATAGATTCCTGGTTTCTTTTTGATGGTCTTTCAGACAAAATCAAAGTATGAAGCTTCACACAAACCTTAAAAGATTTTAAAAGGAATTTATTTTCCCAGCATGGAAAAAACGAATAGCTAGACGTGTTTCGCGCAAAGCGCTTCCTCAGTAGCATAAAATGAAAGTATATAGTACACACAGTGGTAAATCATATATATAGGCAACCTTTAATTGATCCAAATCCTTTGTATCGCCCTTTATTTCCGGTTTCCTTTCATTAAGATGTGCTGGGTTATCCTAGCTCTACTTCCGGTTTTTCTCTTTCCGGCTGGGAAAAAAACTGGAAGGAGGGACTGGAGGTGGAAGGTTGTGACTTTGCTCAAGTTACTTGACCTGAGTGTGAGTGAGTGGGTATGGGCAAAAGACCGGACCCAAGTGTGGGAGAGAGTTTGGGGAAAGGGACCAGACCAAAGAGGGTGTGGTGGGGAGGTGGCACAGGACTCCAGCTTCAAGTAAGGATAAAACACAGGCATACAACTCCTTCACCCAGTGGCAGTATCCTATTGTTTGTTATAGTTCTACTACTGTTGTAAACAGAATAAAAACAGACTGGTTGTGTCTGACATAACCCTAGAGCTAAATTCTACCGAGTAAAGCAGCGGCGCATCTTCTCCAATCAGCTCCGAAGATGAGGTTATTTAAGCTTAACTCGGTCTGACTCTAAACAATGTGTGCTGTACACAGGACGATCAATCGACACCGATTAATCGATAATGGAAATAGTCGACTATTTTAATTATCGATTTTAGTTGTTTCAGCCCTACTGCCAACTGTTCTTCTGGTTCTCTGCATGTAAAAGTCTTTTACCAGCCACCTTTTCACTAGGGTTTATTCCTTCCATTTAATCACACGTAATCTCTTGGCCATCCAGTCCTGGTAGTGGTAATGCATTTTGTGGGGACCAGGCTCTGGCACCAGGAGTGCATATTACATAATCTCTGGACTGCCTCCTACAGTTTGCCACCAAACCCCAGCTCATCTGTCAACATTTTATTTCATTGACATAAATGCTTATCCTGTTTTGCCTAGCGTCGTAGTCTTTGTCATGTTGCCCTTTTTGACCCAGTACCTAAACTGGATCACTAAACAAACAGTTTCAAACTACTGTACATGCACCTACACACCCCTATCGTATACCTATATGGGCACCTACTTTTTTTTAATTTTATGTCCCCCATACTTCCACATTCGTTATTTCCTCACACCCCCCCCCATGTATGCTTGTGTCAGAGCTGCACAGCAATAACACTCAGTAATGTGCGCTGTGTATGAGCATATCACAGAGCTGCACAGTGCTCCCACATATGTGTCAAGTCTATACGTGGGGATGTCGGTGTCCAGGGAGAGTCATACAAGTGGGGCTGAAATCAAAGATGTCAGCACTAGAGCTGCGCGTCTTCACTGGTCTCACGATTCCGATTTGATTACGATTATCAGGTCAACGATTCGATGCAATTCGATTCCGCGATGCATCACGATTAGTGATAGGTGTCATTGGATGGGGCAGAGTCTGGCCTTTCTAATGATCCAAAATATGACAATGTTAAATTCCACAAAAAATAAAACCGAAAATGTTTATTTTCTTCTAAGGCAGCAGCATTGTACATTTTTCCCATATATAGTGAACAATAGCGCTGCAGTTACTCACCTTCTCGTTTCCCACGCTGGCAGCAAGTTCAGTGTTTTTATACACAGTCATATTATTCATTAAATGTAATGGCCAAAATACATGCAAACATTTAGTTTTTTCAATTTAGATTAAAATTGTATATTTTCATCGCAAAATGCAGTAACAGATTCCCCCGTGCGATCTAAAACCACAAGGTCTGGATGATGAAATGTGGAAAAATTATGTTGCACATGGGAAATGACTGACTGGCTGATTAGAAATGGACATATTTTTATTTTTGCTATAGCGCTCTAACGGGGCACTGTCACACGTGGTCACGCACAGCACTGAGGTGGTGTGGTCACACAAGGGGGTGCACACAGATCACTGGGGGGTCACATACACACACAGATCACTGGGGGGGGCACATGTATGCGCGGATCACTGGGGGGGCACATGTATGTGCGGATCACTGGGGGGGCACATGTATGTGCGGATCACTGGGGGGGCACATGTATGTGCGGATCACTGGGGGGGCACATGTATGTGCGGATCACTGGGGGGGCACATGTATGTGCGGATCACTGGGGGGGCACATGTATGTGCGGATCACTGGGGGGGGCACATGTATATATATGTGCTTATACATGTGCCCACACAGTGATCTGCGCTTGTGCACATACATAGATCATTGGGGGGCACATACTTAAGATAGAGCATTGAATATGTAAAAAAAGGATTCAGAGCACTGAGTGCCTGTGTACCTTGAACGAATGTCCAGCAGGTGGCGCTGGAGCTGCTCCCTCTGGAGGAAGAAGGGGGTGGAGCCAAGGCCATATGAAGCAGAAGCTCCTCGCACGTGAACTGGCTTCCCCTGCTCTGTTGGGTCTGTGCTGGAGCAGCCGGCGGAGAAAGTGAGTGGACACACCGGGGTTCCAGCGTGCAGCAGAGGCAGGTAGGCGATGAGGTGGCAGGCAGCCTGGGCTGAGCAGTTTGTGCACTGCTGGGGCTCCCTCTCCCGTCCAGCCTCACTTGCACAGGCAGGTCTGGGGACCCGGAAGTGCAGCTCCAGCGTGTTCCACAGCTCCCGCAGGCTGCCTCGAGCTGCTGCACCTCCCGCTGCAGGGTCGATCTGCCCGACCGCTCAGTCTGCAGTCAGGCAGAATCGCCTTTTCAGCCCAAATTAATCGATGCAGCATCGTTCAAGGCTGAATCGCGATGCATCGATTTAGCCGATTATTTTTGACAGCCCTAGTCAGCACCCTGCGGGAGAAGTCCAATATCGATGCCAATCAGCTGATCTTCTGCCATGGGCTGCAGACATCCACCGCATCCTAGCGGAGCATTTGCCCAGCCTGTAGGTCCTTCCAGGCTCGGAGTGTGAAAATTAATGGTGTTCCTGAAACAGATCCTTATGGGATCTGAACAATCACAGCATATCACACCGGCTGCATGCAATGGGATTTTCTGAAAAATAGGAAGGCTTTGTGTTTTACGTTATAGCCGTATTATACATGGAACACAATGTAGCAAAATGTAATATTTATTTTTTTAATAAGATTACCTATTTTCTTTAAGAACCTCTTACCGTAGATACTCGCGTATAGCGTGAACCGAATAGAATGCGATGGATGGAGAATTATTGTGGCAATGAGAGAATACTCAAGACTCGAATATAACGTGAGGAGCAAAATTTAAACTGTAACGGTAAATTAAAATTCTTCGCTTCTCTTAACACAGACTACCCCCTCAGGCCAGGGTGCTCTGCTCTGGAATGATTGTAGTTGTTACTTAGTATGAAGCCCTGTCGTCTTTTACTTGCGATAAGATGGCCGGCAGAGCGAGGTGACCAACTCAGTGAATCATTCACCGATGGCCAGTACGCCGGGAGGTGTCATTTTCTCACCTCCGGCTGTAGCAGGCAGGCTCAACCACCGCATCGTGGAGCTAGGCTGCATGCTCGGGTTTAAGCCAATCTTGAATGGTTGGCTTAATCCAAGTGTGCCTTCTGACTTTGGATCCCACCTCTCCTGAATCTGGGAGTTCCTAAAATTTTTGCGGTAGTCAGGGAGCCCACATTCAATTCAGGGCAACTACCGGAACTCAGCGGCTTGGGATCCCTGTGCAATCAAGGTTTTTTTATGGGCAATGTAGATGTCTCTAATATAACGCAACCTATTTTTTTTTTTTTTTTTTTTTTTTTTTTTGGTAAATTTGTCACAAATCTAGCAGTATACTCGTATCTACAGTATTTTTTTTTTCCATTTCCAAAGAGTACACTGTAAGCTATAACCACAAAGGTTTGGATAATAAAACTTAGGAAAATACATTACATGCTATGAAATAGAGTTCATCAACCTTGGCCCTACAGATATTTTGGAACCAATTTTCCAAGAAGTCCCTACAAGCCTGAGACACTGAGCATCATGTGTAGTTCCAAAACCTCTGGAGGACAAAGGTTGCTGACCCCAATGTAATGACTGGAATCTGGAAATTATAGAATTTAGCAAAGTATGACGATAAGTTAGTCTTATAATAAGACTCTGAGGCGAGTATTGCTTCTCTTTCTTGCTTTATTAAACATAGCAGCAAGTGGCAACTAGCAAGAACTTTGGAAATCTGAAGCATTTATATTGAATAAAAGAGAGAACCTATAACAGGTATATATGGTATCTTCCATCACCCCTTCCACTCCTTTGTATCTGTCTGCTTTCCTGTCAGTGCCCATCAAAACCAATCCACTTCCCTCCTACTTCCTCTTTCTTTGCTGTACGAGGTGATCAGTGTAGGTGTGTAGGGAACCCAAAGGGCAATCCACTGGAAACCAGGAAATCCTTCATGAGGCTGAGGAAAAGAAAAAACGTGAGTGGAAGATATTGGATCCGCAGACCCAGTAAATAATAAACCACAATAGCAGTGGGAGTGGTGGGCAATACTCGCCTCAGTCTTATTAAAATTCTAACTTATCGTCATACTTGGCTAAATTCTATAATCTTAATACATCGACTCTGAGGCTCCTATTGCTTGTTCAAAGCTAGCCCACAACTGCGAATCAACAACAGGTTTGAAATAGAATGAGCGGAAGGTGGACTCTCTGGACCAGTCAGCTGATCGCAATAAGTCCTCCAACTGACAACCTGCCGAAACGGCGGAAGAAGCAACAGCGCTACGAACGGAATGGGTGCCAAAGATTGAGGTATCTACACCTGCCAATTCTAAGAGCCAGCGTGCAAGTGTAGTCGTACCCACCGAAGGGAGATTTAAATGAAATAAAAAGGAGAAACCTCAGTGCCCCAGAGGGAAGTGGTACGGGATTCGTATGCTTGAAGACCAAGAACCGGGCATTAAGGCGGACGAAATGGACGTCTTAGTACGGCGGGAGATGTCAAAACGCACACCTTCAGGTATGAAAGAGCGGGCTCTGAAGTCTAACGCCCTGACATCAGCCACCCTCTTGCAAGATATCATGCAAAGAAGGGCCAATAACTTAGCCGAAAGTTGACGCAGGGTTAAATCCTTGTTAGAGGGCCATTGTTCTAAAAACCCAAGGAGGATGTGCACGTCCCAAGTTGTCGTATATCTAGGCAACGGGGGACGGTCAGACCTGATACCCTTGAGCAGACGACACACCAATGGGTGTTTGCCCAAAGGTGTCCCCTGAAAACCGACATGGTAAGCCGATAAAGCTGATCTATACACATTAAGTGTGCGATAAGCTTTGCCCTGATCGAAGATCTCCGTAAGGAAATCCAAAACAAAGCTCAAAGGGGCCTGGAAGGGATCTTGATCCCTTGACAGACACCAATGATGCCAGGTGAGCCAAGCTGACTTATAGCAGGATCTAGTACCTGGGGCCCATGCCTGGCGTAGGAGTGTAGTAGTTCGGTCTGAAATCTCTCGGGCTCCCCCAGGCGTCCCAAAACCAGTGAGGCCAACAACAGACTGGATCCTGGGGACAGGAGAGGGTATCTGGGAGAGAACAGGACAACATCCACTAGATCCAATAGCACCGGGAACCACGGTTGGTTCTGCCAAAAGGGGGTGATGATCACAATCTGGGCCTGTTGAGACCTGACCTGTCGCAGTGTGCGAACTATCAATTGAAACGGTTGGAAGGCATACTGGCGAGCCCCGGACCAATCCTATAGGAAAGTGTCAGTTGCATCGGCCAGTGGGTCTGGCCGCCAACTGAAGATCGGGAGATGGGCGTTGAGCCGACAGGCAAATAGATCCCCATGAAACGGTCCCCAAAGGGATGTCACGTCAGAGAAAACTGAGCTCCGACGCCAATCCCCGGAGTCCTCTATGCCTCGCGTTCCAATCTGCAGATTGGTTCGAGATTCCTGGTATGAACTGTGCTTGGACCTCGATCCCAGTCTGAAAACACCACTCCCAGAGGCGGGAAGCCATTGTTAGAAGTAGGGAGCGAGGGCCGCCCAGCGAGTTGATATATCAGACCACTGGGAAATTGTCCATCCGGAGGAGGACTGAACCATGAATGTGATCTTTGAGAAAGCTCTGAAGCGCAAAAAGCCCTGTCAAGAGCTCCAGACCGTTCATGTGCAGTTGGCGCTCCTGCACGGACCAGCGACCTCTCGTGGAGGAAACGTCGCAATAAGCACCCCAACCTGACCCACAAGCGTCAGTCGCTTGTAATCGTCGGGGGGTGACACCAGGATAGGCCTGCCGTTTCAGGAGTGGAGGTGAGCGATCCACCATTCTAAGTCTAGTCTGGCTTCTACCGAGAGAGATGGGAGCGAATAGGGGAGACCCCGTCTGAGAAAAAGGGCCTTCAGGCGTTGGAGGGCCCGATTTAATGTAATGGGGCTGGCTTCACAGCCAGTCATGTAGCTGATAGAAGACTGATCACGCGAGCTAGGTCCCGTAAGGATGGAGTGTGAGCTTCCAAAAGGGACCGAACTTCGCTTAAGATCGATCGACACTTGGGTAGAGGGACAGTGAGAGACATCAGGACACTGTTCACCCCGAATTCCAGGGTTTGAGATGGAGAGGATTGATTTTCTCCTGATTCACTAGAAAACCCAGAGACTGGAAAAGATTGTCCACTGCACATGGAGACGCAGCTGATTCTCCGATGAAGCCATCCGCAACATGTCTAAATATACAATGAGACGGACTCCTTTGGCTCGCAGCCATGTCACGACCGGTTTCAGCATCTTGGTAAAGCACCAAGGGGCCCAAGACAGGCCGAACGGAAGGCAACAAAATCGCCATAAATCGGGACCCCCAATGGAATTTAAGGAAATCTCGCGATTCTTTGGCAATATGGATGGTCAGGTATGCATCCTTGAGATCCACCTTTGCCAACCAATCGCGGGGTCTCTATGTCCTTGAGCATGTGCATGCCCTCCATCTGGAAGTGGCGGTAGATCACCGACCCATTCAACTCGAGGTTGACTGGACGAACACCTCCGCCCTTCTTGGGGACCAAGAACAGGTTACTCAGGAAGTCTGAGGATCCTCGTGGGGCCCGTTCTATGGCCCCTTTCTGGTAAAATTCTGTAATCTCCCGCTACACCAGTGTCTGACCGTCTCCTGAAAATGGGAGAGGGAGGGGAATCTGCAGTTGGAGCGGGGGAGAAGAGCACTCCAGGACAATCCCCAGTATAGTATTGAGGACCCAAGGGTCCGATGTAATGTGACACCATGCTGTGTGAAAAAAATCTTAAACGACCCCCTACTCTGGTCGTAGACGGGTGAAATAAGGTGTAAAGGTACCTGTATGTCTGAAGGTCGAGGAGGAATGACCGCCTCTGGAGCCCAGGAATCCTCTGTCCCTCCATGGTTGGGATCGGGAAGGGAAGAACGGGGAAGGAGCTGCTGCAGTGGAGGGGTTGCCTCCCGCGGGACCTGAATTGACGGGTTTTGCACGGCCGGTAGCTCAGCCCTGATATCCAACGGCCCGTGGAAAAACCCCGGAGAACACCTTAAGTGAATTGGACACTTGTTCCATTATGTTGAAGGCACTGGAATATTCGTTTTTTGTCTCTCAAAAGTTTTTCCAAACAAGGCTCCATTTGCCGCAGCACCAAACTCATTATCTGCCACACCAGCCAGTTGGCGATCCATCTTTAGTAAGATGCATTTGCATCTTTCAGAGGCTAGAGCCGTGTTGGCATTACCTAGGTAATTTAGAGACCGTTGGGTCCAGTTGGTAATCTGAACTGGGTCCAGGGGGTCACCGGACAATTTTGCCTGTTCTACTGTATCCAGCAACTTTATAAGGGGACCCATAGTGTCCAGCAGTTTGTCCTGACACACCCTAAAGGCATGGTCTATACCCTTGCTGGGAGTCCAGCCTTTAGGGGTGACAAAATCAACAAACGCCTTATCCACTTAAGGAGTGAAGCAAGTTTTACCACTCGTGGTGGGGCGAGGACATTCCGCTTTCATGTGGTTTCGAGTATTTTTATCCAGGGCTTTCCGCACCTGCGCATCGACCCACTTCTCAACGTGGGGTAATGGGGACCATTCTGCGGACCGTGGATGGGACAGGTCCTCTGGGCAGAGAAGGGGATTTCCCAAAGGGTCATAAATAATACCCGGACGGGCTTTTGTATCACTGTCTACAGGATCTTCTGTAAATTCCTCAGAGGCATAGACGTCTGACATCGCTAGTGTCCTCCTCCTCCGAATCAGGGATAGAGTCCTGATGTGGGGCAGGGACAATAGCGGTGTCGGGATTGGAGACAGGAAAGGATTTTAATTCTTAGTGTGAGCTGACATCGTGTGTGCAGGAGCAATTTTACGGGTTGCAGCGGAGGGGGATGGGTGCACGTGTCCCGGGGATGCCAGCCCCTCCAGTCACACGTCGTGCCTTTTTCACTGACTGTAAACCCCGTGGTCGTGGCGGGGGGGGGGGGGGTTGGTCTCGGGGGGCCTCACCGTGCCTCGTGTGTTGCCTGTGTCATAGACCGCCAGTGGCGGGGGATTATCAATGTGGCGATTCTCAGCCATCACTACTTTAAAGGAGCGAGTAAAATCAGCAGGCAAAACGGACAGCCTTAACCCCTTCACTGCTGAGCCATTTCACGTTTTAAAAAAACACTTATTTTTTTTCTTTACATTAAACATGGTCATGATTGGAATAGTGAGTTTTACGCAAAATTTCCAAAATAAATTCTATAGGGTATGGCACAGCATTAATTTTGGAAATTTTGCGTAAAAATCTCACTTTGAACTATTTTACGCTCCAGGAGAAATACTACCTACACTGTACAGGCACATCCATGGGAGCGGCAATGGCTCCCATGTATGCCAACGCCTTTATGTACATATACGAATCTACATATATTTTGCCTGCTTTCTCTCGTGGATTGCAATTTTAAGTTTGTTATATTGACGATATTTTGTTGATGTGGCAGGGGACACCTGGTGAATTGCAAACCATTATGACCAATCTGAATAAATTACCAACGTCGGTTAGGCTAACATTCCATTCGGATCCTGTAAGTGTTAATTTCTTAGACCTCAATGTCGCAGTTGAGGATGGCAGACTGCGATATTCACTATTTAGGAAACCAACGGATAGGAATACTTTTATTACACGCTTCTAGTTTCCATCCACGCAAACTCAAAGAATCGTTACCTATTTCCTAGTTTTTGCGCAACAACTCGGATCCTTCTACATGTACACAGCAGCTGTCAGATGTACTCTCGATTTTTATTAAGCGAGGTTATAGATCTGACATTCTTGATAAGGCCTTGAACAAAGCACATGATGGTGTGCTAACACCGGGCCCACGTGGTAGGTCGAACTCTCGCATTAGATTTGCTCAGACGTTTCATACAAAATCAAGTATGTTTGCCCGTACTATTAGACGTCACTGGCGTATTCTTCAAAATGATCCTAAATTGGCTGCGGCCACTTCTGACCCCCGATGATTTGATATAAACGAAATAAGAACATACGGACCAATATAACTTTTCTCATCTAATAATCCATTTTCAAACCCGGGCTGTTTCCGGTGTGTGGGATGTACTACGTGTAATTCTGTAATCCCGGGAAAAGTGTTTTCATCCTTACAGTAGTACCAGGTACCGAATTACTTGCACAACGGACTATGTTGTCTAAGATCTCATGTGGTAAATATATATATATCTCCATATCCATTAATAATTTACGAGAACGTATGGCAAATCATAGGTCGGGCATGATAATCCACAACCGATGGCACGCCACTTCTGTGAGGCTAGACATAATTTGTCCAGCCTACGAGTGATGGCTATTGGTCACATCCCCCCGCTTGTGAGACGGGGTGATCGCGCTAAAGAACTCCTCAAGCGAGAATCTTTTTGGATTTTTACACTGGACTCCCTTGTAGGGATAGACCGATTTATAATTTTTTTCAGGGCCGATATAGGTTATCGGCAGCTTTTCTGGCCGATAGCCGATATTTGGTGCCGATATATTCTGTAAAGTTAAAGTTCTGAAAAAAAAACAGCACAAATCTGACTAGGCCATTGAGTTCATGGCATAAACAACAATCTTTGTGCAAACGTTTCCACCGGTGCAAAAAACATTTAACACGAGGGGCAAAACCCTTCACGCCGAATGCCATATTACATAGTCAGTGCAACAAACGCACGTAATCGTCTACCGCGGGTGAACCTGCGAACCCTGCGTGAGCTTACTGTATGTCGCGCGATCTATACTTAACATTGTGAGCGCAAATGCGTTTGTGCGCTGGTATTACAATCTATGCGCAGTTTGTAACGCACAGCGTTTGCGCGTATAATTTTAGCAACTCCTAAAAACTGGTGGCGGCAAATCTGAACATCCTGGCTGAAACCAAATACACCAGCCCAAAAAAAATGCAGCAAAGTATAGTTACACATTCTACACATACCCAAACCAATAAAATGGAGAAGTTGTGCATGCATATATTCTCAGATTGACTTGTGGCTGTGGTTTTTAATTCTGATTGGCTGAATTGCGTGAAAAAAAAATGACAGGAAGCACACAGTTCTGCGCGCAACGGTACTGCGCGAGCATTTGGGCGCATCCGGTTTACGCGCGTTATTGATCGGATCCAAAATGCGCGAGGATTGTAATTCCAGCGGTGATTTGCGCACGCAAACGTTTAACGCTTGGCGCAAAACTTCACGCTTTGCGTGAGCGTTTTTGCGCAAAGATTGTATATAGCCCAATGTGTTTTAACATGTAAACATTGCACCACGTCCACTTCATTTATTCAATTTAATAAGAATTTTTATTTTATTTTTTTTTACAATCAGACCATGTCTTTGGCTTTCTTTAAAGATCTCTCATATGACCCTGTATATAAGGGGTTCAGCAACCTTGGCCCTCCAAGGGTTCTATTACAAAGTTAGATTACAGCTCTGGTTAAGCAGTCACTTTGTGATATTGCCTCACGTTTTGGAATTACATCTGCTATGATGCTCATCTTCTCATTAGGTTCTTGGAGCCTCATGGGAAATAAAGTTCGAAAATATCTGGAGGTCCCAGGTTGCTGGACCCTGCAGTAGGAAATAGACCCTGCATCTCCTGTATAGGGAATTCCCTGCCAGATGGGACGGAAGCCCCATTTCTGTTGCCATCACGCTCATGCACAATACATTCAGTGAGCAGGAGTCATTCTGCAGTGAGGGCTTACAGCCTGATGTGGGAGAAGCCCCAGATTTGCACAGTTTTGTGGGATCTTGCGTGTCGCAGCTGCAGTGAGCAAACTTGTCCAAATATCGGCAAATAAAA
Source organism: Leptobrachium leishanense (assembly GCA_009667805.1). Lineage (NCBI taxonomy): Eukaryota > Metazoa > Chordata > Amphibia > Anura > Megophryidae > Leptobrachium > Leptobrachium leishanense. The sequence continues at coordinate 58,297,532 of CM019073.1, forward strand.
TGCCGATACCGATATATCAGTAATTTTCTGAATATCTGTGCCGATAATCGGCTAAACCGATATATCGGTCTATCCCTACTCCTTTGCCCCGCGTGGTCTTAATGAGAAGAACTCTTATATCCCTTTTTTTGCCCCTACGTTAGTTTGTTTTAAAAAGCAGCGATATATGCAGTATTGGTCTTAGAAACCCTCTCTGGGTGTGAAGTCCTCCTAGGCAATTGTTTTTAACCAATAAAAAAAATTATTAATTTTTTCTATTTGGTCTTCCTAAGGCTGGGGTCAGACGAGCGTAGTGTTCACGTCCGTGATTGCGCCTAAAAGTACGTCCGTGATAGCATGAAAGTAAGTCCATTGGAGCCTGACACATGAAGTACGTCCGCACTGAACTGCGGACGCACAACGGCCGCGGCAAACGGACGCAGGTTAGGCAAGAACGTAATACTGCTAGAACGGACGTGCGGAGTGCGCCACGTCCACAACGTCTGCATAGCTTTGTGTGTGAGTGATGGAGCGAGGTCAGACGGACTGCATTTATACGTCCAGCATTTTTGACGGACAGAATGTTTTTTCATTGTAATTTATTTTCCCCTCCTACATCCGTCAAAAAATAACTTCAGTGAAAAAACGGACTGTGTGACCACTACTGCGTCATCCGTACTGACGATGTCCGTACTGCACGGAGGTACAGCCCGTAGAAATCACGCTCGTCTGACCCCAGCCTAATTATGTGGTTTACATGGATCTCAATAGGCAGTTCATTGTATGGCTGTAGTTCTGTGCACATTTAGTATAATATTATGCTTTTGCCATATGGATTACTATTCCTAGCTTTAATTACACTGCTATATCTATACTAAGATGCTAATATGTTCTTTTTTAAATGTAGCTGGAATATTGTATCACTGTATCCTACATGTTGACTTTCTCTTTTTTTCTTGGACTCTTTGAGGTGTCATTGTGACTTATGTTTCTCTTTTTTTGCATTATTACTCTGCAAGCCAATTAACCAAAGTGTGTCCACGCCTGCTCTGTGATTACAGGGTAGGCACATCTGTGGGAGCTTAATTGTTATAATGTAATATTATATATATATATATATATATATATATATACTCTCACACTCTCTTCCTTTGTATGTTGTTCCTGAGGAAAGTCCCTCTGGGGACTGAAACGTTGAAATTTGATGCCAGATTCGCCTACTCGCATTTGGCGAGTGGAAATGCACATGCTGGCAGCACAATAAATTATTTTGTGCTGCGTATTCCAGTGGTGCCACTGTGCAGCACCCCTTCCCCAGGCTGCATGGTGGCAGGGATCAGCTGCCTAACCTGACCAAGCTTGTCTCCGTCACTTGCAGGGTGGTGGAGAGGAGCTTCCCTGTATCCTCGCTCTGCTCACACTGGGGTCTGTGACTGGGTATTAATGTTATTTTTGTAACTTTATTCTAAATAAAACCTTTAACAGTGTAATTTCATAAGATAATTTAAGTGGGTGTGTTTAGGGGCAGAGTTAAAAGCTGGGTAAGTGTTAGGTGGAGCAACTGGTGGCGAGTAACTCTTATGCCCTGGTTAGTAGCATGGGACTTGAAATTTTGAGATGTATGTATGATCATAGAGATGTTTAGTATACTTAACTAGTCGCCGAGCAGCTAAGAAAGAGGGAAGTAGGAGGGACGTGGATTGGTTTTGATGGACGCTGACCGGAAAGAGGACAGGTCCGAAGGGGTGTTGGAAGATACCATATATACCTGTTATTACTGTTATGTTTTCTCTTTTCAATATAAATGCTTCATATTTCCAAAGTTCTTGCTAGTTGCCACTTGCTATGTTTAATAAAGCAAGAAAGAGCAGCAATAGGAGCCTCAGTCGATTTGTATTAAAATTAATGCTTTTTTGTTACAGCAAGTGACATGACAAATACAGATGGTACTAATGTATAATTTAAATCTGGAAAAATACCAGAATCTAATCGAACTACCAGATTCAAGTAATTGTTAAAGCCTCACATAGGCCTTGAGGTGTGGCTGTGCGCATGTAGGCAAAGTGATAAAACGAATGGAATCTCTTGTTTATAACTATTTCTGTATCAATGTTTTTGGGTTTTTCCAACAGCTGCGGTTTACTGCCCGGTTTGTAAACATCAATGTTTCCAAAAGGATATTGTGGAAAACTACTTCCTACAAGAACCCTCCACAACTCAAGTGACAGAAACAATTCAGGTAATTGGTCATAGTGATGGGAGTGTAATTTATTTTCACGGAGTTTAAATTTGACTGATTTCTGCTTTCCCTTTTGTTAGTCTTTTCTGACACTTATCTTGCGCCAATTTCTAAGAGGAAGCACATTGCACTGACTGCATTTTATAAAGTGTAAACTGCTTACAGCCTCTGTCCAATTATTTTATTTTTGCCCCATTTCACCTTTTCTTTCTCGTTGAGCAGCTCCTCCATGTCTCGGACTACCAAACATGGTAGTCCATGACGATTCCTTGCACCATTTGCGCTGCTTGCGTAGTATAGGAAACCCAAATTGTGAACTTTACGGATGAAAATCCTGTAGCACTTGCATACAGCTATGATTCAGAGATGGTGATGTTGCCGTGCTTCCTGTGTGCCGCAAGTAGTAACTGGCAGTCGGAAAATTCAAATTCCCTGGCTGGCACTGGGTGGAGTAGAGAACTCCTCCACTTCATGCAGCTTCCGGGTGGCACTCATGTTCTGACCACTTCAAAAATCTAAAGTGGTCAGGAGGTGTAGTATTTCTTTAATGGTACGTTACTTTCAGTTGCATATCTTCTGGCTTGGTGGGACTCTTTGATACGATTTCAATGTGTTACCTCTTAATAACAATATATTGTGATATGTTGGCCACTGAGCACAGTGCCTGACAAAACTACAGAATACTATCCAGCACGAGCTAATCTATGCCTCTGGGATGGAGTGAAAGTCTCAGTTTTGAAATGCTCACTCAGCCCTGTGTAGGTGGGTACTCGGCATACAACCAGTTAAGGAAGTTTATTTTGTCATTGTGCCCAGGGTGTCCCTTTAAAACAAGGCAATTTCTGGGTCACACACATGTTGGTGCACAATTCAGAAACATCTGCAGGAGATGGTCCTAGATTGGGAGTTCAGTAACTTCTGTGGGTGGCAGTTTGACGTCTGTTTTAGGATTGAAAAGACTAGCAGCGTTTGCTTGTAAACTTATCAAACATCTAGGTTTTGCTCTCAGCAATATTTTCTAGATCTAAACACAAACTGCTTATTTGGTGCTAATGCAGCATTTTAGCAACACATTGATATACCTAGAGTTTCTTTTGAAGATCTCCTTAAGCAGCTGTCACGAGAGTGTCTGCTACTAAAGCAACCTGAAACAAAGTCAATTCTTTTATATCCCCAGCGGTGCACAAGCTGCGAGGACAATGCAGTGGCTAATAGTTACTGTGTTGAATGTACGGAGTGGCTGTGTGAGACCTGCGTTGAAGCTCACCAACGAGTGAAATATACAAAAGATCATACTGTAAAAGTTACAGGTAATTAACTGCTAGAAACTTTATTATGAAACTTTCAACTGTTCAAAAGTTTTATGGTGCAATTTTCTGTGTTAGGTGTCATTACTTAGGTTGTTTTTGTGGGCAGCTGTTGGTCAACGTGGGAGTGCACATTGTAAGATTTTTTTTTTTTTCTTCTGCTTCATTTTAAGGGACCTTCCAGTTTTGTATTTCACCCCACTTATACTATTTAGTGGCTTGGAAACCTTTTTAAAGACCTTTACTAAAGTGGTAGCCCAATCTACTTGCCCCTGAATGCAAAATTAATTTGTAAGGGCCCTGCAATCCAGTAAAGCAGGAGTAGGTGTTTTGAGCAAATGCTTACAAGATCTGTCATGTTTTCCTGGACACATCATGTAATTGTGCTAAGGGACAGCACATGAAGGTGCTTCCCTGCAGAATTCATGCGCTGTAGGATGGCAGTCATTAGCGTATATGCACATCAGTTGATGCCCGTTTTCTAGTTGAAAAGTAAGCAGATGACTTTTCAAGTGACTTGTTGCCCTTACAGGACCTCACTTGACTTGTTTTCCTCTGTCAAAGTAGGTAAACAACCTTTCTGACATCTGTAGCTACATGTGTCAGGTGACAAATTCCAAATCTGTGATAGCGAAACTAGCTTTAGTAAAATTTTCTAAACATTCATACAACTTGAGACTGCATGTCAAACACTCAATGCTTCTAACCGGTTAGACCGTACAATATACTCAGTTTTGCAGGGGTCTATAATCTCTAAAATGCAATTTTATTTTTTATAGGTGGATCAAAAAAAGAGCCTGAACATACAGTTTTCTGTCCAGTCCATAAACATGAGCCTCTCATGCTTTTTTGTGACACCTGTGACACTTTGACTTGCCGTGATTGCCAGCTACAAGGACACAAGGATCACCAGTAATATATATATTTAACTTGCTTTTGCCCACTTAATCTTTTTTATACTTTTCTGCTCCTAATTCCTTCAATACCAAGTGAATATTTTTTTTTTATATACATTAGGAATATTCCTAAATATTTATTACTGCAATAAACTAGTTGGAAAGCATTTGTCACCATCTGTCAGAGTTCCTGCAGGTAGATCTGCAACCTGTGGTTCAATGTTTCCTGGGGAATGCCTTGTATGTCGGGACATTCCTCAGCTGATTTTTATATTTATTTAAACTAGTTTTAAAACCTTTTTGGCATGCCTACAGGGCCAGAAATTCTGGATACCAAAAGCAAACAGAATTGAATTTGCAATCGTACAGCACACACCTAGATTGTGTTAATAGGATCTTGGGCTACGGTGTCTGCTACCGCTTGTCGTGTATACTTGGTCGTGAATTGTCTGGCATGGCATGCGTCTTGAATTTGTAATTTTTCAGATATCAGTTTTTGGAGGATGCAGTTAAAAATCAGCGGAAGATCCTCTCGGCCTTGGTTAAACGACTTGGGGAGAAACATACAACTCTTCAAAAATCTACTAAGGATGTCCGAGCTTCGTAAGTGTTGAGTACGAGTTGATTGGTGCTGTGGTTGCAATTTTGTCTTGCCAAAAGAGGCACAAGATACATTGTGTAAGGTGTGCTCCTTAAAGAGGCACGCTTATCAAATTTCTCTCTTCTCTCTCTCTCTCCCCCCCCCCCCCCCAAAAAAAAACACCCTGCAAGGATGCACAATTTTTCTGTATGTGATATATACTCGCCTTTCTCCCTTGGCTTGTCTCCTTCCGCTCAGTGATTTTAGAAAGCTGAAGTACCTGCAGCTTTTCTATGCAATTCACATGCTTATGTGGCTATGAAATTCAAAATTCCGGTTCCTTGGTAACATGTGGAGGCAGAGGAAACTCCTATTCTTAAGCCAAATGAAGCGGGTGTGAGATGGGTGGGCACTCTGCACATTCTGATTACTTCAGTGTTTTAAAGTGGTCAGGATGGGTGGAGTGTCCTTTAAAAAAAATCATGAATGTTCATTAGCACAGTTTTTTTTTTTTTTTGAGATGTAATAGTGTTCTAGGGAGACAAAAACCCCAAATCCCTTTTAATTCCCAGAAGTGGATGAATGTCCAGCAAATTCTTCTGGTAGACAATAGTTCATTATTGCATTGTCACACATGCCACAATAAAGACGTTTTCAAGTATTTGTACTTTTCATTTGTTTGGTACTGGCTATTTGGGTGATGCCAGGATCTGTGCCCTTCTGGCTAAACACTTTCACATTGAATTGGTCGTTTCGCAGCTGTTGTGTGCAGCTTCTGCACTTTAAGCTCGTGAAGTACAATTACTTGGTTGTGTTGCCTTATTCTGCCACCATTTGAGCACTAACTGTGTAGAACCCTGAAAAAATTAAAATCAGCCCTCCTGGCTACTGAATGCAAATCAGATATTATTTTCAACCACTTCGCTGCGGAGGACGCGCTTAGTGCATCCAGCGATCGACCAGATTCCACATCGGGCACTAATTAGATGTCATCGCGCTGTGCACGATTTACATCTATTCAGACCCCCCTACTGCAAGTCCGGTGGAGGTCCTTTGGACCTCTCCCTCCCGATCAACTGGGGGCACAATGAAAAGCCAGGCACCGTTTTTTTTTTAAAGGGCACAGCCTGCCCTTCCAAGCGGTGGATGGCTTTAACCCCTTGAGGGGCTGGCTCGCGATTCAGCACCAACAGGTGCTGTATCGCGGTCCCCTCCTGGAGCTGGCCGACATCTTGAATTCCGGGATCTCCACCAGACGACTGACATCATCGCGCACAGCGCGATGACGTCAGTTCTGGAGTTAACTAGGGCTAGGTCAGCTAGGGGTTGAAATGGGAATATTGCAACATTAAGAGAAGTTTTTTTAGTTTAATTTTTTTCTTTACTGTTATGTTAACAGTAAAGAAAAAAATGGAAATAAAAAAAACCACCTTTTTTTTGTCTTAACCACTTGGCTGTTAAGGACACGCTCAGCGCGTCCTGCCAAGTGCACCTCCTGTGCTATGGATGTGCTGATTGCTGCACATCCCCCCCCCCCCCCCCGGCAGGCTGACATCTAGCATGGATGTCGGCCAAGCTTCCGGGAATGCCATCTGAAGACTGGTGTCATCGTGCATAGCGCGATGACACCAGTCCTGGAGTTAACCCCTAACTGCCACCAATGGTGGAGTTAGGGGGTTCCAATGAACCCCTTATCTCCTGATCCGTGGCAGCTAGTTAATGGGGTTAATATTTGGTACTGTTGGATCGGCCAGAGCATGGCCTTTCCAACAATACCAAACATGACCATGTAAAAATTAAAGAAATAAAAATATTATATTTTTTTGTTAATGCAGCAATATTGTTCCCATTTCAATTATAATGTGAACAATGATGCTGCACTATTTTTGTATGCAGTGCATTTGTTAAAAATAGCAATTTTCCCCAAAAAAAGTAACGAGTCCCTATTTCTAATTTTTTTAACAAGCGCAACCCATAGAAAATATAACCGCGAACAATAGCATGTTAAGATGTGAAAAAACCCACTTTACGCATTGTAAATTATTGAAAAATCTAATTTTATCGCTTTTTTTTGTTATAATATACAGACAGGACATGACTTACACATATAATAATATATTATGAATCTGCCTAGTCTGCCGGAAAGAACGCTATATGATGTCTGGGTCATATATTACAATAAGGCTTCAAAACGCGGTTAAACATGAGCGAAACCAGTAAAAATTAGCTCAGCAGAGGCGTGAAATGGCTCAGCAGCGAAAGGGTTAATGTTGCAATATTCCCATTTCAATTAGTGCAGCATCATTGTTCACATAACGACTTTTCTATGGGGTGCGTTTGTTAATCACGTAATCCCCCCCCCCCAAATGTAACAAGTCCCCCATTTCTAATTTTTTTTAACAAGCGCAACTCATAGAAAATATAACCGCAAATGCTCGCATCATAAAATGTGAAAAAAACCACATGCTGTCAATTATTGAAAATTAAAGTTTTATTGCATTTTTTTTGTTAGAATATTCAGGCAGGACATGATGTATACATATAAAAATGATATAGAAGTCTGCCAGAATGAACGATATGTAAGATGTCTTTGTCATATAATAAAGCGTGGCTTCAAAAGGCGTTTAAACATGAGCAAAAGTGGTAAAAATTAGCTCAGCACAGACTTGAAATGGCTCACCAGCGAAAGGGTTAAGTTAGGTTGTCTGTGCCTAGAGTTGTTGGGTTCCCCTTATTTGTTTTAAAAAGAAAAAACGTTGACTCCTGGGTAATTTAAGAACCACGCTATAATTGGTATAGCTGTTTTAACTAAAAATCTTTTCTGCTCCTAGGTGGTATTCCATGCTTGTATGTTCCACTCTTGTGTATCATGATGTAATATTTCTTTTTAATAGAATACGTCAGGTTATTGATCTACAGAAAAAGTTACAAGTAGATGTAAAGATGGCAATCTTACAAATAATGAAGGAACTCAACAAACGTGGCAAATTGTTGGTGAATGATATGCAGGTATGTAAAACAGTCTTGTATATTTCAGGTTGAAGCGTTTACCTGATGTCTCAAGTTTAACTTTGGCTGTAAATGGCAGACTAATACTAATGAGTTTCTGAAAAATCAATGCAACAAGTGATGTGTGTTCCAACATTGGCAAAACATTTGCATAGTGCAGTTAGTCGTTTACGATTTAAGGCTGAAGAGAATCTGTATAATGAACATCTACATAGTATCTTAACATTGCTGTGGGCTTTCAGTCTATTTCTGCTTTTGAATGAACAGAAATACAACACAGCGCTTAAAAAGACCAAAGTCCAAATAAGACAGTGGGGTAGACACCCAATATGTCCACAGGCAGAAGTCGCTATCTTTAGGAGTAGATCTTCTCAAAAGTACAGATGCAGTATGAACTGTAAGGAGGGCACACTGCACACACAGAGGCTGCTGAGGAGGAGACAGGGCACAGACTGCAGCTGCAGAGGAGGGGGCGCAGGACGTTGTTCCCATCCTTGGAGATTTCCGGAGAAGTCATTTGGAGGTCTTATGGGCACCTGAAATAAAGTCCCAGCCCGCCTTATTCCTAAGAGCCGGTTGTAGGCTCCACAGAATGTGAGTTTACCACCAATACGCATTACTTTCATTCTGAGTACTGACATACTGCGCAATTTTGGTCCCTCCTTTTTGTGTTTCCTCCTTACAGTTCATACTGCATCTGTACTTTTGAGAAGATCTACTCCTAAAGATAGCGACTTCTGCCTGTGGACATATTGGGTGTCTACCCCACTGTCTTATTTGGACTTTGGTCTTTTTAAGCGCTGTGTTGTATTTCTGTTCATTCAATTGCCACTCGGGTATTTAGAGAAACCCCCATACACAGCATTCAGCGAGTGGGATAGACACTTTTCCGGTGGGCGCTTCACCTCTCCCCCTTTATTTCTGCTTTTAGTACACCATATATTTATAAATCCTGTATAGGGCATATACAGCATTCTATTTGTTAAACGTGAAAAAGAGCAACCCCTGCCTAAAAATTACGTCATGTAAAACTTGGTCCCAATAGAGAACTACCACTATGTACATACTGATGCAAAAAGGGAGCGGAAATGATCTTTTATCTGAAATATTCTCTTGTGGCAATCGGTTCTCTGCTGTACACTTTTTCCTGCCTCTTTACATCGAATGAGGATGCAGAGTATGGTAATCTTTGAGGTTGCCTCTGCAATCACCCACCCAGTTACTCAAATTGGCTTTCTTGAACCACCTGCCTTGTTTGGAAGTCGGCAAGAGTAAATGCATTCAGCAGCTCTGTGCAGTTTGACCGTTATTTTATGCCACTAATGGGTGACTGCATACACTTATGTAGGGGTTAAGCGTAGAGATGGGAAGGCCTGGAAACATTGGAAATTGTTTTCCTTTTTTAAAAGCCATTTTTAATTTTTCCTGAAAAATGGAGGAAAAAAAGTTATATACCTTAATGAAAGATTTCTGAGACTTTAAAGTTTTAAAATCATTAAAAGTTCTCTCAGCTGAAGAGGAGCAAATCCTGGAATACAATTCAAGTAACACGTCTCAATGCAACACTCAATCAAAAATATGCATTTCAGCCTCTAGGGGGCGCTACCGGGAAAAAGGCTTCAATTTAGCTTGGTTGCGAGCTCCATCTTGTACTTCCTACAGTGCTTGTTGGGATACAGTTGATAGTTTCTGTCGTCTCTCAGGCCTTAATTGACCGGTAAGAGGTTAAATTTGATCACTATTAATGTCCTACCAAGTAGTCTGTGTGATTCTGCAAATCATATCCCTCCTGCAACATGGTGACAAGGTCCTCTGCACAACACTTCCTCTGACACCTCTTGCATCTCGCTTCCTGCAGATTTCTGCATCTGCTGCTGCTGTGAAAGAATCTGCTCTGTTTGGTTATATTCATACCAAATCAAGAAACTAACCCGTGAAAGGGGAGAAACGCTTGTTTCAATTTGTGCAAACCTTAAGATTTTAGAAGTCAATGAGAAAAATATGGGGAGGAAGAAGAAACAGAAAATGATAGATCAGAAAATGAGATTAAATTGTAGGTCTTGTTTCTTTTTCACCTTTTTCACTTTTTTTTTTTTGCACCGCTCGAAAGCTAAACCGCAACATGGAGCTTAAAATATTGATGTATCCTTATCCTATAGGCACAAATAATGCAGTTGCTTCATTTTGCTATTGGTGCTAAGGGGCAAATTTGATATAGAAATATATATGTTGATGTTTTTTTATTGTTGCTTTTCAGGAATCAGAGGGCTGGTTACTTGTTTTCTTAGCTTTGCGTGTTACTCAATTTGAAACAAAAGCTAAAATTAAAGCAAATTCAAGTTACAAAATAAATTTTACTTTTATTTTGAGACAAAATTTAATTTGTAAACCTACTCCATGGTGCATTTCTAACATTTTTCTGGGGAAAAAGTGTTATTTTTCTCATGACTTCAAAATTTCCGGAAATTTTACATCTACATAGCATGTTTTGATTCAATTGCTTAACTAGAGAAGGGGGGGGGGGAGTTATTGTAACTTTGTTAAAAAAATACGATTGTAATTCTGCTTTTTATAGTATTTAAATTTCCTTTTATGAATTTTTACTGACTTAAGCATGTAAAAATGTATTGTTGTAGAAAGTTACAGAAGGACATCAAGAGAAGTTGGAAAAGCAACACTGGGCCATGACAAAATTACAAAAGCACCAAGAACACATCCTTCGGTTTGCTACTTGGGCTTTAGAAAGTGACAACAATACAGCTTTGCTGCTTTCAAAGAAACTGGTAAGTAAACTTTGGAAGAGTTGGTGTTGTTGAAAGGGTCACTTAATTGAAACGTTAACTGCATGTGTTTTTTTTTTCTCTTCCCCCCCCCCCCCCCCCACACGCTTGAAGATTTATTTTCAACTTCACCGTGCTTTGAAAGTTATTGTAGATCCTGTGGAGCCATTAGGGGATTTGAAGTTCCAATGGGATTCTGAAACCTGGACAAAACATGCTGAGTTCTTTGGTAAGAATGTTTCAGACACTCCTATGCCGGGGTGCCACTCTTTACGTGGTTTTGTTTCATCATTCTTCCTGGGACAGATCACACATACACGTTTTCCACCCCATGTTTTGATTTTCATAAATGCAGCGCATTCCACTTAAATATAGTAAACCTTTTAAAACCGCCTAGCAGACCAGTAGTGAGGATTTGGTAATGGATTATAATCATGAAGTATTTGGGCTAAAATGGAGTCCCCCCCCCCCCCCCGACTTTAATCTCGCGGCAGAGATTAGGTTTAGATGTAGGATCTACTGGCCTAGAATAATTGACATTGTGTCGAGCTTTAATCATTTTACGATAATTTGAGTTTGTCCCCAGATGGGTGTTTTTTATATATTTAACTGGAGTGCATTGTCCTGTATGTTGTGTACATCAGTGTCAGGAGGACCATTGTGACATTTATTTTGCACCTTTTCAGTGTTGTGTATGAGGTTATAGTATAATACAGCTCTATCATTTTTGATGGGTTTGACTTTGACTTGCAGATTAGCAAATAATTTTTTTTTTTTTTTGTAGGGAAAATTGTTTCTGACAAAACTGGTGTTCTGCAACCTGGATCTGGTGGGGCTCTCTCGGTAAACTCTTCACAGGTGTTGACGCCACTTACCAACTTCAGCCCTATGGTACAGAATAGATCACGGGCCACTGTGACACCACGTACCGGCTCTGGCAGCTTTATCCAGCAAATGCAGGTATGGTTTGTGCACCAGGTTTTATTTCTTGTTCCTTTTTTTTTTATTTTTTTAAATGGGTCGAAGTGGTAACTGAAATGGTAGTGCATATGTGGGATTACTTAAGTTTTCTTGATAATTATTAAAGCTGTAATGGGTCTATTCACTGAATAAATTTATTTTTTCTCTCCCCAAACCCCCCCCCCCCCCAACAGCCCATGGATGACTTTGATGGAAGTTCTGCAGGTATTGAAAGGTTTTTCTTGGCGAATGTTAATCCTTTTTATGAAGAGCAGTGCTTTTTTTTTTGTAACGTATACTCCTTTTTATTATAATGTGTCCATTAAAGGATGTAGTCTGGCAGACTGCCAGTTCATCAAGTTGTTAAAATGTATTTACCCAAGCACTAGCCAATGGTGATTTGAAATCGCGTTTCCCCCCTTTTTTTTCTTCCCAAATAAGCTTAAACAAAAATTTTATAGTGTTACATTCATTAAAGTTTAAGAAATTTAATGATAGGAGCGATAATTATAGGAATCTGAAAAGATGGCTCATCACTTTGGTTCCTGTAACAGCCATCATGCAAAATGTTGGAGAAAAACATTTTTAAGGAATCAGAGTTGTCCCCAAGCTACAGTCCATACCTTTTTGTTTCACATGACCATTATGCTTCTTGGTTCCAAAATACTTTCTCTAACTTGTGTATCATGCTTCTTTCTTCAGAGGGAGAATCTTCTGGATTGGAAACTTTGGGTGGTCACAAAAGGTATTGGTGTAAATTCTATGTCATTGCCAAAATTAGATGGTGCGTTGTTTTTTGTTTGCAGTATTTATACACACTATCTTTATTTTTAAGAGGACGGAACTCCGAAGGTGATGTAAATGAGCTCTTGAAAAAAGTTCCTCGTGTCAGTCTTGAACGCTTGGATGTTGACTTAAATCCTGACACTCAGCCACCGGTTTTCAAAGTATTTCCTGGAAACACTAATGAAGATTATAATTTGATAGTAATTGAAAGAGGGAATGCTCCGGGTGAACCTGTTGTAAAAGTAAGTGTGATTCCTAAATTAAATTACTTTACTCCACCTACAGGTGGTGTAAATGAATTTTCATGTGATTTCTGCATCAGTGTAGCTTTAAAGGGTCTAGCCCCAAAATTTAACTTTCAGCTCACTTTGGCAAATTAAATTTCATCGGATTTGAATTCCTTATCAAATGTATGCTGTATTTTTCCGAAAATTGAGTTGTTGAGGCAGTTATCGTAAAGCAGAATTTTGTCGAAATTACCATGGCGAAATCTACTGGGAGTAATAGTCTATTCTTGTAATAGGATGTGAAATCAATAAAAATGCAAGCCCTTTAAAAATGTCTTAACTTTTACATTTTTATGTTCTTTGGAAAAAATATCACTTTAAAACCTGTTACACTTAAATCAGGTAATTTTTGCGTTCTGTGAATAGACCATTCGGTGGCAAATTCGGATGTTGGTGAATAAGACTGTCAGACGAACACAGTCTGAGCGCCCTCTGCGTGCATGCTTGCATAACAGACGTACTGACAGATACTGGAGACCCCACACGGATATATGTGTGTGTGGAAAAAAAAAAGGGGAAATATGGGAATTAAATGAGTCAGCCAGACCAAAAAAAACTTGAGCGTCAATGTGATGGACGTCGCAAATGCGCAGTGTCTGACGTTGCCTCATCACGCACACAGGCCAGGACGCGGCACACTCTGGTTGTCTGTCATAGCGCTTTTGCATCGAGGCCTAAATGGCATCCGTTGCCACATGAGTGGTGCGTGCACACTTCGGTGCGCATGTACTTCGTGTGTTGGTTTCTATTGATCACAAATCCATGTTACGACATGGTGACTGCATTCGTCTAACGCTAGCCTAACCCTTTTTAGCAAATTGGTTTCAAATGCAACAATGCCAATATCACACATAAAATGGTACCGAATGTCTTGGTATCCCATGTCCAAATATTTTACAATGTCTTTTCTAATACTCTCTGCTTCATAGGAAGAAGCCATGGAAACTAATATTCCAATTCCTACAGTTGAACCTAGTGAAGAGAAACCCTGCATTATTCGCCCAGATGGCTTACCAGATGTTCTTCAACCTGCGCTCCGCCCACCTAGTGTTGCCAGTGATAGTGCATCTTCTGATGTCCAAGGGTCAAACAGTGGTGGTTTTTCAGACCCTGGCGTTGCTAATCACTGCAAGGTGTGCCAGAAAGAAGGGATGCTTCTAGCATGTAATCAGTGTAAAACCTTCTTCCACAGAGAGTGCCACCTACCTTCAGTAATGGAGTCGGCAAGGTAATTTTAGCTGTAAATTTTCCTTCGAGCCGGGTAGTCTTTTCTTAATTTATCATGTCTCATGTTGTGCGTCCCCATTGTAAAGCACTACGGAGTCTGTTGGCACTATATAAATGCTGTAACTGTAAGGCTAGGGACAGATGAGCGCATTTTCTGCGGCCACCGTCAAAATGTACGTCGATGCGTGCGCACGCATTTTTTAACGGAATACGCTTAAGTGGTCAGACGATGCGCAATTCTGGACGTATTTCATGACGATGGGGTGAAAAGAAGTCAAGGGAAATCCGGCTGTTTGAACGTTATGTTGGCCGCACACTAGCAGCGTCTGACATCTCCTAATCACGCACACACGCTGCTATGCGGCCGCAGCGCACTCTGTACGTCAGTACCAGCGGTTTAACGTTCTCGAAAAAATGCGTTCATTTTCCACTTGCGTTGCGCGGCCGGACTTTTGTGCGACCGTACTTCGTATATTGGCTGTCATTGCCCGTCATCTGCTGCTAGTGCGGCCGTGATTATGTGCGCCAGAACGCGCGTTCGCACTGCCTCAGTCTGACCCTAGCCTGAAAGCCTATTCATTGTATTTGCATATTATGACGTTTATGGCTGATTCATAATTTTCCAAGCCCAACTAATTGTGAAACAAAAGTGTGTGGAAAATAAAATTGCTGCAATTAAAGTTAAGCATTAACCTTCCTGGCGGTATTACCAAGTTTGGCTTGGTTAAATTCCAGTGCTGTAAACATTAACCCTGAGCCACACTAGGGCTGATGCATACCTGTCCCTGCATTCCCTCCATGTCCCCCTGCAATCACCTCCGTCCGATCGTGGCGTCCCGCTTATGGGTTCCTAAAGCAGGACGGCGGTGACTGTGCAGGGGTGTGGAAATTTAAAAAAAATCTACTTGTCCAACGGACTAAGTAGTAGTCCAATCTACTTGTCCCTCAGGACGATCAATTTGTCCTGATAATTTCAACAAAATAGTGTTTAGAGGTCTTTATTTATAACCGCCTATAGAGGCAGCGTCAGATACATGTGGTGAATAAAGACCTTTATTTAAACACTATTTTGTGTTATGTATATATTAGGGATGCACCGATACCACTTTTTCTAAGACCGAGTACCGAAAACTTTTTTAAAAGTACTCACCGGTACCGATACTTTATGTCATGTGACCACTTTCCAATAAGTGCTCTATTGGCATTCAGACAGCCGCCCCTGGAGCTCTCAGCCGCATACTTACCTTCCCAAGCGGCACTACAAAGTCTTCGCGCCTGCGCTCTTTGAAGGACCCCCAGCCGCAATCCCGTGGGACTCCCACGTGATCGCGGCTGGGTCCTTCAACGTGCGGAAGCGCGGAGACTTTGTCGGCGCCGCTCGGGAAGGTAAGTATGTGGCTGAGAGCTCCAGGGGTGGCTGTCTGAATGCCGATAGAGCATTCAAACAGCCGCCCAAGCCGGCTCAATGCCGGCTTCCGGTATTGGGGGCGTCCCTGTAATTAGTCCGCAGTCCGGCAGGCTTCTAGCCCGCCGGACTGCATCTAAAAGAAAAACTACTCGCCCGGCACCCGAATCTTCATGTCCCTGGCGTCGGGCGATACAATTCCCACACCCCTGCTGTGGGACATTGAGGGAACGTAGGGACAGGTATGGATCAGCCAGAGTGTGGCTTTGGGTTAAATTCCAATGCCGAAAGTAACCCTGAGACACACTCATGAGTACTGCCTGGGAGGTTAAATGCCTGTCGATGAACTATTCTAATATAAAGGATTTTTCGAAATGACATCAGAGCATTAGTTATTAACATGCTATGATGCTAAGGAGTGATACCCCCCCCCCCCACCTGACAATAAATCTGTTCCAAATGCCACTTGCCTCACATGCCGTTACCTCAGTTCAAACTGGCAGACATTGCTCTCCTTCACTCAGAAGCATCTGAAGATCCTTACAGCAGTAAATGTTGCTACCTCACCAACATGTCCACACCTTCCACCTATGGAACTGCTTCCGAAATCAAGGTGGCGGGGGATATATTCTCTTAGGAGTTTCAATCTCCCACCACTTGGAAGTCCTTGTGGCCTCTGAACCAATGGATTGTAAACCAGATTTCTCCTGCATAGTGTCCCAGCCCCCAATCACTTCTTACACTGATCTCCGTTCAGATGGCGCTGTCCCTTCTACTGTAATATGAAACCGTAGTGCAGCGCTCAATGGGTTTAGAATACCTTATATGTTCAATTTCTATCTTCATTCCCATTCGATATTGAAAATTTCTGAAAAGTCTTTAGTGTAACACGGTTTTAACAGGTAAAACGTCAAATTAGGCAGACGTATCAAACTTGGACGTGGAGCCTCCCTGGCTCTTTTCTGTGAGCTTGATACACTAAAAAAGGTCCAATTAGGCAGACGTATCAAGCTCACAGAAAAGAGCCAGGGAGGCTCCACGTCCGAGTTTGATACGTCTGCCTAATTTGACGTTTTTACCTGTTAAAACGGTGTTACACTAAAGACTTTCTTCAGAAATTTTCAATATCGAATGGGAATGAAAAGATAGAAATTGAACACAGAAGGTATTCTATACCCATTGAGCGCTGCACTACGGTTTCATATTTCTTGGTTAGTCCCCTGTATTTAAGACTTGTACTACGTGATGGTGTGTAGTTTCTCCCAAGTGCTAGCGACCAATATATCGTGTTTTTTTTTTGTCCATCAGGTGGCGCTGGTACGACACATATATTCCTTCTACTGTAACAGTTAAAGGGAAAAGAGGGGGGGGGGAATGTAGAAAAAAATTTACAGATGGGATTTAGGGAAGCTGGGAAAAAATGCCAAACTCCTCCCTGAATCAGTGAGGCTGTAATATATTAATCTAATAATCCCTACATTAATGGTCACAAATGATCAATGCCTTGGACTAGTATTTGTCTGGTTTTGAATATGAACCTCTGATTACGTCAGGGAAAAGACTGTTGATCTCGGACCTCGGTTACCTTGTGCCGTGCTCTGGAGTGGCAGGGTGAGATTCCTGGGATGTGCTGCAGTGGTGCGAAAGTCCAGCTCCCTCCCCTTCAGCCTTACCCTGAACCCTTACAGCCTTCTCACCCACCAGCATCCAATGGCAGAGCACTTTGTTTCTGCTGCCCGGAAGTACAATGGATGCTTCCAAATGACTCCTTCTTTTGGAGCCAGAGAGGTGGAGGGAAATTTTATGCCAATGTTCAAAGTGCAGGGGCAGATCTACCACCGAATAGGGAATATCGTGGCGCGAGCAAAGCGGCAGCCTTCATTTCTGCAGATATACTTTGGTGATAATGACGATGAGGGACATCCGTTGTGTTCACGCAACTTCTGCAGTTATCCAGTTCTGGATTAACGTCCAGGTAGATTCCACAAGTATATTCTGGAACTTTAGGACACAGAATAAACGGCAACCTTAAGGCCACAAGGACTTCCAAGTGGTGATAAACGCCGGTAGGAAGCCTTCTGGAGAGCACCAAGGTCGTTTCAATGCTCCCACAAATATAGCAGTGGCTGTTCTCCTCGTCGGGCAGGATTTTGAGAAATCATTCTCCACAGCAGAGACAACAGGTTGTTACAAATCGGTGAGATGCCCCATGCCTATGACACTCTCCAGTACCCTCTGATCTGCTGTGGAGAAGATGGCTATTAAATCAACATACCTCAGGCTCAGTGCGACCCAAAGACCAATGGTCCTCTTGAAAAGATTGTTTGCTCCTTGCCTTTTTTTAAAGACAAAAAACAGGGCTGCTGGTGGAATTAAAGGGCTTTTGCCCATCTATTTTTATTATCCCTTATGTGTTTTCAAACACCACCACTAAGCCAACAGATTGCGAACCTAATATCTCCTGCATAGCCCAACGTTTCATTGCCAAGCATGGGTACCCAGCTAGTTTACTATAAAATGCAAGCGAATTGAGCCATTGTTATCTCTAATTTTTTTTATTTTTTAGCGGTGAATGGAAATGTATGTTGTGCCAGGACTTTTCAAGGAATGACCAGAGTGATAATCTTCCAGGAGAAAACCTTACTATGTTATCAACAACTGACCAGAAGGTTTGTTTTATTTACATAATCTTGGCATGAAAAAGATAGGTGTAAAACATGCACCCATACTTTATGTCCTAGCCATAACCTATGGAAGACCTACTATTATGAGCCTTATAACGCATTGATATTTCATGCTTGTAATGTTACAAAGGCATGCTCTGACAATTTTAAATATTTGCAGATCTGTTTTTAAAGGGACACACTAATAAAAAATCACCCCCCCCCCCTGTTTTGTAACCTTAATCTATCCCTACTCCCTTAATCATTTTTTTTTTTTTTTTTGTAACTGTAATGCTTACCCTAAAATCCTTGTTTCCAGCAGCGTGTTTTTTTTTTCCCATACTCGCCTCCCTCTTCCGCTCCCGTCCTTGAGTCTTCTTGCCTTCTGGTTTACGTGAGAAGCGCGCCTCTCACGTAAGCCAGCCAATCGGCAGGCCTCCTCCCGGCTCCCTCTGAGGATTAGTGTTGCGCGCAAGAGAGGGCGCGCAACACTAACCCTCAGAGGGAGCCGCCAGCTTCTGCTGTGAGTTGGAGACGTCATCGCGCTGAAAGTCGGCAGAAGTGGGAAATATGATTCCCGCTCTGCTGACAGCTGGGAGGGCGGAGTAAAGTTCTCCGCCTCTCAGCTGTTTTCAGCATTTACAGCTGAACCGCTGAGCGGAGGGAGGGGGGACAGAGGGCAGCATACTCTGGGCATCATGACCACCTAAAATAGCTTAGGTGGTCATGTTGCCTAGAGTGTCCCTTTTTTAAGGGGGTGTTCATGTGCATTTTTATTTGTAAGACAAATGCAAGATGTTCATATAAACTGCAGCAAACGTTTGTCAAAAGCAGAAAAAGATGCATTCCTACTTGTTTAAAAGAGCCAGTAGTTTCAGTAATATAAATTCACTGTTGCTCAAACAATCCTAGGAAAGCAGTATATACAACTTTAAAAATAAGATTTTACATTTGTAGCGCATATAAAAAAAAAATACGGTTTCTTCACAGAAATGTGAGCGTGTGCTTCTGGAGCTGCTTTGTCATGAACCTTGTCGACCCTTTCACAGGCTGTCAACCGGAGCAGTAAGTCTTATCTGTTGCAACTTTTGTCTTTTTTATATTTGGGCAATATTGCAATCTACTACAAAGTTGTCATGTTTGATATTCAGTTCTGTGTATTCAAATAACGTTTACAAGAAGCACATAACATTTTGCAGTACTTCTAATTTGCTTTATACACATTCACCTTGAGGAACTGTGTATATGGGTTTGCTAGTTTTCAGATATTCTAAATAAATCTTGGCTACTGCATTCTGGTAAGAACATATGGACAGATGTTTTGTTGGGTCTGATCACCTTCTACTTTTTGAGTTGCTGTTAAGTTGGTAGCTAGGGGAATTGGTGCACCCACATTCTGTTTATGCATCCAGCTTCTAGGTGCTCTGTTTTGTTCCTGTTCTAACAAATGTAATATTAAATCCATACACTACGTGGTAAACGTTTCCGTTCTGCATCGCAGTTCAGTAAAGGGACTTTGTATTTAGTTGTAAAGACGTACTTTTGTAACATCTTGTCACGAGGCACCTGCTTTTAGCCGAGGTGGGACCCATACACAAGGTAAAGCTCAAAAAAGCAGACACCGCCTGGCTGGGCAGGAATTCTCTCTAGATATAAAGGACTCAGCATGTCTCTGTGGTAATATCAAAGTAAAGAAATCGCTGATCTGAGAGGTTGGTCCTTGACATTGTCGGAACCAAACTAGGGAAAGAAACATGTGGCAGGGCCTCTGGCAAAAACCTGAGAAACAGATCTGTATAGTAAAAAAAGGGTAAAGGCCTAACTAGTAAATAGGCATAGCGAAGGTCAGTACACGGGGTTAAGGCACATAGAATAGTCAGGAATAGCCAAAGTTTGATGCACAGGATAGTCGGCACACAAAAGGTTAAGAGTAGTGTATAGGGATAGCCAAGGTCAGTACACGGGCAGGAAGGGATAAACCAAGGGAAAAATACAAAGGCAAGGGCAACAAGGAACAAAATAAAAAAAGATGGGCAAGGACAACAGCAGAGACACACACGGCATATGACTTGGAGCCTAGCAGCACGGAAGCAACATCCTTAAGGCTAGGGTCAGATGAGTGCATTTTGTACGGACTGTGCGTCCGTGCAGTAGGACGTACTTGCTGACTGACAACAAGGTAGTGGCCACACAGTCCGTTTTTTTTCCACTGACTGATTTCTTGACTGATGTAGCAGGGAAAATAAAAATGAAAACATTCTGTCCGTCAAAAATGCTGGACGTATAAATGCAGTCCGTCTGACCATGCTCCATCACTCACACAAAGCTATGCGGACCTTGTGGACGTGGCGCACTCCGGTTCTTGCCTAACCTGCGTCCGTCAGCCCCCGCACTTCTGTGCGGACGTACTTCGTGTGTGGGGCTCCATTTAACACAATTGTATGCTATCACGGACGTACTTATGTGCGGCAACACGGACGTTAACACTGCGTTTGTCTGACCCCCAGTCTTAATAGGGAGTTGCGTGCAAAGACAGGTGGATACTGAGTAGAGTTGATGACAAACTCCTGGATGCAGGAATGGCAGGGCAAGAACAAAGAGCGGGTCTGGATCAACACTCATACAGGGGTCAGGGCTGGAATTGTAACATATCTAATGTAACTATACATATGCAGAGAAACACTACCATCTAGAAAATGAAATCCCTGGTCTTGATCCTGCATTTCAACCAGAATCTTCCCAGGTTCTTAATGTTAAGCAGAAGGCCAGGTCGCAAGCAAATTTAATGGTATTCGGCAGTTTTTGTTTAGGACGGCTTAATTCAAATAAAACCTTACTTGCAAGACAATTTCACCACGTCTACGAAGGTCATTATGACCGGGCTTTGAAGTAACTTTTATTACAGGACTCGTGGATTCGTTTTTACAAAATGTTCAGAACTTTTGGGATGGAAACAAACTACTCTTCAATATAAAAAAAATCCTAATGTACAATATTTATTTCTAGGAGAACGATCCATTAATCGATTTGACCTTGATTCGAGCAAAGCTTCAGCAGAAGCTATCTCCTTCATATTGCACCCCTGAAGAATTTGTTCGTGACATATGGTTAATGTTCAGGAATGTCAGCAAGCTTGCAGAGGTAAGTTCTTGATACAAAGTCTTGTTCTTACCTATGGTAGTGTCATTACAACGCATATCGTTCAGATGTACTGCCCTGAATCCAAATATGCTAAGCTGGATGCCTTTCTATTCCATGATTTCATGGAGATGGGATTGTGTGAAACTAACCTGCATAGAACATTAAAATTGTCACTGTTGGAATGCGTATTCATTACTCCTGGTGGCATAGAATGAAGTTTAAACTTGTGCTGCATCTTTCACTAACAGTTTTATGGGAACACCTAATGGAAAATGTACTGTATAGCACAATTGGACTTACAGGATTCTAACTTTTGCACTTTAACATTTTAATGATTGCCTTTACTCCTGTGCTAGGATAAAGCTGTGGTGCAGTCCATCATAGAGCTTCAGTCTTTCTGTGAAGCAAGACTTAACCTCCTGTTTGGTGATCGTAAGTTTTCGTCACTCCTTGGAGAGACAGTGGGTGAAGATGAGCCGCAGAGTGAGAGCGTTACTCAACGAAGTTCTCCTGTGAGCACCACAAGTGAGAGCGTGTCGTCTGTCAAGAATGTTGCTGACCAGGATTAATTTCGGCCTGTATTTATCAACATTGTCTAAACGTGGACGTGCGCATGACTTATTTCACATGGCATCACTGCGCAATTTGACTTCTAGTTGAATTTACCCTGTCTCTTTATAGATGAACAAGTTGCCACTGGAGTTGAACATTTTTTTTCTTTTTCCTAGGCAGTAAAAAATAAACTCTTGGGAGAAGACTGTATTGTCATACAACAAAATAGAATTGCTAAATTAACGTACTTGGCAAGGTCTTGTTGCATTGTGCCCTAGATTTCCCCTAAATAACATCCTTACTCTGAAGCATATCCACATCAGAATTCCCATGTTACATTGCATTTTCTGTTTCACTTCCAGTGATTGCATACTGAAATAAAACTAATTGTACTAGATGCATTCTTTACTCATTCCTCCTGTGCCATTTACATGTTTGCCACTGTTACTTTTTCAAATGTTAATGGTGGAAGTAGTCACTGCTCCTCAATGACTTGAGGGATATTCTTGGTTGGCTTGTCAGATATGTCATGGTTTTTACAAGCATGTAATGGAGGCACAGCTATAATTTTAAGTAGACATTGTTACGGTTTGAGTGTCGGCTTCTTCCCCTTCCTCTTGTTTCCTCATCACTTTTTTTTTTCTGTTTTGGCCACCTCATCAAGGACCAAATCTTATGGTTTGCTTTATTTTTATTTTTTGTGCATCCTTCTGTCAAAATTAGTCTTTCCTAATTGGCCATGTGTGGCCTGTCAAGGACGACATTGACTCAACTGGTTTCTTGCATGAAATGTAAATATGGCCTTTAAAAAAAAATATATAACTTTTAATAGTACAGTGCAAGTCATACTTCAGAGGGTGGCACTTTAACTGCACAAAATGGCTGGTTTGCTTACCCCTCAACTTTAAAGGGTTAAATTTAATTTGCAAAACTTGGTGTTTCAGTAATTCTATAATGTTAGAAATTGAATTTGTTACTTTAATCCTGATTTTTTTTTTTAAGTATTTTCACATTGACAGTCTTTCTTTTTTTTTTGTGTGTGTACTGCTATAAATGTTAATAAACACTAGTCTTGGTTTTTAGATTTATTTTATTTGTATCCATCCTCCGCCTTGCCAATTGCAACATTGGCATTTTTAAATACTAAATACAGAAATGTGATTCTTTTCTAAAATACGTAAAAACTATACTTCTCCCCTTTTCCCTGTGGAGAAATATTGAGAATCCTTTTGTAACAGGTATGCTCTTGAAGTAACACTTCCCTATGCTCATTATCTTGTTTATACAAATGAATTCTGTCATCTTTGTTTTTCTTTTGGATACATTTTTTGAATAAGAATTCTGTAAATACACATAAATTTTTTTTAATTTTTCCTTTTTGTTCAATGTACTAATCCATAGCCATTTCAGTGCCTGTTTTTCAATCTTGATCCCTACACTTAAATGTCTGAGGTTTTCTCTTTCCAAAGTGGTACTCCAGATGAACAAATTAATGATGGTTGACTCTCATTTTGCAAGGCCTTTTGTTTTACACCATGTGATCAAACTCCTGTTTCAAACAGCCAGTGTCAGATAATGTAATCTCACTACTTGTTTTGGAGGCAAACAGATCTTTTTTTTTTTGTTTTTGTAAGCATTCTGAGCTCTTAAATTGATTTTTGTGTTCTTGTATCATGAAAGCTTAAGCTCTAAACCTGTTTCTTACTGTTGTTTGTAGTCCTTTAAAAGTGTATCATTGGCCAATGTGAAGTTCTGTTTGCCTAGTTATCAACTATATCTGCTGATAACATTTTGTAAGAGCAGTGAAGTTGTCCCCCCCCCACACACACTCTTGTGTTTTTTGTATTAAATAAACTTCAAACTTATTGTAACAGTTAAAATGCTTTTTTTTTTCTTCACCAAAGTGGCTTCACTTTTTTTCTTTAGATCTATTTTGCCATTCTTAAATGCTTGTATATTTTAGAATGCTTTCAGGTGGAATAAACTATTGTTTAAAAATTGCTTCCTCAAAGGTTAATCTTGGCCATGATTTTTCAGGGTTTGTTTTTTGGTTTTTTTTGTCAGCATTTGTGCAGGACAAAAGGATTATGTATTTTTTTCATAGTCTTAGAATTACTCATTGTGTAAATGTACATATTGACAATCATTATTTTAACATAGGTGTCAAATCTGAACTTTTCGAATTCAAAGAATCTTGAATATATTTTTTTTATGTAGTTAGGTGTCTTGCCCAAGGACACTTACTGGAGAGGTTCTCTTGCTGGGATTCAAACCTGTGTCTCCAGTCTCGACGGTTATAGAGCAGTGATGTTACCTCTGCTCAACCCAGACAGTTGGCAGCATGTTGTGTAATTTGAAAACCTTACATTTCCGAGATCAGTGGTTCCCAACAGGCAAGATTTTAAACATTACTTTGGAGAAAAGCAGACTGAATCCGGCAATCACTGAGCTGCATATACTATTGCCTGTGCTTCAGCTATCTGGGAAACCTGGCCTGTTAGGGGTACTTGGACTGCAGTTGGGAACCGCTATCCTAGATAAAACTCGGCCCAAGCAAAATAAGCTATTGTCATTTATATAGCGCCAACAGTTTCTGCAGTGCTTTACAATAACCAAAGGGAATGTAATACAAATAAATGGACGTAAAATGGAAACTAGGTGCAGAGGGCCCTGCTCATAGGAGCTTACAGTCTAGAGGGATTGGGGGTTGAGGATGACTAGGAATTTCACTAGATAGCAGGATCATTAGTGCCAGTGGTTTGGGAATGGTGGGGCCATAAGAGTGGCTTCAATCGAGTGGGAGTAGGTGAGCAGAGGGATGAGTTGCATCAGTGGTGTGGTACACTAATTTGAAGAGGTGGGTTTTGAGGGATTTCTTGAAGGCTTGAAGATTAGGGCAGGGCAAGTCAAACTCTCTCCCCTAGAGGCGAGAGTTGGCTGTGCGTGTGGAGATCACCTGCTGAACTGAGTTATTTGAATGTGAGCATCATTATTTTAAACTATCCTGAAACGTACAGGAAGCCAATGTGAGGTGCGTTCAGTGAGAAAAATAAGGCTTGCCCCCTGCATTCATTAGATTGCAAAGTCGTGGAGTGACAAGAGCATGAACCAGCACTTTTGCGGTATGTTATGTGAGAAAGGGGAGGACACAGGCAATGTTTTTGAGTTGGAAATAACAGGTCAGACGGTGTCCAGAGTCAAAAGTGACACCAAGGCAGCAAGCTTGGTGTTGGGCTAATGGGTGTTCCATTTACTCAGAGATGGGTGGTATTGCGATCTTGGAATAAGAATTCAATTTTTGGCAAGATTGAGTTTAAGGAAGCGGGAAGCCATCCGGAGCGACAGCGGAGAGACAGCGGAGAGACAGCGAGAGACAGCGGAGAGACAGCGGAGAGACAGCGGAGAGACAGCGGAGAGACAGCGGAGAGACAGGGAGAGACAGCGGAGAGACAGCGGAGAGACAGCGGAGAGACAGCGGAGAGACAGCGGAGAGACAGCGGAGAGACAGCGGAGAGACAGCGGAGAGACAGCGGAGAGACAGCGGAGAGACAGCGGAGAGACAGCGGAGAGACAGCGGAGAGACAGCGGAGAGACAGCGGAGAGACAGCGGAGAGACAGCGGAGGACAGCGGAGAGACAGCGGAGAGATACAGCGGAGAGACAGCGGAGAGACAGCGGAGAGACAGCGGAGAGACAGCGGAGAGACAGCGGAGAGACAGCGGAGAGACAGCGGAGAGACAGCGGAGAGACAGCGGAGAGACAGCGGAGAGACAGCGGAGAGACAGCGGAGAGACAGCGGAGAGACAGCGGAGAGACAGCGGAGAGACAGCGGAGAGACAGCGGAGAGACAGCGGAGAGCAGCGAGAGACAGCGGAGAGACAGCGGAGAGACAGCGGAGAGACAGCGGAGAGACAGCCTGAACACTCTCCAGGATCATCAGCTATAATTCTAACTTTAGCTTCTAGTAAACGGAGTTATGGCATTCTGACTTCCATTTTTCAAATTATTAAAATGCCAAAGAATTGTTAGGCATGTGGTTCCCCCCCCCCGCCTTTCACACATTTCCTACTGCTGTTGATCCAAAAGAAGGCAAAAAACAGTCTGACGTACTCCCCAATATTATTTATTTTATTTGCAAAGGACTTTACCAGGATGGATGGAAACATTTGAGATTTCTCTCGTTTTCAAGAACATTGAGTGGTTACAGTTGTTACAGAAATACAAAGTAATAAAATGCAAACTATTAAAAAAACATAAATATACAGATTTACATGAAGGGCTAGAACCTTGGGTTAATTAGGGTGATTTGCAAAGTGGAAGCAGCTGGAAAGTATGCTACAAATTCCAGACCAGCGGTGGGTAGATGGGGAGGGACAGCAGAGGGTGATGTGAGCTGGTTGCAGGGCTGTTGAAAGAGGTCGCAGAATCCAGAGCTTGTGGTCTGTATAGGGAAAGTAGTTTTACGACATGAGGGGGAGGGGTGGCCATATGAGAGCATGGGTTTAACAAAGCAGATTATACATTTATCAAGAAAACAGCCAAAATAGTAAGATGCAAGCATAAAATATGAACAGTATGATTAAAGCCGAGATTGTGGAGTAGAATTGCAGAAGACATGTTGATCGCAGTACCTTTTTTAAATTCTGAGTCCAGAAGCAAGCGCTG
The DNA here is from genome assembly GCA_009667805.1 of Leptobrachium leishanense. Classification (NCBI taxonomy): domain Eukaryota; kingdom Metazoa; phylum Chordata; class Amphibia; order Anura; family Megophryidae; genus Leptobrachium; species Leptobrachium leishanense. The sequence goes on from CM019073.1 coordinate 58,324,007, forward strand.
TGGCAGAGGGTGATATACAATGCACTAGGAAATTCCTCCTTGACCCCAGAATGGCAGTCAGATTTCAACTTGGATCAAGAAGATTTTATCCACATTAAATATTATAACCCTTAATATTCTGTCTGCAGGAAGTCATCCAGTTTTTTTATTTTAAAGTCTGTACAGACTGACCCAACCACTTCAACAGGCAGAGGATTCCACAGCTTTATGCTCACTGTAAAATGGGTCTTCCTATGCTTTAGGCTGAACTTAGGCTAAATGGGTTGATCTCGTGTCCTGTGAATAGGTTTCCAGACAATGGTTTATAGTGGCCTCGTATGGTTGAAATTCCAATGGGTAAAAAGGCAAACCTGTTAGCTTTTGAAGGCTGACATGTGCCAGAGGGAGGTTGTTCAGTCCCATCAATTTGGTAATTGTGATTAAATGTTCCTATTTCTAGTGCCATTATGGCCCCTGTTAATGAACATTTTAACATGGTAAGATCTATAAAAAAAAGGTTCAAAACCATTTTTCACTGTATATTCCTTTTGAGCCACACATACAAACTGATATCCCTCCATTTTATTTTGCAAAACCGCGGAACGTCAAATGAACGAGGGGCTGCGCGGGGCCATCACATCAAGGCAGAAATAACTACACAGATCAAAAATAAGAATTTTAATGCAACGACTTGGAGGCTCAGATTTGCATTTCTTTGCTTTATTAACAGCAGCAAAAAAACTAAGTTACATCCCTCCCTTCACCATATTCTCCAATCAGAACCGTAAATCTTCCCAAGTATACATTTCCTCCCTTTTGCGCTCAGCATCTGAAAAAAATAAAAGAACACAAGACATCCTAGATGTGAATGAATGAAATATTCTTATTAAATACTGTGGTCATTACATAGTTGAATGTGCTGACAACAAAATCACACAAACCTTATCAATGGAAATCAAATTGAGCAACCCATGGAGGTCTGGATTTGGAGTTACACTCAAAATTAAAGTGGAAAACACTACAGGCTGATCCAACTTTGATGTAATGTCCGTCAAGTCGAAATGAGGCTCAGTAGTGTGTGTGGCCTCCACGTGCCTGTATGACCTCCCTACAATGCCTGGGCATGCTCCTGATGAGGTGGCGGATGGTCTCCTGAGGGATCTCCTCCCACACCTGCACTAAAGCATCCCCCAACTCCTGGACAGTCTGTGGTGCAACGTGGCATTGGTGGATGGAGTGAGACATGATGTCCCAGATGTGCTCAATTGGATTCAGGTCTGGGGAAAGGGCGGGCCAGTCCATAGCATCAATGCCTTTGTCTTGCAGGAACTGCTGACACACTCCAGCCACATGAGGTCTAGCATTGGCCATGGGTTCCTCCTAATGCAAGACAACTGCACCAGCATATGGTCTCACAAGGTGTCTGAGGATCTCATCTTGGTACCTAATGGCAGTCAGGCTACCTCTGGCGAGCACATGAAGGGCTGTGCGGCCCCCTAAAGAAATGCCACCCCACACCATTACTGAATCACTGCCAAACCGGTTATGCTGGGGGGATGTTGCAGGCAGCAGAAGGTTCTCCACGGCTTCTACAGACCCTGTCACGTCTGTCACATGTGCTCAGTGTGAACCTGCTTTCAACAGGGCGTCAGTGGCGAAGCTGCCAATCTTGGTGTTCTCTGGCAAATGCCAAACGTCCTGCACGGTGTTGGGTTGTAAGCACAATTCCCACCTGTGGACGTTGGGCCCTCATACCACCCTCATGGAGTCTGCTTCTGACCGTTTGAGCAGCCACATGCACATTTGTGGCCCGCTGGAGGTCATTTTGCAGGGCTCTGGCAGTGCTCCTGTCCCTCCTTGCACAAAGGCGGAGGTAGCGGTCCTGCTGCTGGGTTGTTGGCCTCCTCCACGTCTCCTGATGTACTGGCCTGTCTCCTGGTAGCGCCTCCATGCTCTGGACACTACGCTGACAGACACAGCAAACCTTCTTGCCACAGCTCGCATTGATGTGCCATCCTGGATGAGCTGTACTACCTGAGCCACTTGTGTGGGTTGTAGACTCCGTCTCATGCTACCACTAGAGTGACAGCACCGCCAGCATTCAAAAAAGTGACCAAACCATCAGCCAGAAAGCAGAGGAACTGAGAAGTGGTCACCACCTGCAGAACCACTCCTTTATTAGGGATGTCTTGCTACCTGCCTATGCTTCCCTCCTTTTGTCTATTCCATTTGCACAACAGCATGTGGACTTGATTGACAATCAGTGTTGCTACCTAAGTGGACAGTTTGATTTCACAGACGTGTGATTGACTTGGAGTTACATTGTGTTGTTTAAGTGTTCCCTTTATTTTTTTGAGCAGTGTACATTTTCGACCTTGTTTCCGATCATATAACTGACGCCGGCTGGGTCCTTTGCGCTGTTCAGGCGGTTTTCTCTGCCCCGCTCCCTTGCGCGCTCTCTGAGCTTGCCAAGCGCTCCATCGTACCCCTCGCGACCAGAATTACTGCCGGCCGCGGAGGATCCTACACGAGGCCTCACGTGACGTGCGCCATTCTCCCTGCTCTCTTCCCCGATACCAGACGCGAAGCCCGCCATTTCCTCGCGATGCCGGCCAAGCCGAAAAAGCAGAGATTCCCCCTCATCCTCAGAGGACTGGCTCCGGGGACACGTCGCCCAACCCCGATTGTCCCTGCGAACAGGCGGATCCACCCGCTCCACTTATTGACCCGGTCCCTAAGATCATGGGCCCCTCTCCAGATCCTCTGGATCCGCAGGTACAGGCCTCCATATCGGCCGCAGTTAAAGCGGAGGTGGCCTCTATGTCACGCTCCTTTGATAACTCTATACAAAATGTGTTAGCAGTCATTCAGGTTTTGCAGCCCCCTCTGATAGAAGCTGGGGTGGCAGGTAAGTCGGTTGCGGGGCATTCCACAGGTCAGGCAGAGGTTCCCCCCCCCTTTGTCGGGTGGGTAAAAAGGCGACATCCAAGATGGATCGCTCGTCTCGAGGGGCTGGCAACACTGCCTCAGCCCAAATCCCATACTGTGCCTACCAAACGGGCCCCAACCCCACTGGCACCGGCACCTGTCGCTCTAAAACGACAAAAAAGGGCTGTGACGTCCACTCAGGAGTCGGACAGGGAAGGTGGCTATACCTCTCCCTATGATGACCCCGAAGGTCTGTCGACCGGGGATGATGATGTCGAAATTCACGCTTCTTACGATGAGCTGTTTGATATGGCTGAACCCACGCACCCCCCCCTACTGGGACAGAGGCAGCTGTTATTTATGACCCACAAGGGGACCCCCTCTTTAACCCCGAGGATCTAGAACACCCAAATTCCTCCGCCTGGTCCCCCAGGCCTCATTTTGAAAAGTGGCTGGATGACCGCATACGGCACCCTATGGACAAAGCCACCCGTAACTGCCTCAGGGCTGAATGCCCACGCCCCACCACCTCTGGCAAGTCATGCCTCACACCACTAATTTGGACCCCAAATTCCAAAAGTTCATCACCAGACACGGGTGGTCCGCTAAGAGGGGTATAGACCACGCATTTAAAAAATGTCAGGACAAACTCCTTGATTCCCTGGGTCCCCTGACGCGTCTCTTTAACATCACAGAGGACGCTAAGGCATAAGGCGATACCCTTGATCCTCTGATAGAGGCTGGCTGCAGCGCTCATTATACTTTGTAGCCGACGCCAATGCTGCTATATCAGCGGAGTGCCGCCGCTCCATTCTGCTAAAAGTTGATGGCCATCTCACTGAGATTGCAGATTCAGACCTGGGCAGTAAGGCTCAGGGCCTCCTTTTCGGAGACACCTACGTAAAGGACACGGGTGCATACACAAGCACCTTCACATCCCTCGACAAGGTATCCACCTAACTTAAACGGGACTTCAAGGGCTGCATTTTTGGCAGGGCCGGTGTCAACAGGGGGCGCCCCCCTGGCCGTACTGGATCTTCCTCTACCTACAGATCCTCTGACGCTCTGAATCAACGATCCTCTGATAACTTCCAAGGAGGCAATCTGTATTCCTACTCCTCCGGTGGTTTCTTCCCCACTCGCTCCCGCTTCTGGCGTGGCAGAGGCGGTCCCTTTGCAGGACGTCGCCCACAAGGTAAGAGTACCTCCCGGTCCCCGCACTTCACGGCCAGGGGTTGCTTGCTGCATTCCACAAACACTGGACGGACATTACATCCGATCCTTGGGTACTTCAAACTGTACTGGGATTTCATATAGAATTCACCCAAACCCCAGTTCAGTCGACCCCCCCCCCCCCCCCACCGGTCCCTTACCACCTCCCTACCGAGAACTCTCACATTGCGGAACAGGAATTACACGACCTCACGCAAAAAGGCTTGATAGAATGGGTCCCTTTTCAAACCCCGGATTATGTCAGCAATATTTTTTTGGTGACCATAAAGGGGGAGGCATGAGACTGGTGATCAACTTAAAAGAGCTCAATACCTCAGTCCTATGCCGCCACTTCAAAATGGAAGGCCTACAGGACCTTCCGTCGACTCTACTCCAAGGGGACTGGCTGGCGAAAATCGACCTGAAGGACGCTTATCTGTCAGTTCCAGTGGCTCCGGAGTTCAGGGATTTCCTACAGTTCCGCTGGGGTCCAGACCTCTGGAGATTCTCCAGTCTTCCCTTCGGGCTCTCGTCCGCACCGTGGTGTTTAACCAAACTGTTGAAACCCGTGGTAGCGGCGTTACGGAACAAGGGTGTTCGTCTCATCATATACCTAGACGACATCCTCTTCATGGCACCCTCAGCGCCACAAATCCACGTCCACATACTATGGACCACTCAATTGCTTCAAGACCTAAGGTTCCTTATCAATTGGGACAAGTCGGTGGTGACTCAGACGCAGTTTTTGGAATTCCTGGGGTTGACCCTCAAGTCATGACCAATGCGCCTCAGTCTTCCCCCCAACAAATTAACTTTGATCGCGAAAGAAGCGAGGGCTCTGCTCCGCAAACGCACTTTCCCGCTCAGATCCTTGTCTCGCATGATAGGCCTTCTGATCGCAGCTTGTCTGGCAGTACCCCCAGCCCCCCTTCATTTTCAGGCCCTCCAACGCTGGAAGGCCCATTTCCTCGGGGGGGGGGCTCTCTATGCGACTCAGGTAACCGTCTCATCAGAGGCTCGCTTGGATTTACTGTGGTGGATCGGGAACCTCCTATATTGGAACAGGAAGGACATCCTTCCCCCTCCCCTATCTCTGGTGATAGACTCAGACGTGAGCTGCTCTGGGTGGGGGGCACGTTGCGGTCCCCTAGAATCAGGAGGCGGTTGGTCGCGAGATGAACGTCTCCTACACATAAATTGCCTGGAACTTCTGGCAGGCCTTTTCACGATTTAATGTTTCGCCAGAGGGGAATCGAATTGCACCATCCTTCTACAATTTTCCTGCGGTTAGCAACATCAACGGCCTGGGGTGCCCCAGGTCCCTGATGCTGACTCAATTGGCACTGAGGTTCTGGGACCACTGCTTTCAAGCAGGGTATGTGGTCCGTGCCCAGTTTCTGCCGGGCAAGGACAATCTGATAGCGAACTGGAATTCCAGACACTCGGGAGATTGGCATCTGATACCCGAAACTTTCTCGAGTGTGCTGCGTCTCTGGGGTCCGTTGGAGACCGATCTATTCGCCTCCCGCCTCAAACATCAGCTCCCAAATTTCTACAGTTGGCATCCGGATCCAGACGCGCGGGCAACGGATGCGTTTTTGCAGGACTGGTCTCTGCACAGACAGTATGCGTTTCCCACGTTCACCATAATTGGTCAAACGATGTCTCAGGTTCGGACTCAACATGCGACTGTGGTCCTGGTGACCCCATTATGGCGAGGTCAACACTGGTTCCCGCCCCTGCTGGAACTATCGATAGACTACCCGAGGATCTTGCAGTGGCGTCCGGATCTTGTGACGAACCGGGACGGCACGCCTCTCATCTCGTCACGGTGTCCTCTTGTTGTGTGTTTGGTTTCGGGGGTCCCGGCACTGTCCCTGGCATTTCGGACCACACTGGCGAACTGCTGCAACAAGCCTGGGCCCCGGGCACGAGATCCCTCTACCGGTCCGCCTGGGGACGATGGGTTCGCTGGTGCCTGGAAGGGACATGGATCCCTGCAAAGGGAATCCGGTTTCTGAACATTTTAAATGATACCTTCATGTCACAACTGGTAGAAACACCAACTAGAGAGGATAACTGTCTGGACCTGGTTATAACAAATAATGTGGATCCTTTCTCAAATATTAATGTAAAAGAACAGTTGGGAAACAGCGACCATAACATGGTGACTTTTGAAATAAACTCAAAAAAACACATTCATAAGGGGCATGCTAAAACATATAATTTTAAAAAGGCCAACTTTATTAAAATAAAGGAAGCTCTCAATGTCATTGACTGGCAGAAACTCTTTCACGGGAAAAACACTGAGGATAAGTGGAATATCTTTAAACTAACACTAGAAAAGTACACGTCACAATATATTCCACTGGTTAATAAATATAAAAGAAACAGACTGAAACCAATGTGGCTTAGTAGGAAGGTAACTAAGGAAATGAAAAATAAAAAGAAGGCATTTAAAGCTTTTAAATTTGATAAATCTGAGGCATCCTATAAAGCATATAGGGCAGCCAATAAAGCATGTAAAAATGCGATTAGATGGGCTAAACTAGAAAATGAAAAAGAAATAGCCAAAGAGAGCAAGACCAACCCTAAAAGATTCTTTAGGTACATAAATTCTAAAAAACCCAAGAGTGAAAATGTAGGTTCACTAAAATCTGAGTCAGGGTTATTGTTAACTGAAGATCAGGATAAGGCAGAAAATTTAAATGATTATTTTTCTTCAGTATTTATCAAAGAGAAACCTATAACAGGAGACAGGAAATTCATTAATAAAAACTTACTAATACAAAGTGACTGGTTGACTCAGGACAAGGTTTTACACAAATTAAACAATGTGAATGTTAATAAAGCCCCAGGGCCAGATGGAATTCACCCGCGAGTACTGAGAGAGCTATGTGTTGAAATATGTAAACCTCTGTTCTTAATCTTTCAAGATTCTTTTCTTTCAGGAATAGTACCAGAGGATTGGAGAAAAGCTGACGTGGTCCCTATATTTAAGAAAGGTTTAAAATTTGTGCCTGGGAATTATAGACCTGTGAGCTTAACATCTGTGGCTGGGAAAGTATTTGAGGGGTTACTAAGGGATAGTATTCAGGAATTTATTGGGAGGTATAATGTAATTGGCAAAAATCAGCATGGTTTCATGAAACACAGATCATGTCAGACTAACCTAATTACGTTCTATGAGGAAGTAAGTAGAAGTATAGATCAGGGGGTCGCAGTGGATGTGATTTACTTAGATTTTGCCAAAGCTTTCGACACAGTTCCACACAAAAGGTTACTATTTAAATTAAGAAAAAATGGTCTAGATGAAAATACTTGTTCTTGGATAGAAAACTGGCTAAAAGATAGGGTACAGAGAGTGGTCATAAATGGTACATTTTCAAGATGGACACCAGTGGTAAGTGGTGTCCCTCAGGGGTCTGTTATAGGACCAATACTATTCAATTTATTTATAAATGACCTTGAGATAGGCATTGAAAGTCATGTATCAGTGTTTGCAGATGACACAAAGCTAGGAAAAGTAATACAATGTGAGCAGGATGTTACTTCGCTGCAGAGGGATTTAGATAGATTGGGGGACTGGGCACTTAAATGGCAGATGAAATTTAATCTAGATAAATGTAAAGTTATGCACTTTGGAGTGAAGAACACACAAGCAATTTATACCCTAAATGGTACGGAGTTAGGGAAATCCAAGCAGGAGAAGGATTTGGGAATAATCATAGACTTCAAACTAAGTAACAATGTGCAATGTCAAACAGCAGCCGCCAAGGCCAGCAAAGTATTGGCATGCATTAAAAGGGGAGTTCACTCACGGGATGAAAACATAATTTTGCCTCTGTATAAATCAATGGTCAGGCCGCACCTTGAATATGCCGTGCAATTTTGGGCACCGGTCTTAAAAAAAGATATTATAGCGTTAGAAAAAGTGCAGAGACGGGCAACTAAATTAATAAGGGGGGTGGAAGGGTTAAGTTATGAGGAAAGACTAACAAGCTTAAACCTGTTTAGTTTAGAGAAAAGGCGCCTTAGAGGGGATCTGATAACCTTATATAAATATATACGGGGCCATTATCAACCATTGTCTGATAACCTATTCATTAACAGGACTATACATAGGACAAGGGGTCATCCATTTAGACTGGAAGAAAGAAAATTTAGCTTAAAGCATAGGAAGGGTTATTTTACGGTGAGAACAATAAAGCTGTGGAATTCTCTGCCTGTTGAGGTGGTTGGGTCAGAGTCTGTACAGACTTTTAAAATCGACTGGATGACTTCCTGCAGACACAGAATATTAAGGGTTATAATATTTAATATGTGGGTAAAAGCTTCTTGATCCAAGGAGAAATCTGACTGCCATTCTGGGGTCAAGAAGGAATTTTTTCCCAGTATGTTGCATATTGGCAAGCATTCAGACTGGGTTTTTTGCCTTCTTTTGGATCAACAGCAGTAGGTTATGTGGGAGAGGCTGAACCCGATGGACGCATGTCTTTTTTCAGCCTATATAACTATGTAACTATGTAACTATGTAACGTAGTGTTAGATTTCCTCATGGAACTTTTCGACAAAGGGAAAGCGTATCGCTCCCTTAAACGTTTTTCGTTCGGCGATCTCCGCCGGTCATGTGGGATTTCAGGGTGTTCCTCTGGGCCGTCACCCGTTAGTGTGCCGTTTACTCCGCGCTGCACGTTTTTCTCGTCCACCTACACTGAAATACTCTGCCACATGGGACGTGTCAGTGGTACTCAGATTCATAGCCGCCTGGCCTGACAACCCGGCCTTGTCATTACAGCAACTCTCCGCGAAGTTGCTCATGCTACTTTGCCTCTTTTCTTGTAAGAGGGTGAGTGACGTGAGGGCCCTAGATTTCTATGGTCGCTCTTGGTCCCGATGGTATCCGTTTTGACGTCTCCTGTCGCACTAAGACGGCCATTACCTCCGTTTTCTATCCGACGTTACCTCACCATCCGTTGTTGTGCCCCGTGCGTTGCCTCAGGGCATACGAGGTTCGTACTGTCTGTACGCGATGCTACCGCTTCGCCCCTGTTTGTCTTGTACGTTTCCCCCCCACCATCCAGTGACGTCCTCGACGCTTGCCCGCTGGCTACGGTGGCTGATGGGTCTCGTTGGGGTGGATATCTCTCGTTTTGGTGCCCATTCGACTCGCAGTGCCATGGCATCCTCTGCCATGGCGTCTGGGTGTCGTCTCGAGGATTTTATGAAAGCGGCTGACTGGTCTAGGGAATCGACCCTCCGGACCTTTTATTTGAAACCTTTCTCGCATTTGTCTACTGCCGTGCCAGATGGGCTTTAAATGAGCCTCCGAGTCGTTGCATTAAAATTGTTGAATTTTCCTAGTTGTTATGACGGAAAGTTCGAATTTTAATAAATAAGACTCGGAGGTGAGTAGCTCCCGCCCTTTTGTTACTGTGGGTGGGTATATTTCCTTGTTCTGCCTCGTTTTTCTTGTGCCGATTGCATTTTTCCATAGCTCATCATGGTGTTTCTGTGTTTTCCTCTCTTCACAGCCTACTAGTTGCCTTCTGCCCTGCATAGTGGAGGTAGTTCCATTGGTTGTTTTCCTGTTGCTCCGTTGAGTTTCTATGTGTCAAGAAAGAGGACGATTTCCGGTTCTGATTGGATTGGAGGATATGTGAAGGGAGGGGTGTAACCTTTTCTTTATTGAACAGTTTCTCAGTTTTTTTGCTGCTGTTGTTAATAAAGCAACAAAGAAATGCAAATACTTGCCTCCGAGTCTTATTTATTAAAATTCAAACTTTCCATCATAATAACTAGGAAAATTCAACAAATGTGTCTCAATAACAGGGGGGGTGACAAGACATACAGGGTGTGCCGCACAAAGAAATTGGAGTCAGCAAGGGGACATCAGGGAAGATGAGAGAGTTGCGGTAAGGACAGGGGACTGCCCAATAGAGGTGATGTTCCAGGCTCACCCCGGCATCCCATGGAAGAGGTTACTGGACTGAGAGACCTGGGGCCATGAAAAACTGCCAGAGCCATGGTTGCAGTCATGGTGGCTTGATCAGGTCCAGCCAGAGTCCTGCACGCACAAAAAAGGAGGTCTCAAAAGCAAAGTCTGCATGGAAGATAAGCGCCCAGGTGCAAAAGTCACAAAAAGGTGTGATAACTGGGGTGGGGGACGACTCCAGAGTCCGCTAGTCCCAAAGATGGAACAGAACTATGAAAAATCAGAGACTTAAGAGTGATGGGGTGTCTCCTCATCCTGGAGCCAGCAACTCAGCAGGCAGGGCACCACAGAGTGTAGGGTCTGCGGTGTCTCCAGCACGGCCATGGGTACAGCGCTCTAGGCGAATGGGCAGCAATATGAGCCCCAGCAACTGAATATTCTCAGACACGGGGCCAGCACGGCAGACCAACCCAGATTGGTAAGGGCCACCAAAGCCCCGCCGACCTTTGCCCGAGCCAGTGGCTCACCCGAGGCAGGCACGGACACAGCGTACAATCAACCCCCCTCAGTCAGAGGCCGAGAATCCGGCAGCTCCACACTGCGGTGGTCACCTCTCAGGGCACCATTCACCAGCACTCCACAGCATAGACACCAGATGCCTCAGCCAGAGCTGAGATACACCAACGCACAGGGCTGCAGCATATCGGCACAGAGTCACCACAGCTAGACATACCTGAAACTCAGCCAGCATCAATGCACATCTCCAAGTCAGCGGCCGCCCGGGATCCTTCAAACACAGTGAGGCACAAGTCCAGGCCCGACATCCCGAAGTAAAACTGCCGGTGGCGGAGGTGGACCGTCTGTTCTTCCGCTCAGCACACACCGCCAGGACACTGTCATCGGATGGGAGAAGCGAACCCACCCATCTCTGCAGCCAGATTTTCAATCGGGGGGGTGGGGGAGTCAGTAGGGCTCGAGGGAGTCTGCTGCACATGCCCCAAGAAGGCCGTCTGCCACCCACTCTCACTGGGGAGCTTAACTGCATCCCAGGGCCAGGTTGGTCACAGGTAGGGATGAGCCGAACGCCCCCATGTTTGGTTCGAACAATTTCAAAAGTTCGAGTTCGAACTCTAACACGATCCGAACTCAGTGTAAGTCAATGGGACCTGAACGTTCGATTTTTAGAGTGCCCTCCAAAAGGGCATATATGCTAGATATTTGCCATAAAAGGTGTATGGGGGTCCGGGTAGTGCTCTGGGGGACAGGAAACAAGGACAAAAAGTTAAAAAAAAAACATTTTTAAAGGAACAGTGAGTTTTCCATGAAATAAAGGTTAAGCATAAAAATGAAAAATTCCTTCAAATATCGTGCCTAGGAGGTCCCCATAACCTGCCCGTGAAGTGGCGGATTTGTAGGATGTATATAAACATTTGAAAACAAATAAATGACATTTCAAATGACGGTAAATAGTTTTCCTTTAATCTATTCATAAACAACTGCTTGGGGCGGCAGCCTGTATGAAAAGAGGAGACGTTTTAGGACACGCAGAACAAGTTTAGTGATTTTTTTGGGCTAAATTATTGTGAAACTTATGCAGGCTTTGGATGAAAGTAACAATAGGTGCTTTAAAATTGGGCCTTTAGTCTCGGCAACAGTGCCGTCACACCGTAACCCCTCTGTGGTATTGTGGAAGAGTGCAGTGGTGGACCCTGCGGTCCAATGTTAAAATGATATGAATCTGGTACCGGTGTCATTGGCAGTGCACCCAAATATTTTACCTTTGGTGGCAGCAAGGGCCTTCACACCATAACCCCTCTGTGGTATTGTGGAACAGTGCAGTGGTGGACCCCGCGGTCCAATATTAAAATGATATGAATCTGGTATAGGCGTCAGTGGCAGTGCACCCAAATATTGTGCCTTTGTGGCAGCAAGTGCCTTCACACCGTAAGTAACCCCTCTGTGGTATTGTGGAAGAGTGCAGTGGTGGATGTTTTGGGAATGCAGAAGAGATCCCCGATCTATTCAGTTACGTCAGCACCAGGGGATTGATATCTGTGGATCCAGGACTGATTCATATTTATAAATGTAAGCTGGTCTATAGAGTCGGTGGACAGACGCACTCTTTTGTCTGTGACAAAACCTCCAGCGGCACTGAACGTCCTTTCAGAAAGCACGCTGGATGAAGGGCAACCTAGTAGCTCCATAGCATATTGGCTAAATTCTGGCCAGTGATCCAATCTCAACACCCAGTAAGCCAGTGGATCATCTGCTGTAAAGGTATCCAGGTCTGCCCTTGCCCCTAGATAGTCCTGCACCATACGGTGAAGACGCTTGCAATGGGTGCCTACATTTGACGTCCCTGGGTGTCGTGGACTAAAAAAATTTAAAAAGGCATCAGTCAAGCGGCCCCGGCCTTCACCTCTACTGATCATCCGCAGCCTCAGAAGCACCTGTGTCATCACTTGGTAACCTACCAGTGCCTGGAAAGGTGTTACACAAGTGTCGCTTTAGAGCGTCCTCAAGTTGTTTCATCCTGTCCTCCCTCTGTGCGGGCAGGATGAGCTCTGCAACTTTACCCTTGTATCGTGGATCAAGAAGGCTTGCCAACCAGTATTGATCCCTCTCCTTGATAGCACGAATCATGGGGTCCTTTAGCAGGCTTTGCAGGATAAGGGAGCCCATGCAGCGTAGGTTGGAGGTGGCATTAGCTTCCGAGTCTTCCTGGTCAATGAGGATGACCCCATCGTGCACTTCCTCCTCCCAGCCACGTACTAGTCCTTAGGTTTCTGGGCACACAAAACCCTCCCTTGAGGAATCCCCACCTTCAATGCCCCACTACTTAAATATTCCTCATCCTCCTGTCTGATCTGAGGACCCGCAGAAATGCTGTCTGGGTAAAGACTGGGGCCTTGAGAGCTAGGGAAGGCCTCCTCTTCCTCCCGCTGCTCTGCCTCTACTGCCACATCTATAATTCCCCGCAGAGTGCGCTCCAGCAGGAACACTAAAGGAATTGTGTCACTGATGCATGCACTGTCCCTGCTCACCATCCTCGTTGCCTCCTCAAATGTTGACAGTACAGTGCATGCATCCTTGTGAAGGAGAATCAGGCCAGAAGATGGTCGCCATTATGAGCCAGGCGGCCATCTTGTTCAGAATATTGGTTCACTTGAAATTAACTAGGTAGATTTTAGTTGGAATTAGAATGAAGCTTACATAGAATCTTAGGAATGTGTTAGATCAGCAGAGAAGCAATTAAAATTAAGGAAGATCCGGGCTGTTCCTGGCACAAAGGGGACAGGATGAGAAATGGATACACCAAGGTCACAGAGGCTTGCAGCGAGACAAAGAAGAGCGTAGAAACAGACCAGGTTTTATCTACAGCGAATAACAGACAGGCTCTAGGGAGGTGGGCACAGGCCAGCTTGAGCGTGGTAGCAAATCATTTTCTGTCAAACTAACATGAAGCTTGCCAATTTATGGCCAATGTATGGAATGTCTTTGTAATTGACCAAGGGAGGTACTAACCCACGTGGGGTGGGATAGTGTCACCGGGAGGTGGGTTAATTGGGATGTACCTAATTATGTATTTGGGGTATAAGACCCCTTGTCGGGGTGAGTTCTGGGCTCACTCTTTGCGATTCAATCCTGTGTGAGCATTGTGTGACGACACAAATAAAGTTTGCCTTTCCTGAAGAGACTCGTGTTCAGACAATCCTTGCTCGTGTCGGTCCGGCCTCGTCCCGAGTGAACCAAGTGGATTCCGGTAACACTTGATCATCAGCCACTGCAGGGGGGGGAAACAAGTTAACCTGAACCTGTCCTTGTGCCATACTCACACAGGTACTCATTGATGGCCCTCTGCTGCTTGTGCAGTCGCTGCAGCATTGCCAATGTCGAGTTCCACCTGGTGGGCATGTCACAGATCAGACGGTTTGTGGGAAGGTGGAATTCTCTTTGAATTTCTGCCAGTGACTGTCTGAAGTGGCTGCAGACTTTTCTGGCCTGGCTGAGAAGCTCTGCCAGCCCTGGGTACCTGGTCAGGAAACGCTGTACCACTAGATTTAAAACGTGTGCTAGGCATGGTACATGCGTCAATTTACCCTTGCGTAGGGCGGAGAGAAGGTTCCTGCCATTATCACAGACAACCATTCCCAGCTCAAGCTGGCGTGGTGTTAACCATTTCTGCGCCTGCCCCTGCAGAGCTGACAGAATTTCTGGCCTGGTGTGGCTCCTGTCCCCTAAACAAACCAGCTCAAGCACATTATGGCATCTTTTTGCTTGAGCCATTGCGTAGCCCCTGCCACGCGTCGGTTTAACTGCCACTTCGCCAGAGAAGGAGGAGGAAGAAGAGGTGGTGGAGCAGACAGACCTGATATAAGCCGCTTTCTGGAGGCGTGGTGGATGAACAAGCTCCAGCACAGAGCCCTGTCCTGGATCCCTCCCAGATGCAAGCAGAGTTACCCAGTGTGCCGTGAAGGAATTGTAACGGCGCTGTCCATGCTTGCTGGACCACGTGTCTTTATTTTGCCTCCTAGTGAGAGACTGGCGAGGGGGAAGACCTTAAGGGCCCTATTACATTCTCCGCGCAAAAACGCTCGCGCAGTGCAGGATTTTGTGCGCACAGCATTAAGCGTTATTGCGCGAAAATTAACGGTGGTATTACAATCCTTGCACATTTTTTCATCCATCAAAAAATAACGTTCGTAAAACTGACACGCAGTGTCACTTGGTTAGCATTAACCTTTTGTGGTCCATAATTGTGTACACAAAATATGACATTGAATTCCAGCCGGTCAGAACAGCTGCACCCCTTAAACAACCCAGGTTACCAACAGTTCATACACAACTGCATTTAAAGGTCTTGCAAGGATTAAGGGCGGCACAAAGTGGCTGTAAACTGCTTGTATAACAGACATACGTTTAAATCGTGAAGCTCGGTTCTCTTTCCGGGCAAGATGGCGCCTCCCATTCCGCTTTTGGCAGTCAGAGGATCAGATGGCATCTGTCTGGTTAATGGACCCCCAAAGCTTACAGACTCTGAAATGTTTCCAAGGGACCCAAGTAAAAGCTGCCAAGTGTTTGCTTTCAGTAGGGACGGGAAGCTGTTTGGATGGTGCAATGGAGAGGCAACAAATATAGTCAGCACTGCTGACAGCAAACTCCTGCATACCTTTGATCTGCCCAAAGTAATCGGCCTTGATTTCTCTCCAAAGAACACAATACTGGCAACATGGCAAGCATATATAAGTGGCAAAGATGGCACCGCAGGAACGCCCAACCTCCAACTATATGATCTCAAAACAGGACAGTGTGTGAAATCTTTCATCCAGAAAAACATGCAGAACTGGTGTCCACAATGGACTGAAGATGAAAAAATATGTGCAAGAAATGTAAATAATGAAGTGCACTTTTTTGAGAACAACAGCTTTGATACAATTGCAAACAAATTGCACTTGCAAATAGTGAGCGATTTTGAGTTGTCATCTGGAGAAGAGCCCTGTAAGGTAGCAGTGTATGTTCCTGGAAGCAAAGGAGCTCCGTCATTTGTAAGGCAGTACCAGTATCCCAACTTCAGCCTACCTAACTCAAGCTTGGCCGCAATCAGTACTTAGCGTTAGGCCAAGTAAGGTATTACGAAGTCCTAACGCTAATTACTGTACCGCTGTGGTAACTAAAAAGTTAGCCACAGCTCTAAGCTGGTGCGGATTCCACTTCTGCGGAATCAGTCATCAGCAGCTGAAACCTCCCCCCAAAAAATCAGATACTCACGTCAGACCAACTCAAGAGGATAAGGCTAGGGTCAGACAAACGCAATCTGTGCGGACTGTGCGTCTGTGCACAATGGACGTACTTTCTTTTTTTTTTTAATTCTTTATTTTCAAGATTTTAAACAGAATAAAGTACCACATAAATTCCTCCAATAACGGAAGGACAAACAGTCATCGATAGGCACGTACCGAGGGAAAACCTCGTCCTAAGACAAGAATAATAAAGGAAAACGACGAAGGGGGACACAGGACAAGAAAAGGGGGAAAAGGATTTTTAAAAAAAGGGGGGGATTTTCACCAGGTCGAATAAACTGAATGAAATTCCAAATGCAGACATTTCAACGTATGATTTCCACACAATCATCCCACAGGTGCCAAGTTTTCTCAAATTTGGGAAGGGTTTGCCGCACGATCGCTGTCAGTTCCTCCATAAGCCGTACATCTGACACTTTGGCCTTCACCAGAGTCATTGATGACATAACATCCGATAGCCATTGAGAGGCCAGAGATCGACGAGCGGCCAAAAAGATGCACTGGAGCAGAGCCTGCTCGGGGTTCATGAGTCCCGGTTTCGGTCGAGAGAGCAAAAAGTCCCAAGGATCAATCGGGATGGGTCTTTGAAATACAGAGGACAGTAAACGACCCACCCTACCCCAGTATTCCCGAGCCCTTGGGCAGTCCCACCATAAATGTATAAACGTACCCTGTAGCCCGCAGTTTCGCCAACATAAGTCCGTGGTGGTCCTCCCCATCCTGCTGAGAAGTACTGGGGTTGTGTACCAGCGAATGGACGTACTTTCTGACTGACGACAAGGTAGTGGCCATACGGTTCGTTTTTGTGACTGACGTTTTTTTTGACTGATGTAGATGGGAAATAAAATTAATATGAAAAACATTTAGTTCGTCAAAAATGATGGATGTCAAAAATGCAGTCCGTCTGACTATGTTCCATTACTCACACACAAAGCTATGCGGACGTGGCGCACTCCGCATGTCCGTTCTAGTGGTTTTACGTTCTTGCCTAACTTGCGTCCGTTTTCCGTGTCCATTGTGCATTTCGTGTGTGGGTCTCTATTGATCATAATTGTATGCTACCACAGACATTAAAATGTGCAGCAACACGGACGAGAACACTGCGCTCGTCTGACCCGAGCCTAACGGTCTGGATTTGGTTATAACAAATAATGCAGATCTTTTCTCAAATATTCATGTAAGGAAGCAGTTGGGAAAGAGTGACCATAATATGGTGTCTTTTGAAATAAACTCAAAAAAACACATTCATAGGGGGCATGCTAAAACATAATTTTAAAAAGGCCAGCTTCATTAAAATAAAGGAAGCTCTTAATGTCATTGACTGGCAGAAACTCTTTCATGGGAAAAACACAGAGGATAAGTGGAATGTCTTTAAACTAACACTAGAAACGTGTGACGGAGGTTGAAGCCTTTAGGACAGGTATATGGTATAGTAGCTAGTAACAGAATCAAGCACAGACTTGCAGAACTGGAAAACAAGAGGATAGTGCAGAATACAGACACACTAGGAAGCCCTGCACTGGGTATAATTTCTCCTCTAAAGACAGATGCAGGACTGGGGATAGAGACGATGAATTTTGCAAGCTGCAGGGCAGCAATTAATACTAAAAGATACAACAGTACAGACTGATGATCCAAACACTCCCAGCCGGGAGTACAGACAAAGCCCTGAGTACCACTCAACAGCAAATTGGCTTCGTGGCTGTAACGGTAGCTATATCGCTTCCCCAAGAGTAGCGGAGTTGAGATCCTTAAGGGCAACAATACTTTCTTGATTAACACAGAAATTGCATAAAATACAGGTTGTAATTCAAGAACCAGGGGACTCAAAGGACTAGCTGAATTGCCTCTAGGCTCCGAGGGTTTCAAGACCGACAGAAAGCCTAGGACAAGCTCAAAAACTCCATACGTGGAACGACAGTCCGTGAAGTATTCAAGGTGCAGGGCAGTCAGATGCAGAAACCAATCGTTCTGGTAAATACTTGAGATTAGTAGATACCTGGTGACTCTCAGAAGGTACTGGCTTGCATACAGGATTGTTATTGCTAATATGTACAGAGATGCGATTAGAAATAACATTAAACAGGAATAAACAATCGTTTGTTATCGTGGTCTTTGCAAAAACATTAACATGAGTAGTAGCCTGGGTAAAGGGACCCCGGAGGGTTACAAACGATACCCCTAAACGTGATGGGACAGGACCCAAACAGCGAGCGATCAACCCAGCAACCAGCATGGGGATAAATCACTAAAACACGCAAACAGAGAAATGTACACGTTAGAGAGAGAGTGGTCAAAGCCAAGCCGGGTCAAATAACAGGAGCAGGAATCTCATACAAGTCAACAGTAAATACAAACAGATTCAGGAAGTAGCGGTGCGTGAAGTAAACTCCACAACAGGGCGACGAGGCAACTCCTCGAGCCCTGTTTTAAAGCCTGCCGCTCCTGGTAACCATACCTGACCCCGCCCCCTCAGATGCCGATCTGCCAGCAGAAAGTGCTGGCACCCAGCCAGCCAGCGGTCCCCCTTCTTGCCCAGACTCCCCAGGGGGCACAGCGAGGGCTGAGGATGTAACAGAACCCCCCGTCTACGGTCGGGCTCAGAACGACCACCAGGTGCTGAAGGATGGGCCTCATGAAACAGGCGTACCAGACGAGGCGCATGGATATCGCAGGCATCTTGCCAAGAATGATCCTCAGGACCATAACCCTTCTAGTCCACCAGGTACTGCAGAACACCTCTGACCAGATGGGACCGCAGGATGGCTCGGGCCTCGTGCTCCTCCTAACCCAGAGACTTGATAGGTGGAGGGGGACCAGCAACTCTGGTGTACTTATTGCAGGTAAGAGGCTTCAGGAGGCTGACATGAAATATGTTATGTATACGTAGAGAAGGAGGCAAAGCCAGCGCATAAGGGACAGGATTAATACGTCTTAACACTTTATAAGGCTCAATAAACCTGGGAGCCATCTTCATGGATGGTACCAATAATTTGATGTTCCTAGTAGACAGCCATACCTTGTCCCCGACCGTATACACTGGTGCAGGACCTCTGCGTCTGTCTACTTAGATTTTTTGCCTATCGATATTGGCCTTCATAATTTCTATCATTTTCTCCCATGTCCCTTTTAGGTCTTTCAGATGGTCATCCAAGGCCGGCAAATCAGTTGCCTGGAACTCAGAAGGGAGCATAGGAGGATCATAACCATAAACGGCATGGAAAGGTGAGTGGCCTGTGATAGCACTTACTGAGTTGGTTAAAGCCCAAGGTAACAGGTCTGCCCACTCATTTTGTCTTTCAGACACGAAGCAACGCAAGTACTGCTCAACACTTTGGTTGGCTCTCTCTGCTGCCCCATTAGTTTGAGGGTGGTAAGCAGAGGAGAAGCTCAACTCAATCCCGAGGTTTTGACAAAATCCTCGCCAGAAATGAGACACGAACGGAGTTCCTCTGTCGGATACTATTCCCAGAGGAACCCCATGAATCCTAACAATATTTTGTATGAATACTGGTACCAGCTCACTGGCTGAAGGAAGCTTTACCAGTGGTATAAAGTGTACCATTTTAGAGAACCTATCTTCCACCGTAAGGATTACAGTATGGCCTTTGGAAGGTGGTAAATCTGTGATAAAGTCAATCGAGAGGTGGGACCAAGGTCTCTCTGGCACTGGTAAAGGCTGCAAGAGACCAACAGGTAAGGACTGGGGATTTTTACTTCTACAGCACACCTCACATGTGGCTATGTAGTCCTTAATATCCCTTCGCATACCAACCCACCAGAACGGTTTCTCAATCGTAGCCACTGTTTTATTTATTCCCATATGCCCATAGGGCTTGGAATCATGATAAATCATCATCATCTGTGTTCTCTCCTCTTCAGGTACAAACATTTTCCCAGGAGGTTTTTCAAGAGGAGCAACACCCTGACCAGCCTGGATTCTCTCCAGCAAAGGAGAAGACACTGTCAAGAAGATCCTCTCGTGAGGAAAGATTGGACTGTGGTCAAATGTGTGCTGTTCATATGACTCGAACTGTCTAGATTAAAGCGTCAGCTTTTGTGTTTTTAGAACCAGGATGATAAGTTAACAAAAAGTTGAAACTTGACAAGAACAGTGACCACCTGGCTTGCCTGGAATTCAGGCGTTTGGCATCTCCCTTGTATACTAGATTGTTATGGTCTGTGATAATTATCTTTAGTGCCTTCTAGCAAATAGCACCATTCCTTGAGAGCCGCTAGAACTGCTAGTAATTCTCTGTTCCCTATGTCATAGTTTTTCTCAGCAGGTGTCATATTTCTAGAGAAAAACCCACAAGGATGTACAGGTCCCTCAGGACTTTCTCTTTGAGACAGAACTGCACCAATCCCTATTTCAGATGCATCAACCTCAAGCTGAAATGGAAGGCCTGGTACTGGATGCCTTAGGATAGGTGCTGAGACAAACGCTTCTTTAAGTGACTGGAATGCCTGCTTGGCCTGGTCACTCCAAACCTGATTCTGAGCACCCTTCTTAGTCATGGCAGTGATGGGAGACACAACAGAAGAGAACCCTTTGATAAACCTCCTATAATAGTTTGTGAAACTAAGAAATCTTTGTATGGCTTTCAGACCTTGAGGTAGTGGCCATTCTCTGATGGCAGATAGCTTTTTAGGATCCATCTCAAACCCATTTGGTGTGATGATGTAACCCAGGAAATGTACTGAAGTTATGTCAAACAGACACTTTTCTAACTTACAGTATAATTTATTCTCCAGCAACCTTTGTAACACTGTCCTCACATGGACATGGTGTGTTTCAACATCAGAGGAATAAATCAGAATATCATCTAAATAGACGATTACGAAGACTTGCAAAAAGTCCCTCAGGACATCATTTATAAAGTCTTGGAAGACTGCAGGTGCATTGCATAGACCAAAAGGTATAACTTACTAAATACTCATAATGACCACTGTGAGTATTAAAGGCAGTCTTCCACTCGTGATCTTCCTTTATTCTCACCAGATTGTATGCATCACGAAGATCCAATTTTGTGTATATTTTGGCATCTCTTAAGTGGTCGAACAACTCGGATATTAAGGCATTACGTATAGTGATTCTGTTTAGCCCTCTATAGTCAATGCAAGGTCTTAAATCCCCCTCCTTTTTAGACACAAAGAAAAACCCTGCTCCCGCAGGAGAGGAAGAACGACGTATGAACCCTTTGGCTAGGTTTTCACGTATATATATTCCTCCATAATAGCATTTTCTTTCTGAGACAGTGGATACACATGACCCCTTGGAGGCATGGTGCCTGGTAAGATTTCTATGGCACAGTCATACGGTCTGTGAGGTGGCAGGATCTCGGATTTACCCTTATCGAACACCTCTTTTAAGTCTATGTACCACTTGGGTACTTCGGTAGAGAGCGGAGGAGCAGTGGCGACATTCAAGCTACCAACAGTAGCGGACATACCCAGACACCTGGACCAACATTTAGATCCCCAAGATTCCAGCTCCCCTTTTCCCCAGTTCACCACAGGGAACAACCCATGAGCGCTTACTCTGGAGAAAAAATGTGAGTACAAATCTCAAGTATACCATGCTGTAGTTCTCACAGATCTGCGCAAGGAGTCTTTTTCTTTTTTGTCTTTCATTATACGATCCTGGATAAAACATCCTAAGTAAGGTGGGGGTCACCTGTGAAGTTGGAAGACAATATACCCACACGCCTGGACCCACTCAGAGCCAGTGATAAGGCTCTACACTTGTGAGTGGGAGATCATATGTATTATTATAATTATATTTGAAACCTACTGTATTACACTATTATTGTATATCTCTTCCATATAAATGCGAGATCCCAGGACCCCAGAAAGCATGGTTTGCGCCGATTTAGGTTATATATTCTATAGTCTAGCAGCAAATTACGTCCAATGCCGGGCAGCATACGAAGAACGGCCCCCCAATTGTGCGACCGCGCAACGCAAGTGGCAAACAAACACATTTTTTCGAGAACGTCAAACCGCTAGTACTGACGTACAGAGTGCGCTGTGTCCGCTAGCGGCATGTGTGTGTGATTAGGAGACGTCAGACGCTGCTAATGTCCGGCCAACATCACGTCCAGACGCAAAAAGTGTTTTATTTATTTATTTATAAAGGATTTTACCAGGAAGGATACATTGAGATTTCTCTCGTTTTCAAGTATGTCCTGGGTTCAAGAACATTGAAGTGTTACAGTTACAGAAATACAAAGTAATACAATGCAAGATATTAAAAAAAACAACACAAATATACAGATTAACAGAAAATAAATATGTAGGAAATATAGTCACTAGGTTACATGTTTACAGGTGCCTTCTGTATTGAGGTATGTTAGTAAGGAGCTCTTGAGTGACTTAAGACTGGGGGAAGATTTGATGGTGTCTGGGAGGTTATTCCATAATTGTGGTGCTCTGTAGGAAAATGAGGACCGAGCCACTGTCTTTATGTATTGTGGTATTGCAAGTAAGGTGCTGGTCCTGGATTGGAGGTTATAGGATGAGGGAGCTGCTGGGGGAAGCAGTCTATTCAGGTAGGGTGGCAGCTTCCCAGAAATGCTCTTAAACACCAGGCTGGAAAGGTGAAGGGTGCGTCTGGATTCCAGCGATGGCCAGTTTAGCTCTTTTAACATGTCACAATGGTGGGTCATGTAGTTACATTGTAGTGCAAAGCAGCAGAATGAGTTATACAATGTAGTAAGTTTATGAAGGTGTGTTTGCGGGGCGGCTGCATACACTACATCTCCGTAATCAATAGCCGGCATAAGCATTTGCTGTACAATCTGCTTTCTTACCGCGGGACTCAGGCAGAATTTGTTTCTGTACAGGGCACCTAGTTTGGGGTAAAGTTTAGATGAGAGTTTTTCGATGTGGGGGCCAAAGGATAGATTAGGGTCCAACCACATACCTAGATATTTGAGAGAAGTGACTGTGGTCAGCATGCCATTTGATTTTGTCCCAACACATAGATGGGGATTTTGCAATTTGTGTAGTTTAGGTGCTGTTCCAAAGAGCATCGTTACAGTTTTGACAATATTTAAAAAAAGTTTGTTGTTTTTGATCCACTTTTCTACCTCTGTGAATTGTTCTTGCAGCACGGCCTCCAGCTGCGGGAGATTTGGTTTGCTGGTATAGATTACAGTGTCGTCTGCGTACATATGTACAGTTGAGGCTTTGCAGACGTTGGGCAGATCATTTATGAATATTGTGAATAGCAGGGGGCCTAGTATTGAGCCTTGGGGTACACCGCAAGTGACTGGGAGCGGGAGGGAGGAGCTGCCAGAAATTGACACATATTGTGATCGGTCGGATACATATGATTGAAACCAGGTTAGCGTGCGATCACCAATGCCAGAGTTATTAAGTTTTTCTAACAAGATGCCATGGTCTACCGTGTCAAAGGCCTTGGCAAAATCAAGGAAGATGGCTCCAGTTAGGTTTCCTTGTTCCATCCCAGCTTGGATATCATTGCAGACTTTTAAAAGGGCGGTTGTAGTTGAGTGATTTGGACGAAAGCCTGATTGATCCGGGGTTAAGTAGTTCCAATATTGATAATAATCACGTAATTGTATGTAGACGCATTTTTCCAAGACTTTTGACATTACAGGGAGCAACGATATCGGACGGTAGTTGGATACCAAAGTACTGTCACCACTTTTATGGATAGGTACCACTCTTGCAGTCTTCCAGAGCTTGGGTATGTATCCAGTCGCCAGTGACTCATTTATTAGGGTTGTGACAGGATTTGCAATTGCTGGCGCACTGATTTTCAGCAGCATTGCTGGTATTTGATCAGGTCCAGACTGGTATTTCATTTTTTGCTTACGGAGAAGTTTAGTAACGACACTGACAGGCACTGGTCTAAAACTGAATTCCTGTCTGATACAGGGACTTTGCACAGTTGGGGGGGCCTGACCTGCATGAGGCCTCTCTGATTGCCAAGCTAGGAAATGACATGCAATCAAAGTGGTGGTGCATCCAACAAAATAATCATTAAAGGCATTTGCTACATCTAGGGGGTGTTGCAGGGTTTGGTTGTTTACTTTGACAGCAGCTGGCTGGGAGTGGACTGGGGGTGCTTCTATGTTACTTATGGTTCTCCAAAAGTTTCTATGGTTTGATATGTTATTGTTTAGATTTTCATTGAAGTAATGGGCTTTGGCCATTTTTGTTTGTTTTGTGCATTCATTCTGACATTTTCAGTATTCGTAGTGATCGTTCATGGAACCAGTTGCTCTTGAAATTTGACCACAGTGAATCTCTAAGCTGGTACATTAGTGTAAGATTAGCTGTAACCCAGGGGAGATGGGTCCCTTTTACTCGCACTTTACGCAGCAGGGCATGGGAATTCCAGACTTGCAGGAGCTCAGATTGAAAGTATTCAACTGCACAGTCTAGGTCTGGGATTAGGTTTAGCCTGTACCAGGGGAGCTGTTTGAGATCACTTAGGAAGGATTCAAGAATAAATTTCTTGAACGACCTGGTGGTTATTACCTTTGGGGGAGATTTCAAGGCCTTAATTTTGCGCACGCAGTACACTAGACAATGGTCACTAAAGCTATTAGCAAGAGAATCCAGTCCAGCAAGGTATGGTTAGGGCTTTTCATATTAATGCGAGTGGGGGAGGAGATTAATTGAGTTAGCTGCAAAGTTTTAAACAGCGAGCAGTGTTTATTGTTTTTAGGATTTAGCCAATCTGTATTAAAATCGCCGAGGACCAGCAGTTCACTTTTTTGGTTTTGGGCAAGTAGGTTATTAAGGATTTGAGATATGTCAGAGAGGGAGTGCACTGGAGAGCTCGGTGGACGATAGAACCCAGCAACAATGATTGATTTACTGAATGGGATCTCAATTATACCAGAGAGGAAATCAAAGGTGACATTGGTAACCGTACAAAATCACGGACGAAAATGCACATCGTATGACCGCTATCGCGTATTCTGTGAAAAAATGCGTCCATTCGTTCAAATGCATTTTTTCATGGACATCGCGAAAAATGCGTTAGGCACCGGGTCGCACTTCGGCGCCGAAATGCGGCCTAGCTCCGGTGGGGGCAGCCATCTTGGATGGCGGCTCCACCCCCTGGTCCCCCTCACTGCCTGACGTCCTCACGCATAGCGTGATGACGTCAGATAGCTGGGGAACCCCTAGCTGCCTGGAATCCCCTGGTGGAGATATCGGGGTTCAAATGAACCCCCCTATCTCCAGAACCGTGGCAGCTAGGGGGTCATGGAGGGTGTCAATCGAAAGGTCCGAGCATGACCTTTCGAATGATACCCAACATGACCAGGTATAAAGTAAAAAAAAATTAAAAAACATGTTTTTGTTTTGTGTGTTATTTTTATTAATGCAGCAATATTGTTCACATTTCAATTATGATTTTTTTTCTATGGTGTGCGTTTGCTAAAAATCACATAATTCCCCCCAAAAAAATTTAATAAGTCCCCATTTCTAATTTTTTTTACAAGCACACCCCATAGAAAATATAACCGCAAATGTTCATGTGATAAAAAAACACTTTACACGCTGCAGATGATTAAAAATTCAAGTTTTATTGCATTTTTTGTTATAATATACAGGCAGAACATGACGTATACATATAAAAATGATATATTATGAATCTGCCGAGTCTGCCGTAAAGAACGATAAATAATATGTCTGGGTCGCATAATAAAATGTAGCTTCAAATCGCGTTTAAACATGATGAGCGAAAGCGGTAAAAATTAGCTCAGCACACAGCGGTGAAATGCCTCAGCAGTGAAATGTAACGTTGGGGGCTTCCAGCCCTACCTGTGTGCTTGAGGACAGCAAGTCTGATGCTGCTCGCTGACCACTGCCTGGTTTAAATGGAGACAGGCAGGGAGGTGATTGCATGAGGTGTGGCTTGAGTGGGGGGCGTGGTCTGGTGAAGGTCTTTAAAAACCCTCAGTATAGTTTCAGAAGTTGCCAGATCGTGGTTATCCATACCTGAGCTCCTTGTACCTGACTGCTAAATTGATTTAACCTGTTATTGACCTCTGCTTGTGTTCTGACCATTCTGCCTTCTGTTGCCCTAGACTATTTTCTTGTACTACGCTACTGCTCTGATACCGACCCGGCTATTCCATTTGACCATTCTGAACTCTGTATTCCTGATTCTGGCTCGGCTGACTCCTCTCCGTATTGTTAACCCTTTTCTGTCTAGCTAGTTTACCTGGCCAATTCTAAGGACCAGACAGATAGGGATCATTCACAGCTACACTGTTGGTAGCTTCTGAGTTTTGTGGAGTGTTGGGGGTTAAGTACTGCGTGGTGGGATCCGGGAACCGTGACATTACGATCTGGCCAATATGGATCCCGCAGATTTAACACAGCACTTGGCTACCTTTGTATCCAGACAGGATGAGCAGGATCATAGGATGGATCAGTTTGCCATTGCCTTACAAATTATCCTGAATCGTACTGCACACCTGGAACCAGTTGGGGTTGCACCCCCGCCTGCTATACCTGTGCCCCCTGTCGTTCAGACATCCCAGGTACACATGACCGCTCCTAAGAGGTTTGACGGTACTCCCTCAGAGTGCCAGGGATTTTTGGTCCATGTGGATATTCATTTTAAATTAAATCCACAAATGTTTTTCTCTGACATTGCCAAAGTGGGGTTTATTATTAACCATCTGTCTGGCAGAGCGTTGACATGGGCGACTCCTTTATGGGAGGCAGAAAGACCTATTGTACGGGATTATAAAGAATTCATAGCCGAGTTACAACGTACATTTAATCCTACCAGAAAGGCCACGATAGCCGGCAAATCCTTGTTCTGCATACGTCAAGGGAACAGGACTGTGTCTGATTATGCCATAGAATTTAAAACCTTAATTTCTGATGTAAACTGGACAAATGAGACACTGGTTCTGGCTTTTATGGAGGGGTTATCAGAGTCGTTGATGCATGAATTAGCTCCACGTAAACTACCTGAGGTATTGTGTGAACTCATTGATTACTGTATAGATCTGGATAATCAGATAAGGGATAGAAGGACTCCAAGAGAGAGACCCAAGAGACCGTTACCTAGGTTGGCCCCTGTCTTTCAAGCACCACCCAGAGAGTTATCTCCTCCCTCTGAGCCTATGCAACTAG
Source organism: Leptobrachium leishanense (assembly GCA_009667805.1). NCBI lineage: Eukaryota > Metazoa > Chordata > Amphibia > Anura > Megophryidae > Leptobrachium > Leptobrachium leishanense. Next base: position 58,350,998 of record CM019073.1, read on the forward strand.
GCCGTACTAGGCTTACAGAGGAGGAGAGAACAAGGCGTTTTCGTGAGGGATTGTGCCTGTATTGTGGTTTGGAGGGACATGTACGATTTCAATGTCCTACTCGCCCTAAGAGATGCATGATAAGCCGGAAAACTACCGCACCTAAGGCAGCTGAGGAGACAGGCCTTGGGTGTGACATGCATGTCTCCTATCAAAGACACTAAACTTATGTTACCAGTATCCTTGGCTTGGGAGACCAAGACCACACATAATACCGCTTTTGTGGATTCTGGGGCTGCTGGTAACTTTATTGATGTTAACTACGCTTCTTCCATTTCTCTACCTCTGGTTGTAAGAGAGACACCCTTAGCCGTTGAAGCCATAGATGGCAGGCCGTTATCCTGCCCTAGGATTACTCACGATACGGTTACAGTAGTTCTTACTACTGGTCTCTTGCATAAAGAAAAGATCATATTCCAAGTTATCCACTCACCTTCCAATCCTGTTGTACTTGGTTTCCCCTGGTTGGTGGAACACAATCCCGTTATTGATTGGGTTAAAGGAGAGATACTGTCTTGGAGTTCTGCATGTTTTGGGACTTGTTTAATACCCATTCAGCATGTCGGTGCCCTGAACACACCCACAGCCCCTCCATTGTCTACTGAAGTTCCTGAACAATATGCAGACCTCAGGGCTGTATTTGATAAAAGAGAGGCAGACAAACTACCTCCACATAGACCATATGATTGTGCTATTGATATTCATCCAGGTACCATGCCTCCCCGAGGCAAAGTATACCCTCTTTCCATAAAGGAGAACCAAATTATGGAGGAGTATATCAAGGAGAATTTGGAGAGAGGTTTTATCTGACGTTCCTCTTCTCCAGCAGGGGCTGGATTCTTTTTTGTGTCGAAAAAAGAGGGAGATCTACGCCCGTGTATTGATTATAGGGGGCTTAACAAGATCACCATTAAGAACGTGTACCCTATCCCTCTCATATCGGAACTGTTCGACAGGTTAAGGGGTTCAGCAGTATACACTAAACTTGATTTAAGAGGAGCTTACAATTTGATACGCATAAAAGAGGGGCATGAGTGGAGAACAGCATTTAACACCAGGAGTGGGCATTATGAATACTTGGTCATGCCTTTCGGTCTTTGTAATGCTCCAGCGGTATTCCAGGATTTTATTAATGATGTGCTCAGAGATTTCTTGCAAACCTTTGTTATAGTATACCTAGACGATATATTGATTTACTCTCCCGATCTGAAAACCCACCATGCACATGTCAGACAGGTATTAGCTAAATTACTGAACAATGGTCTTTATTGTAAACTAGAGAAGTGTTTATTCGACATTACTACTGTGAAATTCCTTGGGTATATTATCACTCCAGAGGGTTTTGAGATGGATCCTTCTAAACTCACGGCCATCTCAGAATGGCCTCTTCCTCAAGGTCTCAAAGCCATACAGAGGTTTCTGGGGTTTTCTAACTATTATAGGAGATTTATCAAGAATTATTCCGCTATAGCCTCTCCTATCATTAATATGACACGTAAAGGTCTGAAGAACCAGATCTGGTCTTCTCAATCTCAACAAGCATTCGAAGCCCTCAAACAGGCTTTTACTTCCGCTCCCGTGTTACGGCATCCTGATCCCAGGATTCCGTTTATTCTTGAGGTTGATGCTTCCGAGATAGGCATTGGGGCTGTCCTGTCTCAAAGAGAATCTCCAGGGAAACCACTACATCCTTGTGGGTTCTTTTCAAGAAAATTATCACCAGCAGAACGCAATTATGATATTGGCAACAGAGAATTGCTTGCTATTGTGTCTGCCCTGTCAGAGTGGAGACATTTGTTGGAAGGTACTCTTGATCCTTTGTTGATAATCACTGATCATAAGAACCTTACGTACATCGGGGATGCTAAACGGTTGAACTCGAGACAGGCCAGGTGGTCATTGCTACTGTCCCGGTTTAATTTTGTATTGACTTACAGACCAGGTGACCGCAATGTAAAGGCTGATGCCTTATCTCGTCAATATGACCCGTATGAGTCTAATACACAAGACCACAATCCTATAGTTCCTCCTGAACGTATTGTGGCTTCCACAGTCTTGTCTGTCTCCTCGCCTTTCCTGGAACGTCTCCAGGCAGCTCAAGTGGGGGCTCCACCTGACAAGCCTCCAGATATGTTGTTTGTACCTGAAAAGGAAAGACAAGAATTACTCATAATGTTTCATGATTCTAAACCAGCAGGTCATCCTGGTATTACTAAGACTCTTACCAGTATTTCCAGACAGTTCTGGTGGCCCACCATGCGACAGGACGTACGCCTGTTTGTTTTGGCTTGTCAAATCTGTGCCAGAAGCAAAACCAGTAAAACCTTGCCTGTCGGTCTATTGCAGCCTTTACCCACGCCTAAGAGGCCTTGGTCTCATCTATCTATGGATTTTATTGTGGACTTGCCGAAGTCCAAAGGTCATACTGTGGTTCTGACAGTTGTAGACCGCTTCTCCAAAATGGCTCATTTTGTCCCTTTACCTAAGCTTCCTACAGCCAAAGAACTGGCGGTTGTCTTTGCTAGAGAGATTGTACGAATACATGGGGTTCCGTCTGAAATAGTCTCTGACAGAGGAGCTCAGTTCGTCTCTCGTTTCTGGAGGGTTTTCTGTGCGGAGATGGGGGTGCGATTGGCCTTCTCTTCAGCATACCATCCACAAACCAATGGGGCAGCAGAGAGGGCAAATCAGGGTCTCGAGCAGTACATACGTTGCTTTACCACACAACAACAAGACAATTGGTCGGAGTTGTTGCCCTGGGCTGAGTATGCACGTAATAACGCCGTTAATGAGACCACTGGCCACTCTCCTTTTTCTGCTATCTATGGTTTTTTCCCTCCGGCTCTACCGCTTCAGTTTAATGAACAGGCCATCCCGGCTCTCGATGACCATCTCACTCAACTACAAGAGATTTGGAGACAGATTCGTGTAAATATGGAGCGCAATGTTGCTGTCCAGAAACGCAAGGCTGACAGGCATAGGTTACAAGCTCCCTCCTATAACGTGGGGGATAGAGTTTGGTTGTCCACTAGGAACGTGAAGTTGCGGGTGCCTTCTATGAAAATGGCACCGGTTTATAGGTCCATATAAGATCATTCGCCGCATTAATCCTGTGGCTTATGCTCTTGCCCTTCCTAAACATCTTCGCATGCACAACGTCTTCCACACCTCCCTACTGAAACCTTTGTTGTGTAACAGGTACACGCGGGTCGTTCCTCCTCCTCCACCTGTTCAGGTTGATGGTGAATCAGAGTATGAGGTTAGGAGGGTTTTGGATTCTAGGTTGTGCAGGGGTGTTCTGCAGTACTTGGTCGATTGGGTGGGCTATGGCCCGGAAGACCGGTCCTGGATTCCAGCTTCTGACATGTCTGCCTCTAGGTTGGTCAAGGCGTTCCATGCCTCGCACCCCGATCGCCCTGGTGGTCGTATTGCCGCTCGTCCTGTTGGTCGTCCGGTGGCCTCCCGTGGAGAGGGGGGTACTGTAACGTTGGGGGCTTCCAGCCCTACCTGTGTGCTTGAGGACAGCAAGTCTGATGCTGCTCGCTGACCACTGCCCGGTTTAAATGGAGACAGGCAGGGAGGTGATTGCATGAGGTGTGGCTTGAGTGGGGGGCGTGGTCTGGTGAAGGTCTTTAAAAACCCTCAGTATAGTTTCAGAAGTTGCCAGATCGTGGTTATCCATACCTGAGCTCCTTGTACCTGACTGCTAAATTGATTTAACCTGTTATTGACCTCTGCTTGTGTTCTGACCATTCTGCCTTCTGTTGCCCTAGACTATTTTCTTGTACTACGCTACTGCTCTGATACCGACCCGGCTATTCCATTTGACCATTCTGAACTCTGTATTCCTGATTCTGGCTCGGCTGACTCCTCTCCGTATTGTTAACCCTTTTCTGTCTAGCTAGTTTACCTGGCCAATTCTAAGGACCAGACAGATAGGGATCATTCACAGCTACACTGTTGGTAGCTTCTGAGTTTTGTGGAGTGTTGGGGGTTAAGTACTGCGTGGTGGGATCCGGGAACCGTGACATGAAAGGGTTAAAGGAACAGTGAGTTTTCCATAAAATAAGGGTTAAAAATTAAAAACGAAAAATTCCTTCAAATATCGTGCCTAGGAGGTCCCCATAACCTGCCCGTGAAGTGGCGGATTTGTAGGATGTATGGAAACATTGCCATCACATACCCACACACGCGACACCTGGTACTCCCAGTCTGCATACAATGTATCAAATTCATGAGACCGGACTAATTAGAAGCACATGTTATTTCCAAACACTAATTAAACACCTGTTGTTTACGCTGTTTGAGAGCACAGGTCATTTAGAGGTGAGAATCTTTGCACCTAGAGTTTAGTTTTTAATTCAATATCTAATAAACCGTTGCTTATAATATTCTGCAGTAAAGAGTCTATTTCTAGATTTTTTAGTATTTAAGCATTTTTTATACTTTTCTCAATTATTTTTTTTTCCGATCTCGAACCGAACACGCCAAAAAGTTCGAAGTTCGCAGACTTGCAAACGGCCAAAGTGCGAATCGAACTCTGAACTGATCGAACCGAACAGCTCATCCCTACTCTTAGGCTAGGGTCAGATGAAAGCATTTTTCCCCGCGAACGTGAAAAAGTACGTCCGAACGCATTGACGTATTTTTTCACGGAATGCGCAAAAACGGTCAGACGACGCGCATTTTCGGGCGTGATTTTGTACGGATCGTCAATAAAACTCTTTTTGCGTCTGGACGTTATGTAGGCTGGACATTAGCAGCGTCTGACATCTCCTAATCACGCAAACACGCCGCTATGCCGCAGCTGCGCACTCAGTACGTCAGTACTAGCGGTTCAGCGTTCTCAAAAAAATGTGTTCAAATTCCACTTGCGTTGCACGGCCAGACTTTTGTGCGGCGTACATCGTATATTGGCCGTCATTGCCCGTCATCTGCTGCTAGTGCGGCCGTAATTATGTGCGCCAGAACGCACGTTAAAAGTGCGCTGGTCTGACCCCAGCCTTAGGTCTCTTGGGGCATTGTAATCAAAAATGTCGTTTGTCTGCACAGTAAAAACAGAGTCCTTCTCTAAGGCAAAATGGTCTCTCCTCCTCAGATATGCCAGAACGACGTAGCTGCATAGGTTCTGCTTCAGAGGGTACCAGTCTTGGAGGGAAGACAGCATGAACTGACCTGGGAGTAGAACAGGCAGCCTGGGCAGGCTTATGTGACTTGCTACGACCACACCTCCTGTCACGCATCTGATCATCTAATGCTATACAGTAATCTATGAGGTCTTCCAGATCCTCAGGTAATGATAGAGGCGCTAAATCATGCATAATAGCTTCTGAGATTCCTTCAAGAAACGCCGTAACAAGCACATCATTTGGCCAGAAAAGTTCTGATGACAAAGTTTTAAACTCTATAGCATTTTCAGCAACTCGGCGGTTGCCCTGGGAAATACGCCATAAAGCTCTGGCTGCCCCTGTTGCCCTTCTAGCGGGGTCAAAAGTACGCTTCAAGCTAGTTATAAACTCAGCATAGTTGTATATCACTGGTCTGTCCAGATCACATAAATGGGTTGCCCACAGGAGAGCTTTATCAGTTAGGTGATCAATCACCTATCCCACCTTGGCTCTATCTGTGGAACACATGCCAGGGTTTAACCCGAACATAATACTTATTTGGGTTACAAACCCTCTACAAGACCCAGTACTCCCATTAAAACTTGTGGGAGTCTTTAAGTGAACATGAGATACCTCAGTAGCAATCATAGAAGACACAGAGACTGCTTGTGTGGACCTGCCAATCGCAGGAGAAGGAGGCGACGCCTGGCCCAATTCTAAAACCTGTTTCATGAGTAGGCCCAAAGCCTGAGCAAACTGATCCATAAGACGATCTTGCTCTTCTTGCTTACAGATTACATTACTCATTTTAGACATTAGGTCAGAATCAGTTGCCGGATCCATAGGCCCTGTTGTAATGTAACGGTAGCTATATCGCTTCCAAGAGTAGCGGAGTTGAGATCCTTAAGGGCAACAATACTTTCTTGATTAACACAGAAATTGCATAAAATACAGGTTGTAATTCAAGAACCAGGGGACTCAAAGGACTAGCTGAATTGCCTCTAGGCTCCGAGACCGACAGAAAGCCTAGGACACGCTCAGAAACTCCATACGTGGAATGACAGTTCGTGAAGTATTCAAGGTGCAGGGCAGTCAGAGATGCAGAAATCAATCATTCTGGTAAATACTTGAGATTAGTAGATACCTGGTGACTCTCGGAAGGTACTGGCTTGCATACAGGATTGTTATTGCGAATATGTACAGAGATGCGATTAGAAATAACATTAAACAGGAATAAACAATCGTTTGTTATCGTGGTCTTTGCAAAAACATTAACATGAGTAGTAGCCTGGGTAAAGAGACCCCGGAGGGTTACAACCGATACCCCTAAACGTGATGGGACAGGACCCAAACAGCAAGCGATCAACCCAGCAACCAGCCTGGGGTTAATATCACTAAAACACACAAACAGCGTAATATACACGATAGAGAGAGAGTGGTCAAAGCCAAGCCGGGTCAAATAACAGGAGCAGGAATCTCATACAAAGCAGGGTCGTCAATACAAACAGATTCAGGAAGTAGCGGTGCATGCAGTAAACTCCACAACAGGGCGATGAGGCAACTCCTCAAGCTCTGTTTTAAAGTCTGCGGCTCCTGGTAACCATACTGGACCCCGCCCCCTCAGATGTCGATCTGCCAGCAGAAAGTGCTGGCACCCGGCCAGCCAGCGGTCCCCCTTCTTGCCCAGACTCCCCAGGGGGCACAGCGAGGGCTGAGGATGTAACAGAACCCCCCGTCTACGGTCGGGCTCAGAACGACCACCAGGTGCTGAAGGATGGGCCTCATGAAACAGGCGTACCAGACGAGGCGCATGGATATCGCAGGCATCTTGCCAAGAATGATCCTCAGGACCATAACCCTTCCAGTCCACCAGGTACTGCAGAACACCTCTGACCAGATGGGACCGCAGGATGGCTCGGACCTCGTGCTCCTCCTAACCCAGAGACTTGATAGGTGGAGGGGGACCAGCAACTCTGGTGTACTTATTGCAGGTAAGAGTCTTCAGGAGGCTGACATGAAATATGTTATGTATACGTAGAGAAGGAGGCAAAGCCAGCGCATAAGGGACAGGATTAATTCGTCTTAACACTTTATAAGGCTCAATAAACCTGGGAGCCATCTTCATGGATGGTACCAATAATTTGATGTTCCTAGTAGACAGCCATACCTTGTCCCCGACCGTATACACTGGTGCAGGACCTCTGCGTCTGTCTACTTAGATTTTTTGCCTATCGATATTGGCCTTCATAATTTCTATCATTTTCTCCCATGTCCCTTTCAGGTCTTTCAGATGGTCATCCAAGGCCGGCAAATCAGTTGCCTGGAACTCAGAAGGGAGCATAGGAGGATCATAACCATAAACGGCATGGAAAGGTGAGTGGCCTGTGATATCACTTACTGAGTTGTTTAAAAGCCCAAGGTAACAGGTCTGCCCACTCATTTTGTCTTTCAGACACGAAGCAACGCAAGTACTGCTCAACACTTTGGTTGGCTCTCTCTGCTGCCCCATTAGTTTGAGGGTGGTAAGCAGAGGAGAAGCTCAACTCAATCCCGAGGTTTTGACAAAATCCTCGCCAGAAACGAGACACGAATGGAGTTCCTCTGTCAGATACTATTCCCAGCGGTCCCCCTTCTTGCCCAGACCCCCCAGGGGGCACAGCGGAGGCTGAGGATGTAACAGTGGCCAAATGCTTGCTGAGTGAAACAGCTCCAACTATAAACAGACAGAATACTCCTGAAACAGACAAGGGTTAAACAAGAGAGAGGTCCAAGAATCCAAGCCAGGTCATACACGAGATATCAGAATAATAACTTCAAGGGACAGACGAGAGAGTAATCCAAACACTAGAGCCAGAGGATCATACACAGATATTATCAGAACAAGAACTATAACTAGAATAATACAGGGAGCAGGAACTAGGTAGATAACAATCTATCCTGATCCAAGGATCAAGGGAAATCCTGGCCCTATATATAGGGCTTAACAGGTCATGGGACCGCAGACCAATTAGCCCAATAGATGGTCTGCAGAGCCTGAAAAAACAGGAATCCCTGCTACCACCAGCAGGGGGCAGGGCCGAGATGTGACAAAAAGTACACGTCACAACATATTCCACTGGGTAATAAATATAAAAGAAACAGACTGAAACCAATGGCTTAGTAGGAAGGTAACCAAGGAAATGAAAAATAAAAAGAAGGCATTTAAAGCTTTTAAATCTGATAACTGTGAGGCATACTATAAAGCAGTGGTTCTCAACCTGTGGACCCTCAGGATCCACAATTGTCCTTGGTCATTAAGTCGCGACCCAAAAATAATTGAATTTCTGAAACATTATAATTTATTCCACAAAACAACGTGCGCAACATTCTAAAATGTATTTACTTTTTAAACAATTTTGTAAACAAACAGGGATTCTTTACCAAAAGGATAGTGCAGTAATCACAGCACTAGTGAAAACGAAAGTGCTGTTGAGGCAAAAACCCAATAAAATAAACTGTAATTGAAACGTGAAATTAATTAGAACTTAAGGGAAAACTGGGGATGCTTCTTGCTCTTAATAAATGTCTCAAAGTCTTGGGTGATGGTAGACAAAGCAACTCTAATTTAAATCGCTAATGAATGAATGAATGAATAATAAAATATTCAGGGTATTCAAAGAGATCCGAATGGCTGGAGAAAGGTAACCGAACGCTGAAAATCAGCGTTCGGTTACCTTTCTTGGCCATTCGGCTATCCGCATACGGTGCCTGTTCAAGGGCAGCGAAATCCCTATAAAAAAGCACTGCTTCGGCTATTCAGAGAACACAAACCAGCAGTGAAAGGTTTCCCTAATGCCCTACCATTCGGTGGTTTCATTCGACAGGTTTATTCAGGAGAATCCCATAGGCTTCAATGTTAAAAATATTCCCGTTTTAATTCAATATCTAATAAACCATTCATTATAAAATTCTGCAGTAAAGAGTCTCCCTCTGGGCTGGCTCCGCCCCCTCCATCCCAGCAGCAGCAGGTCCTGATACACAAGCAGGACTCTCTATCTCTTCCCCCCTCTCTCCTCTTCCACCCTATTCCCTCTAGTCCTCCGCCCTTCCCACTGACCCCTCTCTTTCCACTCTCCCCCTCCCCTCCTCACTGCCCCCTCTCTTTTCACTCTCCTTTTCACCTCTTCCCCCTCCCTCCTCATGGACATGTATATGTGTGTGTTTGTGTGACTGAGCGCATACACGTGAGCAGTAAAAATATTGTGCTATGAGGTGTTAATGTTCGGGTTTGAGCTGGTGCTGTGGCCCCTCTTACTTTTTTCGAACGCATGTGCCTTGGCGGGTCTCCGCCTCGTTGCCTGATCTCCCTTCTCTACGCACGCCTATCATGCTTGGAGGAATCGGTTGCCCTCAGTTACATGATGGCGTGGGAACACGACCTTGGTCCTACAATTGATGGGGATGATTGGGAGATTATCTGGAAAGCTACTCGAAAGGTGTCCATTTGCACCACCAGGGCCGGCGCTAATGTAAGGCGACACAGGCGGCCGCCTTACTGTGCTGGCCTGGTGCCAAACTGGGGGGTGCCAGAATCCTGTTCCCCGGTCACTGCTGGCCGGGGATTTGGTTCTAGCGCCGCCCATTGTGTAAATTATCTCCCCCCTCCCTCTTGTGGCTGGAGCAGCTGCTTGCCTGCTTCACTTCCGGGCTGGGCTGATGACAGGGAGGGCGCACCGGAAAGATGCAGCAGAGCCTGGGCCATGTGCTGCCTCCTGCTGCTCCTTACAGCAGATAGAGCCCGGAGGTATGACCAACCCTGCTCAGCAACAAAGATAACAACCAGGACAGGAGGTGAGTGATCACACTGCCTGCCAGATAGTGACACCCCCTCCCCCTCCTACACTCACACACTCTCCTGCTGTGAAGGAGGAGCGTTTGGTTTTTACCTACTGCTGGACCAGCTATTTGAGCACCACACTGCAATTTGCTTTAGTTGTGTTTTAATGCTGCTCTGTATGATCTGTCAATGTGCTGCAAAGTATAAAGGACCTTTATAGCAGCAGGAAGAATGGCATTAAAACACAGCTGAAGCACATTGTAATGTGGTGCTCAGATACCTGGTCCAGCAAGAGTTAAACACAGAAGCTTCTACTTCACAGCAGCGTTTACTACAGAGATCTTTCACATTTATATCCCTGTTGCTGCACCCACTGGGAGGTTATTCCATGTATCTACTACCCTTTCTATATCACTGTTACTGCCCCCACTGGGAGGCTATTCCACGTATCTACTACCCTTTCTATATCACTGTTACTGCCCCCACTGGGAGGCTATTCCACATATCTACTACCCTTTCTATATCACTGTTACTGCCCCCACTGGGAGGCTATTCCATGTATCTACTACCCTTTCTATATCACTGTTACTGCCCCCACTGGGAGGCTATTCCATGTATCTACTACCCTTTCTATATCACTGTTACTGCCCCCACTGGGAGGCTATTCCACGTATCTACTACCCTTTCTATATCACTGTTACTGCCCCCACTGGGAGGCTATTCCACGTATCTACTACCCTTTCTATATCACTGTTACTGCCCCCACTGGGAGGCTATTCCATGTATCTACTACCCTTTCTATATCACTGTTACTGTCCCCACTGGGAGGCTATTCCATGTACCAGTGATATAGAAAGGTAGTAGATACATGGAATAGCCTCCCAGTGGGAGCAGTAACAACGATTTAGAAAGGGTAGTAGATACATGGAATAGCCTCCCAGTGGGAGCAGTATCTACTACCCTTTCTATATCACTGTTACATGGAATAGCCTCCCAGTGGGGGCAGTAACAGTGATATAGAAAGGGTGGTAGATACATAGATACTGCCCCCACTTGGAGGCTATTCCATTATCCTTTCTATATCACTGTTACTGCTCCCACTGGGAGGCTATTCCATGTACCAGTGATATAGAAAGGTAGTAGATACATGGAATAGCCTCCCAGTGGGAGCAGTAACAACGATTTAGAAAGGGTAGTAGATACATGGAATAGCCTCCCAGTGGGAGCAGTAACAACGATTTAGAAAGGGTAGTAGATACATGGAATAGCCTCCCAGTGGGGGCAGTATCTACTACCCTTTTCTATATCACTGTTACTGCCCCCACTGGGAGGCTATTCAATGTATCTACTACCCTTTCTATATCACTGTTACTGCCCCCACTGGGAGGCTATTCCATGTATCTACTACCCTTTTCTATATCACTGTTACTGCCCCCACTGTGAGGCTATTCCATGTAACAGTGATATAGAAAGGGTAGTAGATACATGGAATAACCTCCCAGTGGGAGCAGTAACAGTGATATAGAAAGGGTAGTAGATACATGGAATAACCTCCCAGTGGGAGCAGTATCTACTACCCTTTCTATATCACTGTTACATGGAATAGCCTCACAGTGGGGGCAGTATCTACTACCCTTTCTATATCGCTGTTACATGGAATAGCCTCCCAGTGGGAGCAGTATCTACTACCTTTCTACATCACTGTTGGAATAGCCTCCCAGTGGGGGCATTATCTACAGACTGTCTCCACCAAGATGGTGGCGAACCGGGCGGCCCTGCCAATGATGTCAGCAGGGCGCAATCTCCACCACCCTGTACCCTGACTCCCTAGCAGTAATTGTGGCAGGCGTCGACTGTACCCTGACGTCCTGAGAAGAGGATCCTGCTGTACAGTTGACTGGATGCGGGTGGCCCAAAATGAGAAAGACAGCCACAGGCCCTCCATAACAAAAGAGTGAGAGAGTGGTAAGGTAGGGAAGCTGTGGCATTGGTAATATATTGTTGATATTGGCACTGTGGCACAGAAGGGGCACCACCAGGCACAGCATAGATTGGCACTGTGGCACAGGAGTGTCACCCAATTAATCAGTGACTCAGACCACTGCTAGAGATTGTCTGTGCAAGAGCAACGTTCAGCGTCCTTTATGGTCTGTGAGATGACACCAAATACTCCCGATAGGCATGACACGGATGGGGGGGGGGCACCAAAACACATCTTCGCCTGAGTAGACAAAAATGCTTGCACCGGCCCTGTGCACCACCCTCCAGGAACAGTCCATTATTATGAGATGGTAGGTCCCCCTAACTTTCCTACACAGAGCTGACCCTTCAACCCCTGACTTATGTTGGAGGCTATGTGGTGGCCATGGCACACAGGCCCATATGTGGTGGAGCTGCCCCAAGATCGTCAGGTACTGAGGGGCGGTGGGCGATTTGCTGGACCAAGTCTTCCAAACTCCTGTCCCATTGGACCCGTAGGTCTATTTGCCAAGCCGGTGTCAACCCTTTCCGTTAGCCAGAACCGCCTCATGTCTAAGATCCTTTAGGCAGCCAGGAAGGCAGTCGCAGAACAATGGCACTCCATCACACTGCTGCTACAATCGCGGATGTTCCAGATTCTGGACTATGTCCGCCTTATGGACGAGCTGTCGGCTATTATCGTCTACGCCTTACACTTAATTTAATAATACTGGCACAGTTTATTATTAACCCCTCCCAGGTCAGCATCAATTATTAATGGCACAGTTTATTATTAACCCCTCCCAGGCCAGCATACATATTACTGGCACAGCAGTTTACTATTAACCCCTCCCAGACCAGCATAAATTATTAATGGCACAGTTTAATAATTTATGCTGGCCTGGGAGAGGTTAATAATAAACTGTGCCATTAATAATGTATGCTGGCCTGGGAGGGGTTAATAATAAACTGTGCAATTAATATTTATGGGGGGGAGGGGGGTTATAAGCAAAGTCAGCGCTTCCTTCTGGTTATTCCTTTGTTGGATGGAAAACAATTCGATAGGCCTTCAGCGTTGGTCTGAGTAGCAAGAGTGCCTCCAAAAGAAAAAAATCATACAAAGCATAGAGTAGTAAAGCTTAACATGCATGTGTATGATGTAAATGAAAGAGTTTCACTCACATGATTCAGTGTCCTCAATCAGACACTCGATATGCAGGCCGCTGGCAGCTTGGGTAGGGAATGCCAGATTTCCCTTCTTTGTTGGTGGAGATGCAGGGCTTTGCAAAAACCTATAGCATAAGGGATCCCAGTGCCCAGTGCCTGTTCCCAGCAAAGTTTGTAGCAAGGTTTGAGCAGGCTGATGCTCTGGAAATGTAACCTCAGCAGCAGAGGAAAATGGAGAAAACGCTCACAGACACTGACTGAGGAAGCAGTGACATACCGCGAAACGCGTTTCGGTGTACTCTGCTGTTATGATTGATTTTATTTGATTCATTTAGGAATAAAACGTTGATCACATCTGTGAGCGTTTTCTCCATTTTCCTCTGCTGCTGAGGTTACATTTCCAGAGCATCAGCCTGCTCAAACCTTGCTACAAACTTTGCTGGGAACAGGCACTTGCCACTGGGATCCCTTATGCTATAGGTTTTTGAAAAGCCATGCATCTCCACCAACAAAGAAGGGAAATCTGGCATTCCCTACCCAAGCTGCCAGCGGCCTGCATATCGAGTGTCTGATTGAGGACACTGAATCATGTGAGTGAAACTCTTTCATTTACATCATACACATGCATGTTAAGCTTTACTACTCTATGCTTTATATGATTTTTTTCTTTTGGAGGCACTCTTGCTACTCAGACCAACGCTGAAGGCCTATCGAATTGTTTTCCATCCAACAAAGGAATAACCGGAAGGAAGCGCTGACTTTGCTCATAACCCCCCTCCCCCACATGAGACTTTGAGTGGTTTGGGATATACCACTACTTGTGAGCATAACCAGCTGCTGTATTCTGCTCACCTTATCGTATTACACAATCCGCATCGCAGCTTTGCACTTATGCACTTTTTATGATACAAATGGACTGATTTTAACTACTATTTTTTGCGCACAATCTCATGTGTTTTGTGACTTTTGCATAGTGAATTTTAACAGTGTTTATCATTATCCATAGAATCAACTACTCTAGTTGCGCTATCACTTGCTAAACACTGCACAGATGCACTTTTAAACGAACCGGTTTATGCTGCACATATTTTGCTAAGTTTGCACACCAGTTTGCAAGTTTTGCACATTTGCACATATAAGATTGCAAGTGGATACACTTGATGTTATGTATTGCTGCTACCTAACACTGCTGCTATAACTAATTTTACAGGGATTGTTTATGACATTTTGTTGTTTTAGCATTTCTATATATTGCACTTTATGCAACTTTGTTTGCTGCTTGATACTACTGTGTTTTATCACTGCTGCCAGAAATAGCATTTCCTCTCATAAAGAGCCACCAGGTGGCGCCATAGGTACAGACTTTCCCTTTCTTTACCATTAATATTTATGCTGGCCTGGGAGGGGTTAATAATAAACTGTGCCATTAATTATTGATATGCTGGGAGGGGGTTAATAAATTGTCTGCCCATGTCTGTTACGCTCTTACACAGTGCACATTCAGTTTGGTTTATTGCTGTGTTGCTCTGTTACGCTCTTACACAGTGCACATTCAGTGAGGTTTATTGCTGTGGTGCTCTGTTACGCTCTTACACAGTGCACATTCAGTTTGGTTTATTGCTGTGGAGCTCTGTGATATGCTCATACACACTGCACATTTCTATGAGTTTTATTGCTGTGGAGCTCTGTGATTCGCTCATACACAATGCACATTACTGTGAGTTTTATTTCTGTGCAGCTCTATAATGTGCAATGTGTCAGGATTGTACAGTATCTTCTAAAGTGTTTGGCAGTTTCCCATATTTTCCACAGGGACTTTCTGTGCCACGGCGCCGCCTTAGCTGCAATGAGTGGGTGATGGCTGCTGCAGCAGTGCAGTGGCCATCTGTAAGTATGGAGGGGGCACAATGGATCCCCCAATTCGCTGCTGGGTCCAAGTGGATTTTCAAAACGGTTATTTTTAGGAGATCAGAAATAAATTCTTTAGCAAAATAATGTACATGTGGGTGTTGAGTTGTAGGGGTTGGGGTTTTTATGGGTGTAGCCTCCTGTGGGTGCGGAACAAGGGGGCCCCATAACCTCCTATTGCCCAGGGGCCCCATTAGTTGTCAGTCCGCACCTGGGTCAGGGTCAAGGTTTACAATGCTTAAAACTGTTGAAATGGGTCACACATAATTTACAACGCTAAAATACAGTTGAAATGTCTATCGCATCATTTACACCGCTAAAATACAGTTTAACCCCAAACACAGTATTTCCCTGCATCATAAAATAAATCCCATGCAGGCGTTTACGATATAAAGAAACGTCATCGGTTTTCTGTACCACTTCACCTTCCGTAGATCGAGAGACAGGCGGAACAGGTTGATGGTGCCAGTGGTTATACCCGGAGAGTGCAGACAGTTGCACGAGCTTCTGATTGTCTGGAAGGGTTGACCAATCGCATTGCAGAGTCGGTTTCTCTCGGACGAGGGCGGCGTAAGCTCCGCCCAGGAACGCTGAGAAGGTGCTCGATTTCCATCGTGCGAGCCACCCCGTCACGTGACACGGGCTTGTTCCGGACTTTACCGAGTGCTGCCGAACATTGCTCCGACCGCCGTGCAAGCGCTTCCGAAGCTGCGCAGTGAGCAGGAGTGGCCGTACAGTGAGCGCTTCCCGGAGCTGCCTTGACGGACGAAACCCGGCCGGCGTATTACAGGCACGGAGGGAGGCCGTGAGCTGCCCCCGGAGCGGGACACAGGGAGAGCAGGAGGGAGGCGCGGGGGACATCCAGCACCATGATCAAACTCTTCTCCCTCAAGCAACAGAAGAAAGAGGAGGAATCGGCCGGAGGCACCAAAGGGAGCAGCAAGAAGGCCTCAGCAGCACAGCTCCGCATCCAGAAAGGTAACGCCGGCTGCGGGCAACGACATAGAACTGCTTCTACTGCCCTATTGTATCTCCGAGGCCCTGAGACCCCCCCCCCCACATCCCCTCCATGTGCCAGAGTGGGGCGCCGCCACCTCCGCTTCATCCTCCGCTTCTTGGATACCGTATTGTACAGCCCTGTATCTTCCACCCCAATGCCCAGCCACTGGGGGGCGCCACTGAGGCCTTCCTCTAACCCTGCTATGGCTGGAGGTGCTGGGCCGCAAGGGCTCCCCAAGACATCAGGAGCTTTTATACTTTGCTGAGGGGGGCTAGCGTGAATCCCCAGGATAGAATAAACATTTCTCGTGTTTTCGTGTACTGTACCTGAATAGGGCTGTCAGATCTGCCTCATTTTTCTGGCCACATATAACTTATTCATGCTGATGGGCAGTGCATGAAAAAAAAATGCAACCCCCAGCATGTAGAATTCGTAAGCTGTAGGAATCATAGGTGACGAATCCTGGTTAGGAAATAGATTTTCCTCCTGATACACACAAGATGGACATAGTGCAGGGCAGCTCCCTTCCTGTGCTCTTCTTCTGCATGAAATCATAATGGGTGCCCAGGAAAACATGGCCGACCTGGCAACCCTATAACGACTCGGCATGAAAAACAGGCATTTTTCTCAACTGGATCCAGTTATTCCGAATACTGTGACTTTTGCTCTCCTGACCTAAACATGTGACTTACCGGCCCGCCAGGTCCCTGCACCGATTTCGCATGAGTCCACGCAGAGACTGAGCTGGAGAGTAAAGCACATTCACTCAGGCAGGTCAGGAGGCAGAAGTCTCAGGGATCTCAAACTCTGCCCCTCCAGATGTTTCAGATTTACACCTCCTGTTTATTGTATTCAAAGAATTCTAGGAATCATAAGAAGCAGTAAATATTGGGGGGGGGGGCAGCAGAGTGTGAGATCTGCTGTAGAGCAGCTCACTAATGTTAGGGAGAAAGCGGTGTGGATACTATTTTAACAAGTTTTATTTTGATTGGGTTGAACCTGAGACTAGAGTTCTCATGACTGCTCTCCTCCCTTAACCATTCAACCTCGCTCACAACCCGCCTGCAACAGATGACCGCGATCATCCCCTGGGAAAAGACACGGGTCGGAGGAGGGCCAGAAAGCCACGGGGTGTGTTATGCCAATGTGTGACGTATAAGCCCGCTTGCAGCCTCTATGTCATAGTGAGCCCTGTGGCTCAAAAGGGTTAAAATAGAAGTTTAGAACATCTACCTTGTCCCTGACAACATACATGACACCATCCTGTACATTGATCCCATTGAGACTGAAATTGAGTTGACGTATTGGTTGTCCAGAATAGGGATAGACGATATCATTTTTTCAGGGCCTATACCGACTATCGGCAGCTTTTCTGACCGATAGCCGATATTTGGTGCCGATTATTCTGTAAATATAAAGTTGTGAAAAAAACAGCACAAATCTGACATTATACCATGAACTCGATGTGTTTAACATTGCATCACGTCCACGTCATTTATTCAACTTAATAAGAATTTTTTTTTTTTTTTTTTATTTAAGCTTTTATTTTTACAAACAATGAGACCATGTCTTTTGACTTTCTTAAATATCCCACATATGACCCTGTATGTAAGGGGTTCAGCAACCTTGGCCCTCCAAAACATGTGGGGCAATATTACAAAGTTGTTGCTAACTTAACCAGAGCTGTTGTAAACTTAACCCCATAGACTATAATGGCTCTGGTAAGTTTACAACCGCTCTGGTTAAGTTAGCACTGACTTTGTAATATTGCCCCACATGTTTTGGAATTACATCTGCCATGATAGTCAGCTTCTCATTGGGGTCTTGGAGCCTCATGGGAAATGCAGTTCCAAAACATCTGGAGGTCCCAGGTTGCTGACCCCTGTTGTAGGAAATAGACCCTGCATCTCAAACGCCTTCAAACACGCGCTAGTTACCCCTTTACTAAAGAAACCATCCCTAGATCCCAACTCTCCATCCAACTACCGTCCTGTATCCCTGCTTCCCTTTACCTCTAAGCTCTTAGAAAAACTAGTCTTCAACCGCCTCTCCATCTTCCTGTCCTCCAATTCCCTACTTGACCCCCTGCAATCTGGCTTCCGTCCCCTACACTCAACTGAAACTGCCCTCACCAAAGTCACCAACGACCTCCTAACTGCTAAAAAACACGGCCACTATTCTATTCTCATCCTGCTTGACCTCTCGGCTGCTTTTGACACTGTTGACCACCCCCTCCTTCTACTGACCCTCAACTCTCTGGGTCTCGGTGACACTGCACTTGCTTGGATTGACTCCTATTTATCCAACAGGTCCTTCTGTGTGTCCTTTGCTGGTAACTCCTCCTCCTCATTGCCTCTATCTGTTGGTGTACCTCAAGGCTCTGTCCTTGGTCCTCTGCTCTTTTCCATCTACACCTCCTCCCTGGGCAAAATCATCAACAGCTTTGGCTTTAATTACCACCTCTACGCTGATGACACTCAGATCTACCTCTGATCTCTCTCCCCCTGTCCTTTCCAAAGTCAGTGACTGTTTATCTGGCATCTCCTCCTGGATGGCCTCCCACCACCTAAAGATCAACATGTCAAAGACTGAGCTCCTACTTATTCCTCCTCTAATGCCGCCCCACCTCCTGACTTCTCGATCACGTGGAGGGTATCACCATCTCCCCATCAAACCAAGTTCGCTGTCTTGGAGTTACACTTGACTCTGCTCTTTCCTTCATCCCCCACATCAAGTCTCTTTCCTCCTCCTGCCGATACCAACTGCGTAATATTTACAGAATTCGGCCATTTCTTACCGCTGTCGCCACAAAACAACTCATACACGCCCTGGTAATCTCCCGACTCGACTATTGCAATAATCTCTTATCTGGCCTCCCTCTGTCCCACCTCTCCCCCCTACAATCCATCCTGAACGCCTCCGCCAGGCTAATTCACCTCACCCGCCGCTCTGTCTCTGCCGCTCCCCTCTGCGAGTCCCTTCACTGGCTCCCCATCCACTGCAGAATTAAGTTCAAAATCCTTATCCTTACCTACAAAAGCCTCACTAACTCAGCTCCCCACTACCTGTCCTCACTAATCACCAAATACACCCCAGCCCGCTCCCTAAGGTCAAACAGTGACCTGCGCCTAGCTTCTCCCCGCATCACCTCTTCCCATGATAGACTGCAGGATTTCTCACGCGCCCCCACTCTCTGGAACGCTCTCCCTCGTACTGTCAGACTTTCCCCTAACTTCTCTTCCTTCAAACGCTCCCTTAAAACATTCCTATTTAGGGAAGCCTACCACCCAACTCACTGACGCAACCATCAATCACTCTCACCTTACAGTCCTCTCCTCCTGTTTCCAACCCCAACCCTCCCAGATTGTGAGTTCCTACGGGAATAGGCCCCTCATCTCCTCCTGTACTGTTTGTCAAATGTTGTTCAATGTATTGTAACCCTGTCTATACTGTGCTTATTGTACAGCGCTGCGGAATATGCTGGCGCTTTATAAATAAAGAATAATAATAATAATAATAATAAATCTGTGTAGGGAATTCCCTGCCAGATGGGACGGAAGCCCCATTTCTGTTGTCATCACACTCATGCGCTTTACAGTCAGTGAGCAGGGGTCGTTCTGCAGTGAGGGCTCACAGCCTGATGTGGGAGAAGCCCCGGATTCGCACAGTTCTGTGGGATCTTACGTGTCGCAACTGCAGTGCGCCAACTTGTCAAATTAACGGCAATATCAGCAAATAAAATGTCGATTTCAGATATCAGTAATTTTCTGAATATCGGCAGCTGATAATCGGCAAAATCGATATATCGGCCTATCCCTAGTCCAGAAGCACTGTTCTCAGCACCTTGCATCACATTGTCATGCTTTGTCTCCCCGTCTCTATGTTGAAGAGACACTTAGCACTAAACAATCCCCCCTCCAAAAAAAAGAATTAAAATTGCAAGTATTAAATATTGCCCTCCTTCACATTTTTCCCTTCACTGCTGAGCCGTTTCACTTCAGTGTGCTGAGCTAATTTCGGCCGTTTTGCGCTAATGTTTAACGCCAGGTGGGTGGTGCCCGGCGGGAGGGGGTTAACCAGGTGCCGCAGCAGGCCTCTCCTTCGGCCTGCTGATGCATGATGTGCGTCACTGGCTGCAGGGGGACAGCCTGAGTTTAGGCCTCTCGCAGCAGCCAGCGGTGCGTGCTGACTGCTGGTGGGGCCTAGGCAGCCCATAGAAGTCAACGGGGCGTACTAGTTCTAGCCCCGCGTCTTCAAAGCCCATCTGCTGCAGCGACGGCATGGTATGCCCTGCGACGGGAAAGAGATAAACGTGTTTTGAAGTCTGGATTTATTTTAGGACACAGACAAATTATATATCCCCTTTTACAGCAGACTCGGGTGATTCAAAATCTATGTGCTGTTCAGTCAGAATGCTATAACAAAAAATCTCATTGTAAATTTCCAATCAGATTTCATTCATTTGCAACTTGTAAATTTATTTTTCAACATTTTATCATCCAAACCTTTTATATATTCTATGGGTTAGATATATGGAGGACCCGTTACTCCACCCCCCCCCCAAAATGAAATTTTCACTAACTGTAAAAAAAAATAATAATTTTGCTTGTATTTTGGCGAATGCGTTTTATGAAAAATATGACTGTATAGAACACTGAACCTGCTACTGTAATGACAGCAGCATTGTTCATATTAAATGGGAAAAATCGACAATTTCACAGCCTTGGGGGGGGGGGTATATTTTTGCTGTTTCATTTTTAAATAAATATATTTTACGTGGTCATGTTTCGGTATCATTGGAAAGGCCAGACTCCGGTATTTCAATTCAAATGACACCTCAATTGACCAAGTGGGGTATAAATAAAAGCATTACGGGGGTCCAAAGTCCCCCAGCCTCTCCTTGTGGATTGTGTTTTAGATGAAATAATGCGTACTAACTATGGCTGCAACTAACTTATTTTCATAATCGATTAATTGGCAGATTTATTTTTTCGATTTGAATCGGTTAAAAGAAAAATACATTAATACATTTTGTTTTTTGTTTCGTTAAAAAGAACATTATGTAAAAAAATCAACTCTTGCCTCCCCTCTTTCTCATAAGCAATTTGCGTACATACGCAAATTGCATACTTTTAGCACACAAGGCACACGAGCACCTAGTCACAGTGATGGATTGATGCTGCGTAAGCAGCTTAAGCTCATGTCTGCTTTTTCCCCAAATGAAAGCTGCTACGAGTGCTCAGGTACACATGTCAGCAGGAAAGCAGGGTGAGAAGAGGGAGCACTTATTGAGTCCCTTTTACAATAATTTCATGAACAAACTAAGCAGGTGGAGGTGGGAGTGCGTTTGGGAAGGACTTGAAACAAGTTTGGCCAAAAGACTGGCCCAGACCAAAGGGAGAGCATGGCAGCTCTAGACCAAAGACGGTGTGACAGGCAGGTTGAGATGGTGGCACAGGACTCCATATTCAAGTAAGCATAAAACACCAGCGGTACAGTGTCCATAGCCAGTGGCAGTATCCCAGGGTTTGTGCTATAGCGCTTCTGTAGTTGTTAACTGAAGAAAAACAAACTGGTTATGTCTGACACAATCTTAGAACTAAATCATACAGAATAAAGCACCCGGCATGTCTTCTCCAATTAGCTCTGAAGCAGAATCTGAGGTTATAGCGTTTTGACTCAGTCTGACTCTAAACAGTGTGTGCTGTACATGAATCGAAGAATCGATAATGAAAATAGTTGTCAACTATTCTCATTATCGATTACTTGTCAATTCTTCGATTTAGTTGTTTCAGCCCTAGTAATAACGCACTATGGCATTACTTCAAACTTGCTCACAGCGTGGGGGGGTGAATTAGTGCAGCGGCATTGTTTGCGTTACTAGCGAATGACGCTGCTGTAGAACAGAGAAAAAAATAAAGTTAGACAATTCCCCCCCCCCTTTTTTAAATAAAATATATAACATGTTATGTGGTCACGTTTGGTTTCATTGGAAAGGCCAAACTCCCACCTTTCCAATGACACCTTCCATGCCCTTATGTGGAGTACAAAATAGCGATGCATGCGGACCAAAGCACCTCCGGGGATTCCTCGCAGCGGCTTAAGTTCTCTATGGAACAATGTGTAATAACGCATTGTGCCATCATCTCCACACTTGCTGTTACCACGGGAATTGAGAGTTATTACAGCAATATTATTCACTGTATTACTGAATAGTGAACAATAATGCTGCTTTTGGGGAACTTCTTTTTACATTTTTTACATATGTACTGGTCATATTTGGTATCATTGGAAAGGCCAACATCTTGCTTTTCCAGTGACCTCTAATTTGACGATTCAGGTATCTAGAAATTAGGGATGCACCGATACCACTTTTTTAAGACAGAGTTCGAGTACCGATACTTTTTAAAAGTACTCACCGATACCGAGTACCGATACTTTTATTTAATGTCATGTGACGCTTTCCAATAGGAACAGACCTCATAAAAATTTATGAGATTGACCGCAGGTCTCATGGACTTGCCCCCAGGTCTCATGGACTTGCCCCCAGGTCTCATGGACTTGCCCCCAGGTCTCATGGATTTGCCCCCAGCTCACATGGATTTGCCCCCAGGTCTCATGGATTTGCCCCCAGGTCTCATGGATTTGCCCCCAGGTCTCATGGAATTTGCCCCCAGGTCTCATGGATTTGCCCCCAGGTCTCATGGATTTTGCCCCCAGGTCTCATGGATTTTGCCCCCAGGTCTCATGGATTTTGCCCCCAGGTCTCATGGATTTTGCCCCCAGGTCTCATGATTTTGCCCCCAGGTCTCATGGATTTTGCCCCCAGGTCTCATGGATTTTGCCCCCAGGTCTCATGGATTTTGCCCCCAGGTCTCATGGATTTTGCCCCCAGGTCTCATGGATTTTGCCCCCAGGTCTCATGGATTTTGCCCCCAGGTCTCATGGATTTTGCCCCCAGGTCTCATGGATTTACCCCCAGCTCGAACGCTGGCCGTGTGCATGTAAAGCACGCGGCCAGCGTTCCCCTCCGGCGCGCCAAATACTCACCCTTCCTGAAGTTCCGGTCGCTGGGCAGTGATGCGGTCACGTGGCCGCCGGGCACATCTGTGACGCTGCCTCCAGCCGAGAGGCAGCGTCACAGGAGCGCCCAGTGGCCGCGGGAACGCATCACTGCCCAGCGACCGGAACTTCAGGAAGGGTGAGTATTTGGCGCGCCGGAGGGGAACGCTGGCCGCGTGCTTTACATGCACGTGGCCAGCTTCCCCAGCCCTGCTGATACCGGCAAGCCAGCCCAGCGCCGGCTTCCGGTATCGGCGGGATGTATCGGGCCGTTTGCACGAGTAACAAGTACTAGTGCAAACGGCAATATCGGCCCCGATACCGATACTAGTATCGGTATCGGTGCATCTCTACTAGAAATACATGGGTCCAAAGGACCCCTGCATCGCCTGTATAGGGATTCCCCTGCCAGGCAGGGGAACACCCTTTTTCTGACATCATTGTGCATGTGCGAGATAAAGCAGGGTATGGGGGGCAGTCTCACGGCAAGGATAGACATCAAAGATGTCAGCCCACTGTGATTGAAGCCCCAGTTCGGCTGCAGATCAGTGCCGAGCTAGAGCACCGCGAAGATGTGTGTGGAGCATACTCAGTGCAGGGGAGCGAAACTGGAGGAGACTCCACGCATGTCCTTCACGCTCAAGTGGTTAAAGCAGGACTATCAAATTCCGGGCCCCATGAAGTTTTTGAACTACAACTCCCATAATTCCCTTCCATCTATTGCATTGAAGGAATTCTGGGAATTGTAGGTATCCACATCTGACGGGGGCCGTGAGTTTGACAGCCTTGACTTAACCCCTTGCCGCGGGGCCTACTAGTACGCCCTGCTTACCAGTGTAAGGATATAGTCACCCAGCACGCAGACAAAACCCAGCAAGGCAAGGAAAACCCTAATCTGAGAAGCTGGTCCTTAGAATGGGCAGGTACTAATCTAAAGAAGGTAAACAATGCATAAAAGTACAGATCAGGGACAGGAGAGTTATCGTAGTAATACTAAGCCAGGGGTCGGTACACGAGATCAACATATGCCAAGGGATAAACACAGAAATCACAGTCAAATATACAAGCCAGAAAATCAATATGCAGAAGCTATAGACACGCGCTGAACGATAGGATAAACCACGACCTGGTTCAGAGCAGTCAGTGACTGATATTTAACCACTTCTCTGCGGAGGACGTGCTCAGCGCGTCCTCCCACAGGAAGGATTGGCTGCGGAGGACGCGCTCAGCGCGTCCTCCCTTCGCAGACAGCGATCGGCTGTATTCCGGCCGATCGCTGTGCCCCCCTGGTGCGGGCTGACATCCTTGATGTCAGCCCGGCACTCCGGGACCGCCGTGGGCACAATAGATGTCATCACGGCGGCACGATGACATCTATTTCAGGCGCCCCCCGCGTGTGCCGAGGAGGTGCCTGAAAGGGAGGGGGGAGGTCCTCTCTCCCTCCCGATCGCCGGGGACCTGAGCTTAATGTCGGGCACCGTTTGGAAGGGCACAGCCTGCCCTTCCAAACGGGACCTGGCATTAACCCCATAGGGGCCGGATCACGGTTCGGCACTGAAAAGCGCCGGTTCGTTATCCTTTCCCGGAGCTGGCCAACATGTTGGCCAAGCCTCCGGGAACTCCCCCTGAGGACTGGCGTCATCGTGCATAGCACGATGACGCCAGTCCTGGAGTTAACCCCTAGCTGCCAGCAATGGTGGAGATAGGGGATTCATTGGAACCCCCATCTCACAATCCGTGGCAGCTAGGGGTTAATGTTTGATATCGTTGGACCGGCCAGAGCATGGCCTTTCCAACGGTACCAAACATGACCATGTAAAAAATATAATAAATAAACAAGTTTGTTTGGTTAATGGACCAATATTGTTCCCATTTAATTTATAATGTGAACAATGATGCTGCACTAATGATTTTTGTATGGGGTGCGTTTGTTAAAAATAGCGCAATTTTTCCCCAAAAAAATTTAACGAGACCCCATTTCTAATTTATTTAACAAGCGCACCCCATAGAAAATATAACCGCAAACGATCGCATGTTAAAATGTGAAAAAAAAACACTTTACACATTGTAAATTATTGAAAATTCAAATTTTATTGCATATTTTGTTTTATAATATACAGACAGGACATAACGTTTACAAATAATAATGACATATTATGAATCTGCCGAGTCTGCTGGAAAGAACAATATATAATATGTCTGGGTCATATACTAGAATAAGGCTTCAAAAGTTAAACGCGGTTAAACAACATGATGAGCAATCCGGTAAAAATTACCTCAGCACAGAGGCGGGAAATGCCTCAGCAGCGAAAGGGTTAAAGGCATTGGTCTCTAATCAGGTGTAGCTACAAAGTGGCCTGATTGATAGACTAGCGCCCTCTCTGTTGGGGAGACTGCACTGCAGGGGCACCAGCAGGCATGACAACCAGCTGCTGCGGCCTGCCTGAGCAGCTGACGTATGTCATTGGCTGCAGGGGGACGGCCTGATTTCAGGCCGCCCAGCGACAGCCAATGGCAGGCGCAGGCTGGTGGGCGGGAACCTTGAGGCCCATTAAAGCTAGCGGGGTGTGCTATGCTGCCCCATGGCTTCACGGCCTACCTGCCGTGGGAAGAGGTTAGAGTTTTAAAGGATACTCTTATCTCCTGCTTGAGGGACTACATCTGCTTCAGCTGACCTGTTTCCTTCCTGAAGGTGGAATGCTTACTCGAGTGCTCAGCCAATCGGATGCCTCTCAATGGTTCTGCGTTGAGAGACATTGGCTGGTCTGTAATGCCCCAGCTGTGTTTTGCTGATCAACCAGAAGGCTTTCAAGTGCAAGCTGATTGACAACCTACCAGCTGGTGAAGGCACAAAACGTAACTGAATCTTGAAGGTCTCAGATAGAAACTGCTTTCCATTCATGTTAGTCAGGTACAGCAGTAAATCTAAAAGCCGGGGGCGTATTTAGGCTTGATGCTGCCTTAGGCACTCCAAATCCTGCTGACTTCCCACATATCAAGTAAATATGAAATAAGGAAGTAAACATGAAATTAAGGTTGTCACAGCCTGTCAGGGCAATTTATGTTAAAGTACCTTATTTACACAGATTTCTGTGAACATTTTATTATAATTAGGCCTGCAACTAACAATTATTTTCAGAATCGATTTTAGTTGACTTTTTTTTTCCCTCGATGAAAAAAAATCTTAAAAGGAACATTATTTAACCCCTTCACTGCTGACCCATTTTCACGTCTGTGTGCTGAGCTCATTTTTACTGCTTTTGCTCAACATGTTTAAACGCGATTTGAAGTCACATTTTATTATACGACCCAGACATATTATACATCGTTCTTTTCGGCAGGTTCATAACAAAAAATGCAGTAAAATTAGAATTTTAAATCCTCTACAGCGTGTAAAGTGTTGTTTTTTTTTCACATTTTATAATCTGAGCCTTTTTGCGGTTATATTTTCTAGGGCAGGGGTCAGCAAACTTGGCTCCCTGATGTTTTGGGAACTACATTTCCCACGTGGCTCGGTCAGCCTAATCGGTGACTGAGCATCATGGGAGATGTAGTTCCCAAAACATCAGGGAGCCAAGTTTGCTGACCCCTGTTCTAGGGTATGCACTTTTTAAAAAAAATTAGAAATGGGGAGTCATTAAATTTTTTGGTGGGAATTGCGTGATTTTTAGCACACCCCCATAGAAAAAAATTGTTAGTGCAGCATCATCGGTCACATTATAATTGAAATGGGAACAATATTGCTGCATGAATAAAACACAGACAAAAAAATACACAACACGTTTTTATTTATTTTATTTTTGCATGCTCTGGTCTTTCAAATGGCACCAACCATGACCCTCTAGCTGCTATCGTTCGGGAGATAGGGGGTTCAAAGGAACCCCCTATCTCCACCATGGGATTTCCTTGGGAAATCCCCGGGCAGCTAGGGGTTCCCCGGCTATAGCGTGATGACGAGGGCGGACCCGGAGGTGGAGCTGCCAACCAAGATTGCGGCCCCACTGGAGCTTGGCCGTGATCTGGCACTGAATGTTGCCAAAGCGCGGCCCGGTACCTCCAAAGTCAGGCACCACTTAAAAGGGGATACTCTCCCTTTTTTAAGCAGTGCCTGCCTTCTCCCTCTAGGTTCTCTCGATCGGGAGGGAGAGGGATCCAAAAGGATCCTCTCCCCCTCTCTTCAGGCGGTCTCCCGGCTTTGCCGGGTGGTCGCCTGCAAATTACGTCATCACGTCCAACGCAATCACTTAATTTACTTCGGAAGGGCCTTAAAAGCAGTGTCTGACTTCAATGAAGTCAGAACGCCGTGGGACCCCGAAGGTGAGTATCTCTCCTGGGCTCCCGCTAGCGGATGACGTGTGGGGAACGTCCTCCACATACAGTGGGAGTCTGAGGACGTTCCCCTCAAGTTGTCCGCCGTGAAGGGGTTAAACTCAACCCCAGCCTCCCCCCTTTTTTCGTAAGCAAGTTATGCAGTGTTCATATGTACATATGCAAATTGCGTACACAAGGTCAGAATGATGGATTGATGTTGCGTGCGCAGCTCAGCTTTTGGAACTACATTCCCCATAAGTCTGTACCAACCCAATGAGTAACTGAGCATCATGTTAGTGTCAAAACATCTGGAGGGCCAGGGTTGCTGATCCATGGTTTAGAGCATGGCAGTCAAACAGTGGTCCTCCAGATGCCGATGTCCTACAAATCCCAGGACTCTTTATAATAGATGGGAGGGAATAATGGGAGCTGTAGTTTCAGAAACACGGGGGGGGGGGAACGGGATGTAGTTTGACAGCCCTGTGTAGAGACTCCTCGTTGGGTGTCTTATTGCTTTGCAGCTCTGTTATACAATTGTGCAATCAAATCTATTGAACCAAACCTCTGAAAGAAGGGACATTTTTAAAAGCTGCCTCTCCAATCTGCCCCCTCAGCCCCCCCCCCCCATTCATCCCAGTTTGTCTTAAGCAAGAATACACGCCTGCCTAAAGTTTTTTTACGTAGCCTCCTGGTGTTGCATGGACCACAATACCTGTACTGGTTTGAGAGGAATGCAACCTTCTTAAACACACACATGCTTACCAACATGACAATTTAATCTATATTACAGTCATCAGTAAATTTGGGGGGCAGTTCATCAGCTCGGGCTCCCTTCCCTGTTGTGTAGCGTGCAACGATTTTTATGCTATTTGGATTCTGCCCCTGCTGAGCAGCTTCCAGGCTAGCCTTCAGCAATACACAGCTTTATGCATTGCTGGCCAGCCAGTGCTTTTTTTTTTTTTTATGCAGGAGCATCAGATTGACTGACATCCTTCTCCTTCCATTGACAAAGTGGAGGATTGTCAAGGGAGGAACCAGTGCTCCACCAAAGGTGAGCTTTAAACTTCATAGTTTCTTTCATAGGCTGAAAAAGACATGCGTCCATCGGGTTCAGCCTTTCACACATCCCCTACTGCTGTTGACTTCTAATTTAAGTGGTCAAATAGGGGCTCTGTATCCCTCTAAGTCGGGGCCTGACAAATTTGCTTGAATCTAGGAGCCAGCTACAAAAGTTATGAGCCAGTTTTCACTTCAGACTAACAAAGCTTTACTTTCAACAACTAAAGCTACACAATCCTTTTTTTTTTTTTTTTTTTTTTTTAGTACGAATACCAATATTCTTTTTGCCTGGTACTCACCGATACTTTTATTTAATGTCACGTGATGCTTTCCAATAAAGTTTTTGCTGAAAGCCTGTCTAATTTATGATCGTATTGAAATGTATGGCCAGGCAGCCTATGCGCACACTGACACACAACAGACCTCATATATAAATATATACACCTGGGCTGGATATATTATTTACATTAACCACTTGGCTGCTAAGGACGCGCTCAGCTCGTCCTGCCAAGTGCACCTCCTGTGCTACGGACGCACTGAGTGCATCCTAGCACAGGAGGCAGAAAACTGCCGGGATTCCGGCCAATTGCTGGCCCCCCCGGTGCGGGCTGACATCTTGGATGTCAGCCCAGCAATCCGGGACCCCGGCGGGGACATTGGATGTCATCGTGACGGAGCGATGACACCTAATTCAGGCACCCCCCCCCCCCCCCGCGCGTGCGGAGGAGGCACCTGAAAGGGAGGGGGGGGGGAGGTCCTTCGGACCTCTCTCCCTCCCGATCGCCGGGGGCCACAGGGTTAAGGCAGGCACCGTTTGGAAGGGCACAGCCTGCCCTTGCAAACGGTGTCTGACATTAACCCCTGGGGAGCCGGATCACGATTCGGCACCAAAAAGCGCCGGATCTTTATCCTCTCCCGGAGCTGGCCGACATCTTGGATGTCCTGGAGTTAACCCCTAGCTGCCAGCAATGGTGGAGATAGGGGGTTCATTGAACCTCCTATCTCAAGATCCGTGGCAGCTAGGGGTTAATATTTGATATTGTTGGATCGGCCAGAGCATGGCCTTTCCAACGATACCAAACATGACCATGTAAACAGTTTTAAAATAAATATTTAAAACAAATTATAAAAAAAAAATTATATTTTTTTTTGCCTACACTTCTAGGCTCAAAAGTAGCCAAAAGACCACATTCAGAAAAAGCACCAGGTAACAAAGTGATAAATAGAAGCAGCTAAAATCATAATTTGAGTCAGCACAAACCAACTCCCAGATGCAGAGGCAAGGTTCCCAACGTTTCGGCGAAGATTCGCCTTTATCAAGGTATACCTTGATAAAAGGCGAATCCTCGCTGAAACGTTGGCTCCTACCTTTTGTAGCTGGCTCCTAGATTCAAAGCCAATTTGTCAAGCCCTGTCTTACACACATTTTCAACCTTCTGGCTCATTCCCCTCTCCTTTTTCAAGCATTCCACTATCACACCCATTCTCAAGAAACCCTCCCTCGACCCACATTCTCCTGAAAACTACCGTCCAGTTTCACTACTTCCACTAGCATCAAAATTGCTAGAAAGACTAGTCTACGACCGCTTTAACTCTCTTCCTATCCTGTAACTCCTTGCTTGACCCACTGCAATCTGGCTTTCGTGCTCAACATTCAACAGAAACTGCTCTCACAAAGGTTACTAATGCCTCCTCTCTGCTAAATGCAATGGCCACTACTCCATACTGACCTCTCAGCTGCCTTCGATACAGTCGACCATCCCCTCCTCATAGAGACCCTTTTCTCTCTTGGTCTCTGATACCACTCTCTCCTGGCTAAAATCGTACCTCTCCAACAGATCCTTCTCAGTATCCCTTGCTGGCAATTCCTCCTCTTCAATGCCTCTGTCAGTCGGTGTACCTCAAGGCTCAGTCCTAGGTCCTCTGCTCTTCTCCATCTATACCTCCTCACTGGGTAAACTCATCACCAGCTATGGCTTAAATTATCACCTATACGCTGATGACACTCAGATCTACCTCTCCACTCCCGATCTCTCCCCCTCCATTCTCTCTCAGGTCAGTGATTGTCTGGTGTCTCTGCCTGGATGGCCGCTCACTACCTGAAGATCAACATGTCCAAGACCGACCTTCTTATTCCCCCCTCTAACTCCAATTTCTGACTTCTCCATAATTGTTGACGGTATCACTATCCTTCCTTCTGCACAAGTCCGTTGCCTCGGAGTGACACTTGACTCCAGTCATTCCTTCAGCCCCTACATCCAATCACTCATCATCTTGCCGCAATCACCTCTGTAACATTGCCAAAATTCGTCCATTTCTGACTAACACCACCAAACAATTTATCCACTCGCTTGTTATCTTCCGCCTAGACTACTGCAACAACCTCCTGACTGGCCTTTCTATCTCCCGCCTCTCCCCCCTGCAGTCCATCCTAAACACATCAGCCCGGCTTATCCATCTCACCCGTCGCTCTGTCTCTGGTGCTCCATTCTTTGAATCCCTGCACTGGCTCCCCATCCACAGCAGAATCAAATTCAAACTACTCACCTTGACCTACAAAACCCTCACTAACACCGCCCCTCACTACCTGTCCTCACTAATCACCAAATACACCCCAGCCCGTCCCCTACGATCCAACAATGACCTGCGCCTGGCATCCTCCATCATTACCTCTTCACATGCCAGATTGCAGGAGTTTTCTCGTGCGGCGCCGACCCTATGGAACGCGCTTCCTCGCAATATCAGACTGTCCCCAAATCTGGCTTCATTTAAACGCTCCCTAAAGACCCTTCTGTTTAGGGAAGCCTACCACCCGGCTCCGTAACAAGACATCCGACCGACCCAAAAACAGTCCTCACCTCTCCCTGCATTAGCTCCATCACTGCAGTCCCCCCCTCCTGTTTCTAATCCCCTCACCATCTAGATTGTAAATTTCCACGGGAATAGGGTCCTCATGTATCTGCTGGCAGGAATACCTACCTGCCTCCTGTATGTATTGTAGAATTGTCCTGTCTTTACTCATTACACCTTGTACAGCGCTGCGGAATGTGTTGGCGCTTAATAAATAATAATTTCAGAATCCATATCATTTTTTCATGGCCGATACCGATACAGATTATCGGCAGCTTTTCTGGCCGATAGCCGATATTTGGTGCCGATATTCTGTAAATTGAAAGTTCTGAAAAAAAACAGCACAAATCTGACTATGCCATGAACTCAATGGCCTAAACCAGTGGTCCCCAACCCAGGCCCTCAGGGCCCACTAACAGGCCAGGTTTGCCAGATATCTGAAGCACAGAACAGGTGTTATGATTTGCTGCTCAGTGATTGCAGGATTCAGTCTGCATTTCCCCAAGGTGATCTGCAAAATCTGGCCTGTTAGTGGGCCCTGAGGGCCTGGGTTGGGGACCACTGGCCTAAACAACAATCTTCGTGCAAACGTTTCCACCGGTGCAAAAAAACATTTAACGCGAGGGGCAAAACCCTTTACGCCGAATGCCATATTACATAGTCAGCGCAACAAACGCACATAATCGTCTACCGCGGGTGAACTTGCAAACCCTGCGTGAGCTTACTGTACGTCGTGCGATCTATACTTAACATTGTGAGCGCAAATGCCTTTGTGCGCTGGTACGCGGATGGTATTACAATCTATGCGCAGTTTGTAACGCACAGCATTTGCGCGTATAATTTTAGCAACTCCTAAAAGCTGAAACGTCCTGGCCGAAACCAAATACACCAGCCAAAAAAAAAATGCAGCAAAGTATAGTTACACATTCCACTCATACCCAAACAAATAAAATGGAGAAGTTGTGCGTGCATGTATTATTGCTGCAGCATATATGCTGACTTGTGGTTGTGGTTCTTAATTCTGATTGGCTGAATTGCGTGAAAAAAAATTACAGCACACTGATTTCTGCACGCAACGGTGAGCATTTGGGCACTTCCGGTTTATGTGCGTTATTGGTCGGATCAAAAACGCGCGAGGATTGTAATTCCAGCGGTGATTTGCGCACGCAAACGTTTAACGCTTGGTGCAAAACTTCACGCTTTGCGCGAGCGTTTTTGCGCAAAGATTGTAATATAGCCCAATGTGTTTATCATGTAAACATTGCACCACGTCCACTTCATTTATTCAATTTAATAAGAATTTTTATTTTACTTAATCTTTTATTTTTTACAAACAATCAGACCATGTCTTTGGCTTTCTTACAGGATCATATGATGGCTCTTTATGTAAGGGGTCCAGCAACCTTGGCCCTCCAAGGGTTATATTACAAAGTTATATTACAGCTCTGGTCAAGCAGTCACTTTGTAATATTGCCCCACGTTTTGGAATTACATCTGCTATGATGCTCATCTTCTCATTAGGTTCTTGGAGCCTCATGAGAAATCCAGTTCCAAAACATCTGGAGGTCCTAGGTTGCTGGACCCTGCTGTAGGAAATAGACCCTGCATCTCCTGTATAAGGAATTCCCTGCCAGATGGGATGGAAGCCCCATTTCTGGTGCCATCACGCTCATGCACAATACGGTCAGTGAGCAGGGGTCATTCTGCAGTGAGGGCTTACAGCCTGATGTGGGAGAAGCCCCAGATTCGCACAGTTCTGTGGGATCTTGCGTGTCGCAGCTGCAGTGAGCAAACTTGTCCAAATATCGTCAATATCGGCAAATAAAATGCCGATACCGATATCAGTAATTTTCTGAATATCGGCGCCGATATCCCTAATTCTGATGCTTGGAGGAAGGAGATCACTGCTGGAGGGCCATGGTCAACTTCCTGCAGCAGCTCCCAGCTTGTGAGTGCTGTGCAGTGTTTAGTCACAGACATGCTGCCCAGAGACGGCAAGATTCCTGGCAGCATGTCATGTTGGGGCTGTCTAGAGGTCCCCAGTGTGCGCCGCAGTCTGTTGCAGTGCTCGGCAGTGGAGTTCCCGAGTGGCACAACTGTACGGAGCGCCCCTGGTCTGGAATAACTAAAATCGGGATGGCACCGAAAACTTGTGTCTTTTAGAATACCAGATAAGGGTTCTTGACGTGAACATAGATTGTACACTGTAAGCTCGTATGAGCAGGGCCCTCTACATCTATTGTTTTCATTTGTCCATTTATCTGTATCTTTTTTCCCTTTGGTTATTGTAAAGTGCTGTGGAAACTATTGGCGCTATATAAATGATCATAACCTCCTCTCATACATCTGACCAAACAAATGGCAATGTTCTTTATTTATAAAGTATTTTACCAGGAAGGATACATTGAGACTTCTCTAGCTTTCAAGTATGTCCTGGGTTCAAGAACATTGAATTGTTACAGAAATACAAAGTAGTAAATGCAAGATATTAAAAACCACAAATATACAGATTAACACAGATAATGAATATATTTCCTAAATATTTATTTTGTTACTTGTTTACAGGTGCATTCTGTATTGAGGTATGTTAATAGGGAGCTTGAGTGACTTAAGACTGGGGAAAGATTTGATGGCGTCTGGGAGTTTATTCCATAACTGCGGTGCCCTGTAGGAAAAGGAGGATTGAGCCACTTTTCTTTTTTGTATTGTAAGTAAGGTGCAGGTCCTGGATCGGGGGTTATAGGAAGAGGGAAGTGCTCGGGGGAAGCAGCCTATTCAGGTAGGGAGATGGCTTCCCAGAAAACATCTTAAACCCCATGTTGGAAAAGTGAAGGATGTTCCAGCGACTGCCAGTTTAGCTCTTTAAACATGTCACAATGGTGGGTCATGTAGTTACATTGTAGCACAAAGCAACAGAATGAGTTATACAATGTAGTAAGTTTCTGGAGGTGTGTTTGCGGGGCAGCTGCATACACTACATCTCCATATTCAATAGTCTGTACAACAAATGCTTATGCTATCTGCTTTCTTACCGCGTGGCTCAGGCAGGATTTGTTTCTGTACAGGGCACCTAGAATGGGGTAAAGTTTAGAGGAGTTGAAATTATATCCAGTTTTTTCCAGTTCTTTCATTTTGGGGTATCCATGCATTATTCAGTAGTGCACCAGGTATTTGCCACATTATTTTTTTCCGTTTGGAAATTAGAATTGAATATTCATTTTATTAATAACATTGATAGGGAGGCTCTACATCTTCTGAATATTTAGCTTCGAAAACCACTGACCTTTTCAGATTGGAGGGGGGGGGATGGGACATTCTAAATTACTTTCATTTAGAGATGGATCCCTTCAGTTTCTCACTTACCTACCCTTGGGCCCCTCACATTCCTTATCGGTGGCTAGTTGCCAGTTCTTCCTTACATGCCTCACATTGAGTCCTTACAGACACTTCACATGTTTTTAGCCCTCATATAGTCTGTATAAAATATCCATAATCTATCGTTATTCCAAGGGGTTTTCCCGATGTGTGCCGTTTCCTGACCTCATGGACATATGCAGAAAGAAATTTAAAATCAGTAGGTGTATTCTATTCAATGGTAAAATGTTTGAAAGTGCAATTTATTCTTTGCACTTTAATTTCTAGGCATTCTAGATTGTCTTTTTTGTAAATAAGCACAGGAATGTGTATGACAGACAAATCACAGAAAGCAAATGTCTAGTTAAGAGACACTCCAGCCACATGGGCCACTTAAATGATCATGGGCAGGGGCGGACTGGGCAGGGGGACAAGTGCCACCCGGGCTGTCTCCATGAGCGTGGACCTCTCCTCTGCCAGGCCCCTGCTGCAAAATATTGCCGGCCGCCGCGTGCTTCTAGTCTAGAAGCACGCGGCGGCCGGCAATATTTTGCAGCAGGGGCCTGGCAGAGTAGAGGTGAGCTGGGTGCAATATATTTCCATGTGTGAGCTGCTTGGGGAAATATATATATCCATGTGTGAGCTGCTTGGGGCAATATATTTCGCTGCTTGGGGCAATATATATATCCATGTGTGAGCTGCTGGGGGCAATATATTTCGCTGCTTGGGGCAATATATATATCATGTGTGAGCTGCTTGGGGCAATATATATATCCATGTGTGAGCTGCTGGGGGCAATATATTTCGCTGCTTGGGGCAATATATATATCCATATGTGAGCTGCTTGGGGCAATATATATATCCATGTGTGAGCTGCTGGGGGCAATATATTTCGCTGCTTGGGGCAATATATATATCCATGTGTGAGCTGCTTGGGGCAATATATATATCCATGTGTGAGCTGCTTGGGGCAATATAGCTCCGTTTGAGCTGCTGGGGGCACTATATCCGTGTGTATGAGTGAGTTTTATTGCTGTGGAGCTCTGTGATATGCTCATACACACCGCACATTACTGTATCAGAGCTCCACAACAATAAAACTCACAGTAATATGCGGTGTGTATGAGCGTTATTACAGAGCGCCGCAGCAATATAACTTGTACACAGCACACATTAGTGAGTTGTAAGTTATATTGCTGCGGAGCTCTGTGATAACGCTCATACACACCGCATATTACTGTGAGTTTTATTGTTGTGGAGCTCTGATACAGTAATGTGCGATGTGTATGAGCGTATCACAGAGCTCTACAACAATACAACTCCCTCTCATACACAGCACACTAGGGATGCACCGATACCACTTTTTTAAGACAGAGTACCGATACTTTTTAAAAGTACTCACCGATACCGAGTACCAATACTTTTCTTTAATGTCACATGACGCTTTCCAATAAGAACAGACCATATAAAAATGCCCCCAGCTCATGGATTCCCCCCCCCGGCACTCTCCGCGATGATACTTAACTTCCTGGGCAACTCCGGGAAAGTCTTCGCGCATGCGCTCGTTGGCAGGCCCCCAGCCGCGACCACGTGTGACCATGTGATCGCGGCTGGGGGCCTTCCAACGAGCGCACGCGCGGAAACTTTCCCGGCGTCGCCCAGGAAGGTAAGTATCATCGCGGAGAGCTCCAGGTGTCTGTCCGAATGCTCTATCGGCATTCGGTCAGGCCCTGCAGCTGCTTACTGTGTTCATACTTACCTTCCTGAGCGACGCCGGGAAAGTTTCTGCGCGTGCGCTCGTTGGAAGGCCCCCAGCCGCGATCACATTGTCCCACGTGGTCGCGGCTGGGGGCCTTCCAACGAGCGCACACGAGACTTTCCCAGCGTCGCTCAGGAAGGGAAGTATAAACACAATGAGCAGCTGCAGGGCCTGTCTGAATGCCGATTAGAGCATTCGGATGCCGGCTCAATGCTGGTATCGGGGGGGGGGGGTACTGCACGAGTACCAAGTACTCCTGCAGTATCGGCACCGATACGAATATCGGTGCAACCCTACAGCACACCTTTTACAGTAAGTTATATTGCTGCGGAGCTCTGTGATAACGCTCATACACAAGGGCCTAAGTTGCTGCACTATGGGCCTCTGGGCCAAAAGTTGCCAGTCAGCCCCTGATCATGGGTACCGGAGTATCAACACCCCTCATAAATGTATGTTCGCTGTACCATACTCACTGCTTTCTAATTATGTGGTTTAATACTGCATATTTAGCGTCTTTTTTTTTTTTTTTTTTAATTTATTAATGTCAACTTCTGTTATCTGCGGACGACACATGTTTCTGTGTCTATAACGGTTTGGTAGTGTATAGGCTAGATTTTGTTTGCTGTTTAACACCACTAAAATGGCCCTTTTTAACATTTATTCTATACACTTTTTATAGATTTTGTAAATTCTCTTTGTTTCAGACATTAATGAACTGAATTTGCCGAAGACATGTGAAATAGAATTTTCAGACCATGACGATCTCCTAAACTTCAAACTAGTCATTTGCCCGGATGAGGTAAGTGTCTGTGTAACGCTGGCAGTTGATTTCCTTGTGCCTTTCGAGGGTTGTGTTCTGTCCTCTGTATTCAATTGTAATGGATCTCTGTACCCCGACTGGGTATATCTGCTAAAGTCAGCTCCCTCCTCTACTCCGACCCCTGAACCCTTTCACTTCATAACGTCTTTATGTCCTGACATCAGCCATAAGCTTGATGTATGGTACAGGGGTATGGAAATTTTTAAAAAAATCTACTTTTCCAGTGGACTAAAGTGGAAGCCTGATCTACTTGTCCCTCGTGACAATCTTCTTGTCCTGATAAGAAATATAATTTCAACAAAAAAGCATTAGGTCTTTATTCTTAATCACATGGAGAGCAAACACAGGGCTCCTGCATCTCCTGTGGAATTCCCCTGCCACTCGGGGGAGGGGGGAATCCCAATTTGTGGTAACACCTGGGGGCAGTCCCACAAAGTGGACTGGGTTGACATGTCAGCCCTCAGCATGCTGTGGCTGAAGCCCCTGCTCGGAGCCAGATCGGCACAGACCAGGAATACAACAGGACTGGTGTGAAGCATCCTCCGTGATGGGGAGGGAATAGCCAGTATGTTCCACACTGTGGTGGGGCTTTCAGGGTACTGGAAGCACTTGGTGCTGAGTATCATCGCTATGTCTTTGCAATATAGCTAAAACCCAAACAATA
Organism: Leptobrachium leishanense; assembly: GCA_009667805.1. Taxonomy (NCBI): domain Eukaryota; kingdom Metazoa; phylum Chordata; class Amphibia; order Anura; family Megophryidae; genus Leptobrachium; species Leptobrachium leishanense. The sequence continues at coordinate 58,388,874 of CM019073.1, forward strand.
AAGCAAAGTGCAACCACTGTTGGGTGCCAGCTGTCTGGATAAGTTTTGGAAATGAATACAGAAAATGTAATTACAAAGACAAAATAAACAGAGGGGGATGTTTGCTTCGTAAAACGACCACCACAACATGAGCATCTAACAGGAGATTTCTCAAAGCTTGTCAAAGCTGTAAAACATTTTCTGTCACAAGGGGGTGTTCAATGATAAATCTGTATTTTTGGGTGTATATTACTTAACAGAGGTTAAATTGTTTCTGTATAGAATGTTCATTAACCAAGCTGTTTAAAATATTGGACAGCTCAAGGGTGTTTCGTCACACAAGGGATTCTTTCAGCGACATTTCGGTGCTCTCTCCTTTGGTGACCTCAATTCGCCAACCCAGCGGTGTATTCAGCATTCACCACAGGATCCCCAAAGTGCGCCAAATCGAACGCCACAACTAAACCTGCCGAACAACTCGCAAAATTACCTAATGCATGTGATACGCGCCGAATAAAGCCATTTTAAACAAGTTTTAAAAGGCATTTTAAAAAAAACACTAATGCATGGAATTAATATATAATGTCCTATGAATAACAATAAAACAGTGTTACAGAATTCGAAAAACACAATTTAAAAAAAAATCGGAATAAAAATTCCAGAAAAATGCCTAATAAATTCTAAGACTTTTTGCTGCAAATGAAAAATGGTTGAATAAAAATTTTAGAAAAATGGAATTATTTCTACTTTGAAACTTATGGGATTCGCCTGTTTAAACCGCTCGCACTGAACCAGTGAAAATCTGTGCATTTCACCAACTGTTTCCTGCTCTTCGGCATTCTCTATGGGGATTTTTCACTGCCGGCGAAGATCACTGTATTTCACCGGCAATTCGCCAATATTTGGTGAATCACCTTTTTGAATAGCTAAATTGCCACGAAATTGCATTGTACACGGATATTCGCTGTTCGGTGCAGGTAGGTGGCAAGTTCGGCTCACTTTTGAATAACCTATAGTGTTCTCCGCGTATGCGACTTTATACGAGGATGTTGAAAGAACACCGGGAAATAAAAAAAAATTGGGTCAGTATGGAAAATGCAAAAACCAGAGTCAATGGAAAATTCAATTCACCTGTACTATATGGAAAACGCATTAACACATTATTTGATGTAATCTATTAGTTGGCCAATTATTATTATATTTTTATTTTTTTTCATTGTATAAAAGTACCCATAGATACTCGAGTATAACGCGATGGATAGAGATTTATTATGGAAATGAGAGAATACTCGAGAATATAACGCGAGGAGCAAAATTCGACAAGTATAATGTACCAGTAAAAAATGTAAATCTTTCGAGGTTCTCTTAACACAGTCAGGCTCCCCCTCAGGCCAGGGTGCTCTGATCTAGAATGATAGTAACAACTACAAAGTATGAATCCACCAGTCTTCTTTACTTGCGATAAGATGGCCGGCAGAGCGAGGTGACCAACCTAGTGAATCATTCACCAATGGCCAGCATGCCGGGAGGTGTTGTTTTCTGATCTCTGGCTCCACCACTAGTCAGCCCCCTGAATGAGCTCCTGACCTCACTGCAGAGGCGCTGTGCGATTCTCACATTCAGAATGTGAGGAGAAGCGCGTCTGCAGTGTCGTCAGAACGGGGCAACAGGGTGGGGCTGGCTTTTGGCGGACGACACTGTAAATGAGCCTGCCTGCTGGAGCCGGTGGTCAGAAAACTATACCTCACGGCGTGCTGCGTGGAGCGAGTGTGCATGCTCGGTTTTAAGCCAATCTTGAATGATTGGCTTAAACCGAGCGTGCCCTTTGGCCATGATGGATACCACCTCTCCCGAATCCGGGAGTTCCTGAAGTGTTTGCGTGCGTCAGGGAGCCCACATTCACTTCAAGGAGACTACTGGAACTTCCGGGAGACTTGGGATCCCTAAGCAAGTAAAGTGTTTTTTTTTTACTTTTTTTTTTTACACGCAATGCAGATGTCTCGAATATAACACGCCCCCCTCCAATTTTAGGTTAACTTTTTGTAATCTAAATCTAGCGGTATACTCAAGTATCTACAGGTAAATATTTTTTGTTTTGTAATTTGCATAGTGTATGTAACTTTTGTACATAAATTATGCATCTCGCGTAACTTGCGAACTTCTCACAAACAAGGTATGCGGCTGCCTGGTCAGAGTGATGGATTGATGCTGCTTGCCCAACTCAAGCTCATGTCTGCTTTTACCTTGAACAAACGCCGCTCGGATAGACACTGTGTCGGCACCCAAAGCAGTTTGAGAAGATGGGGGACACTTTACGCAGCCTGACCATGTTAATAAGCTGAAGTGTTCAGGGTGCGTTAAGTCTGCCTTTTTTTTTTTTTTAAATGATTTAATGAACAGAATGGGTGAGGTACGGAGTTTGGGCCTAGGATCAGACCCGAGTGTGAGAGGGAGTTAGTTTGGTTAAGAGACTGGACCAGAGTTTGGGAGGGAGTTTGCGGGGAAGGGACCAGGGCCAAAGGGAGTGATAACCACTCTGGACTGGAGGTTGGGGTGGGCTCACAGTACCCCAGCGCTAAGTAAGGTGGTTGGAGCTGTCCACCAGTGTCAGTACCCCAGTCTGTGTGATAGCTCTGCTACTGTTGTAAACTAAATAAAATGAAACTGGTGATGTCCAACATAACCCTAGAACTAGATCACACAGAGTAAAACAGCAGCACGTCGTCTTCAAAGTAGTATCTGAGGTTAACATTTAGCTACGTCTGACTCTAAACCGTGTGTGTGCTGTACACAGACTGATTAATCGATAATGAGAATAGTTAATTTAATTGATTTAGTTGTTTCAGCTCTAACTTGATGTTTTTTGTGAATTTGCTCTATTTTGCAAAATGCACTCATTTCAAATCTAATGACTGCAACACACTCCACAAAAGTTGGGACAGTTGACTGTTTTATCACTGTGTAACATCACCTTTTGTTTTAATAATATTACGCGTCTGGGCACTGAAGACACCAGTTGATTACGTTGAGCAAGCAGAATTTTCCCCAATTCATCAATTATGCAGGTCTTCAGCTGCACAACTGTACAGGGCCTTGGATGCCTTATTTTTGTGCTTGAGAATGTGAGAACTCGGCTGCGCTGGTCAGGTGGTTCCCGGCGAGCGGCCAAGCTGCATCATGCCAGCTGCCGCTCGCACTCTTTAAGAACAGTGCAGAGTAAGGTGAGCGCTGGGGGCAAATACATCCATGTGTGAGCTGGGGGCAAATACATCCATGTGTGAGCTGGGGGCAAATACATCCATGTGTGAGCTGGGGGCAGAATACATCCATGTGTGAGCTGGGGGCAGAATACATCCATGTGTGAGCTGGGGGCAGAATACATCCATGTGTGAGCTGGGGGCAGAATACATCCATGTGTGAGCTGGGGGCAGAATACATCCATGTGTGAGCTGGGGGCAGAATACATCCATGTGTGAGCTGGGGGCAGAATACATCCATGTGTGAGCTGGGGGCAGAATACATCCATGTGTGAGCTGGGGGCAGAATACATCCATGTGTGAGCTGGGGGCAGAATACATCCATGTGTGAGCTGGGGGCAGAATACATCCATGTGTGAGCTGGGGGCAATACGATCTTTTTTTATATTGCAGGGTAAAAAAAGTAGAAATATAGATCCTTTTTTTTTGAGGGGGGGGGGGGGGTTGGGGGGCCCCTTCATGGATTCTTGCACCGGGGCCCTCAGGTTTCTAGTTGCGCCACTGATCTAGCCTTTAGTTTAATGGCTCGATTTAGAATAGGGCCTCTCATCGTTAAAACTTCTGCAACCCATTTCTCCTTTATTCACGTATATTGCAGTCTATTCTACACCTGTACCCATACGTTTTATGCTTGATTAGTACAGTTAATAAACACATTGCACTTTAGGATCTGGCAGTATTGGACTGCATTGGTAACGGCAAAATTAGAAATGTACAGCAGAAATAAGGGCAATAGATGAGGCTTGTCGAGGAGCAAGAGATTACATTTTCAGTGATATGCGTGTTATTGAACCAAATGCATAAAGGAGAAGAAAGTGAGACAATTTCTGGAGGAATGAGGTCAACATAATTTTGGGTTTGTGAAATTCAGCATTTTTTTCTTACTCCAGTGAACTGTTAATGCTTCTGTTTTTATTTAAGGGTTTCTACAAGGGTGGAAAATTTGTCTTCAGTTTTAAGGTAAGACATGTTATCTCTTTGTAGGTATATGTACATTTTGTGCTGGATGAAATTGCTTAAATATGAGATGGGGAAGCATTTTGTAATGTACATTATAAAAAAGGGCTCAAATTCTTGACCAATAATGCAGCTCACCACTGCCCTTACCTGGGTTATGCGTAAATAATGCTGCTGAGACTGCTGAGGGCTTCTGCCCAATTATATTTTTTCCCTTGTTTGGGGTGAATTTACTCACCTGTTCTCCACATACAGCTCCTCGTATTCCGATCAGGAACTCCCAAACCCAGAAGTCCCTGAGAATTTCTGCACAATTCTTGCAATTCATATACAAATTGCGTAGCATAGGAACATAAAATTGTGCACTGCTCCAGGAACCTGCGCACTTTATGTATGCAGGTTCCGCAGCGCCTGCGCAGAGTGATGGATCAGATCTGTGCAGCCCCAATCAATCGGCTGCCTCTCTGAAATAGATTTTTCTATAAAATCCTGTCTGCCAGTTATGCTGGGTGGGGTGGAGGAAACTCCTCCACTTCACCCAGTGTTTCTGCCAGATCGAGGCAGTGGTGGGGTGGAGTACGGTGCAACAGCGGCACCATCATTGTTTGGGGAAATTACACCATTCTTTTCACCACATATATAGTGTCGATTTCACCATAGTTTCTACCAATGATTCAGTGAAACCTGTCTTGTTATTTTTATTGTAGTGCTTATGAAAGTTCAGTGAAGATCGCCTGTTTAAAATCGTTGAAGTATATTCACAGATGTTGCAAAAATGCAACTACGCTACGCTGGAGAATAGTACTCCTTTTAGGGAAGAATAACTGTGGTACTGTTGTTCACCAATTCAGAGGTAGAAAAGTGGATTGCAGATAACTTTTTCTAAATACTGACAACTGTAGCAATGCTATTTAGAACAGCACCTAAATGATATAAATTGCAAACTCCCCATCTATGTGTCAGGGCAAGATCAAATGGCACGCTGATCAGTCACTTCTCTCAAATATCTAGGTATGTGGTTAGACCCAAATCTATCCTTTGGCTCCACATGGAAAAAAATTTCATCTAAACTTTACCCCCAAACTAGGTGCCCTGTACAGAAACAAATCCTGCCTGAGCCCCGCGGTAAGAAAGCAGATTGTACAACAAATGCTTATGCCGGCTATTGAATACGGAGATGTAGTGTATGCAGCTGCCCGCAATCGCACCTTCAGAAACTTACTACATTGTATAACTCATTCTGCCACTTGTGCTACAATGTAACTACATGACCCACCATTGTGACCTGTTATAAAAGCTAAACTGTCCGTAGCTGGAATCTAGACGCACTCTTCACCTTTCCAACCTGGTGTTTAAGAGCTTTTCTGGGAAGCTGCCACCCTACCTGAATAGACTGCTTCCCCCAGCAGTTCCCTCGTCCTATAACCTCTGATCCAGGACATGCACCTTACTTGCAATACCACAATACAAAAAGAAAGTGGCTCGATCCTCCTTTTCCTACAGAGCACCACAATTATGGAATAACCTCCCAAGGTCACTTAAGAGATCTCTATTAATATACCTTGATACAGAATGCACCTGTAAACATGTAACATAGTGAATATGTTTCCTACATATTTATTTTCTGTGTTAATCTGTATATTTGTGTTTTTTTAATATCTTGCATTTTATTACTTTATTTCTGGAACAACTGTAACATTTCCATGTTCTTGAACCCACGGCATACTTGAAAACTTGAGAAATCTCAATGTATCCTTCCTGGTAAAATACTTTCTAAATAAATTATTTGCTTCCACTTCACCTGTCCTCATTGAATTTTGCTTCTGAATAGCCCCTTTTATGTTATGTTTGTAGACCTATGAATGTTCGTGTCGATGCTTTTTTTTTCATTCTTACTTTTCAAATAGGTATGGATACTACATGCAGAGGTCTGTGTAACACATCTTTTAATGTTACTTCTAGGTGGGACAAGGCTACCCTCATGATCCCCCGAAGGTGAAATGCGAGACCATGGTATATCATCCAAATATAGACCTAGAGGGTAATGTCTGCCTAAATATTCTAAGGTAAGTCTGTTTTTCATGACATCGAGTGATGGATGTTTTCACTTAATCGAATGTGTTTCTAGCTCATGCACAGATCTATAGAAGTGCAGAAAATTATGCCTGTTCCCCCGTCCACATGGTTATTTAATTTAGCATTAAAGTCTTTATGGGCAGCAGAGCCTCTGTGCCAACAATAAAGTGACATGCTTAGATGGAAGACCATACTAGGACATGTTTTCTTTCTACTCGTTAGTCTGACCTCAGCCTAAGCAGGACAAACGCACTATGTGTGCCCGTACTGAAGTGCCTTCCAGCTTCTGACGCAGCATTGTGACGGCCACACACTGTGGCCGTGATGCGACGTGCAACAAGCCTCTCTGTCAAAGCACTTGGACGTGCGTTGACGGGGCTGCAAAGTGCAATCCTCCATAGTAGGATCGAGCCTTGCAGTGCTGAGCGCACTAACTGCGCGCAGCGAGCTGGCCAGATAGGCGTCGCGTGGAAGGAATGTCCATTCTCACGGACGTTCCTTCCGCTCTTTTAAGGCTGGAGCAGACTAGTATTTTAGAGTGTGATTCCCAAGAAGGCCATGCATGAAGAAAAGGGCTGGAGTTATTCTGGAAACCCAGGGTCCTACGCAAGAAGTGATTGTCACATGCAGGATATGATTGAAGTCAGATAGCTTAACTCATCCACTTTTGAAAGCACACAAAATTCTTTATATTTTCTTCGCTTTATTGGGAAAGTAGCAGCAAATAAAAGGTCACTTGTGGGAAGAGAGGTCTTCTCTTGGAGTGTCTTCTTCTAGACAGAGGAAGGGGGGGGAAGAGAGGGCTTCTTTGGTATGAGAGGAAGGGGTTAGAGAGGTCCTCTCTGGTGTACTTTCTAGTAGGAGGAAGGTTAAACAGAATGCATCTGCTCAATATGAACAGGATGCTGCACTTGCAAGCCTTATGGATAGACTGTGGGAAGGGAATCTTGCTAAACAGGAAATGGGGCTGGGTCAAACTATGTGGGTTAGACAGGAAGAGTGGACTATTCCATTTTAAGTAAAAGCAAGGGAAGTAAGGGAAACAAGGTTCTGGTTCCATGATAGGAGTTCTAGACGACCAGGGATAGACATTAGTGTACCTCATTATTTTCAGGTCACAATAACATTGGATTTGGTTATTTTATATTTAGCAAAGCTGAGAGCTTTCTTCCTCTTTTAATAGGAGTTTCCTTTTTTAAAACTGCTTGTATCATAATGGGCGGCGAACTTGAGGCAAAAAGTTAAAATAAGAATTTTTTTTTTTATTGTGAAAATAGTTTTGTAGGGAATGTTGATGCCCTTTCTGATCATTCCTGAATCACATTCCAAAGGGATTGTACGCTCATCTATGATGGTTCAGAAACTAGTGTCGCTTTTGCATTTTAGTTAAATTGTATAATGCATTTTCTGAGCAAGAATTTGTATGTTTTAGGCTAGGGTCAGACGAACGCATTTTCACGTTGTCTGTGAAAAAGTGCGTTCGAACGAATGGACGCATTTTTTCACGGAGTACGCGATAGCGGTCATACTATGCGCATTTGCGTTCGTGATTTTGTACGGATCATCAATAAAACACTTTGTGCATCTGGACGTTATGTTGGCCGGACATTAGCAGTGTCTGACATCTCCAATTCACGCACACACGCCGCTAACGGACGCAGCGCACTCTGTACAACCGTACTAGCGGTTTTACGTTCTTGACAAAATGCGTTCGTTTGCCACTTGCGTTGCGCAGCTGGACTTTTGTGCGACAGTACTTCGTATATTGGCCGTCAATGCCCGGCATTTGCTGCTACTACGGCCGTGATTAAGTGCGCCTGCACGCGCGTTCGCACTGCCTCAGTCTGACCCTAGCCTTGGATGTACTGGGTTTATGTGCCATTCTATCAAACGCCATCTGGTTACTTCAGGCCACCAAGTCCCATCCAGTAACTGAAACCAGGCATTTATTTTTCACTATCCAGTGTTTTGTGCCTGTAATCTTCTCTAATCATATGGTGCTTTTTTATTATGCATAAATTCTAGTTGTGTGTATTTAATACTGGTTGTTGAATTGTGAATTTGGTGCACTTTAATAAGAAGTGTTTTAATACATTTTTAAATGTACTAGTATCTCTTGAATATATCATTGATCCTAAAGATCTATGATGTATCCCCTTGCATGATTAGATAATCCATCCATATCGCAGTGTCAATGCAAGGCTCTGGCCCCCCTTGTCTGTCTTGCTGGGAAAAGATGAACACAGCACATGGCTCCCACAGCTGGCCTTTGTTGCCATTCTCTGATTTGCCAATAGGGGGCACAGGCGGACTGCCTTTATGGATAAAACTATTGGTGTCTCTATCTCATTCAAACCACACACTGTACAGACCAGTGAAGAATGAATTTGCAGATGGTTGAGATTTAATTTTGCTTTACGTTGCCGGAATTTTTTTTACACTTGCTAACCCAACATGTACCGGCTGGGTGGAGTAGAGGTAACATCACTGCTCTGCCTGGAGAGAGCCCGTGGAGTCATGGGTTTGATCCGGACGAGCACCTCTCCAGTAAGGGTCCTTGAGCAAGACACCTAACGGTACATACTTGAAAACGAGAGAAATCTCAATGTATCCTTCCTGGAAAAATCCTTTCTCAAATAAAAACCTAAAGTGTTTTTTTTTTTTAAAAAAAAAAATCAAGTTCAAAGTGTACCTGGATCTGACAGCATCTTGTACTCTCACCATTTTATTTACAGTAAACTTATTTCATTTTTAGATTGGGTTTGTACAGGTTAGCTGTACAGTTAAAAAAAAATCCAAGATAGCCACTTGCATGTGGGTATGAAATTTTCATGAACTTACTGATTGACTGGTACTTTCAATTCAAAAATTGTTTTTATCCATACAGGGAAGACTGGAAGCCTGTACTTACAATAAACTCTATAATTTATGGCCTGCAGTACCTTTTCTTGGTAAGTTACAGAAAATAGTTTTGATAAACAGCATGCAAATACTGTTTTTTTTTGTTTTTTTTTCAATTTTATAAACCCCACGTGTTCGGCTTGCATAATTTCCACTTTTATGGAATTACAGCCTATATAGTCTGAACTCAGTTGAGCGTTTTGTGAGTTTATATGCCACCGATCCCAAAATGATTGTGCCATACACAAGCAATCTCTGTTAGAGTAAGCTTTTCCAGCACTTACGTCAGCCCCTTGTACAATGGTGACTGTTGCGCAGAATGGGTGAGAATGTTTTTGCTTCTATCTACTAGTAAGTTCTGTGGCTGTAAACGGTGACTTGAGACTACGGTAAAGCGATGACTCAGACTCCCCATTTCATTGTAGATCGAGAATTTATTTTCAGTTTTGGTCTATTTTTCACTTTTATACTTTATAACTGAATCTTCCTTTTTTTTTTTCTTCCCGTGCAGGTAATATTGATCAATTTAGACTTTGAATCCTACTTGTACGTTTTATATTTTGTGCACAATCACAGCTTTATTTTTGTGCTCTAGGAGCCAAATCCTGAAGATCCGTTAAACAAGGAAGCTGCTGAGGTTCTTCAGAACAACAGACGCCTGTTTGAACAGAACGTGCAGCGGTCTATGCGAGGTGGTTACATAGGATCCACCTACTTCGAGCGCTGCCTCAAATAGAACTGAGCAGCTTTGAGTGCAAAACCCGCCATCCATCTGACCTTTCTTCCCCAATGCCCCTCTCCATGTCCCTTCTTCATGCTCATTCATCACACCTCCATACAACAGAACCCATATTGTGGCTCTCAGCTCCAAAACAGTACAGCCTTGAGCTTCCAATGTGGAAAGAAAGATGTAAGGTCCTGTGTCTCCCGGTCATGCTGCTAGCCCTTATTTAAAGGGCACACTGCGTGCAGATATTACAATGCCTGCCTTGCTGCCATTTTACATCATTGTTACCTCACCTTGCTCTTCTTATCTCCTATGGAGCATCTGCTTATCTTTAGGCTTAATAAATATTATCCCTCTTCCTTCTCTCTCCCCTTTTTGTTGTCCCCTCCCCGGTATGAAAATCTCTAGTCCCAGTTCATGACAGAAATGTCCTGCAGCTGAGAGAACTTTTTTTTTTAAATCGGATTGTCTGCAGTGTTAGAACTGTAATACATTCACCATTTTTGTGATCATTATCCTACCATTGTCTATGTCTGAAGGATGTTTGGTATATTATTATTATTTTTTTTTGTGGCCTTAAGCCTTGAACATATGTTGATCAGGGATCTATGTTTCCTTACACCACCTTTTACAATTTGTGTCTAGTTTTTTTAAATACCTAAAAGATCGAAGCAAAGCAACACCTAATAGAGGAGATCCTTTTTAAGGCAAATTTAATCTGTCTCAATGGATATTAAAATGTAATTTTAACCATTTGGGACATGAACGGTGTAAACGCGCTATTGTTTCAGGATCTGCTTTTTTGAAGCTCATTAGTATTGTGTGCAATCCATTCTCTGGAAGTTGAATGTGCTTAACTAATGGAAACACCTTTTGATTTTTGGTTGATCTGGGGCCCACATGATGGTCCTATGACACAACCTTCCACAGGTTTAACTGACTTTTAAGTCTTAGAAATGGGATTGAGCAGTAAATTGTGTGTTTAAATGCTACACCTTTTTTTTTCCGTGTCTTTCCCCTCCCATTTTTCCCTCGTCTCATGCGAGTATCCTATTCCAACTCCCTCTGTTCCCTTTGTGTGGGATCAAGACTTCAAGTGCACGTATTTATTAAAGAATGGCTTCAGTCTGGTTCAATAAATGAGCAAAGAGAGCTCAACACTGGACAAATAATCCAGCTCTGCGAACACAATTTGCATTTCCACGTTCCGTGTGAGGTTACACTTGGTGGCCCAGGGTTGGTGATGGGCGCTGTACTCATAAGAGTAGAAAGACCCTATCAGTTCAACAGGTTTTAGGCCAATATCCAGCTGGCCGCCCCTTTTTGTGATAGCTATGCCTGAGCACTAATCTGTACTTTAAAGTGCTGGGGGCAGAGGCACCCTTTCAGTTGTAGAGCCTCATTCCCAAAACATGGTAACGTTTGTTCAAGTGACCATTACGGTGCAGTAATGGTGCCGTTGCTTTGCGAATGAGACCCTTAGACACCACTTATTGACGTGTATGGTTTTAAGTAATAAAACAAAAAGACAAAAAAATAAAATAAAACTTAAACCTGATCAATTGTTTATTGGAGTACTTTTTATGGTGCAATAGCGTCAATTACTGATTTTAATATGTGCCAATTAATAGATGGCTATGACTTGCTAGGGATGGCTGCACATTGGTAAATTTTATAGTGAATATCCTTAAATGTAATGAAAGTACCCGTTATTCATGTTTATGATGTGTCTAGTGTTCTTGATCTACACTAACAAAGGGTAGTTTAGATCAACAGTTCATGGCATTACCCGTAAATCTATTTGTTTTTTGTTAAGTTGGGGTCACATGAGCATGGAGGGAACGTCCGTGAGAAACAGACATTCTTTCCCTTAGATGCCCGTGTGACCACCCCGCTGTGTGCACATTAGTAAACTCAGCCCTACAAAGCGCGAGCCTCCTAATGGAGGATCACGCTTTGTAGACCACTGTAGCGGGTCGACTGAGAACTGCACACCTGTGGTGCGATACTATTACGCACGTTACACCGTGTCCCTGTTGAGCTGTGATCACACTACGACGGATGCACTTGGTGCGCTCGTGCGACCCTGGCCTAAAATTTTTGTATAAATTTAAAACTTCTCTTCGTGCAGATGACACACAACGGGGGAGAAGGAAATGGTGATTTGATTGGGGCTGTGAGGTCCTGCTGCAGTTGGCTGGATTGAATCATGGTCTGTGCTGCCAAGAAAAATTTGAATATAGGAAACTATCAACCAAACGTCTGTGGTAAATTTGGGAATTAATTTAGACTTTATTATGTTCACATCTTAGAGTGTCCCTTTTTTTAAGCTTACTTTTATTAAAAAAATAATCCTTTTGAAATTGGCATATAGCCCGGCTACCATGACTATCACGCTTTTATCCCTTCTTCAAACCATTAGAGTCCATCTCCTCATTTAAATTTCCTGGCTTTTATACCAAGTATGACCCTAGTGGCTAGGTCTGCATGCAACAGCAGGCTTACGAAGCATTAAATAGGTGTTTGGGACAAATCTAGCAACAGTGGATTTGATTGGCTTGCACAGTTCCACGTACCTTTTTGGTGTCAGTGCTTCTGTAGGCCCCCCCCCCCCCCATGGATCTTTTATTTACAAAAACAGAATTCTCAATCCGGGATTCTTGTGGTTGAAACTAACTGCATAATACGGTAAAATAAAAAGGATATGCACATACACTATATTGCCAAAAGTATTCGCTCACCCATCCAAATAATCAGAATCAGGTGTTCCAATCACTTCCATGGCCACAGGTATATAAAATTAAGCACCTAGGCATGCAAACTGTTTTTACAAACATTTGTGAAAGAATGGGTCGCTCTCAGGAGCTCAGTGAATGCCAGTGTGGAACTGTGATAGGATGCCAACTGTGCAACAAATCCAGTCGTGAAATTTCCTCGCTCCTAAATATTCCACAATCAGCTGTATTATAAGAACTTGGAAGTGTTTGGGAACGACAGCAACTCCGCCACGAAGTGGTAGGCCACATAAACTGACGGAGCGGGTTCAGCAGATGCTGAGGCGCATAGTGCGTATAGGTTGCCAACTTTCTGCAGAGCCAATCGCTACAGACCTCCAAACTTCATGTGGCCTTCAGATTAGCTCAAGAACAGTGCGCAGAGAGCTTCATGGAATGGGTTTCCGTGGCCGAGCAGTTGCATCCAAGCCATACATCACCAAGTGCAATGCAAAGCGTCGGATGCAGTGGAGTAAAGCACACTGCCACTGGACTCTAGAGCTGTGGAGACGCGTTCTCTGGAGTGACGAATCGTGCTTCTCCATCTGGCAATCTGATGGACGAGTCTGGGTTTGGTGGTTGCCAGGAGAACGGTACTTGACTGCATTGTGCCAAGTGTAAAGTTTGGTGGAGGGGGGGGGATTATGGTGTGGGGTTGTTTTTCAGGAGCTGGGCTTGGCCCCTTAGTTCCAGTGAAAGGAACTCTGCTTCAGCATACCAAGACATTTTGGACAATTACATGCTCCCAACTTTGTGGGAACAGTTTGGAGCTTTCCTCTTCCAACATGACTGTGCACCAAGCAAGGTCCATAAACACATGGATGAGAGAGTCTGGTGTGGATGAACTTGCGGAATATGCTGGCGCTTTATAAATAAAGAATAATAAAATAATAACTTGACTGGCCTGCACAGAGTCCTAACCTCAACCCGATAGAACACCTTTGGGATGAATTAGAGCGGAGATTGAGAACCAGGCCTTCTCTTCCAACATCAGTGTGTGACCTCACAAATGCGCTTCTGGAAGAATGGTCAAAAATTCCCATAAACACACTCCTAAACCTTGTTGACAGCCTTTCCAGAAGAGTTGAAGCTGTTATAGCTGCAAAGGGTGGACCGACATCCTATTGAACCCTATGGATTAGGAATGGGATGTCACTTAAATTCATATGCGAGTCAAGGCAGGTGAGCAAATACTTTTGGCAATATAGTGTATGTCAAACAGTGAGGTGAAATACATCACGTTGAAGCAAAACTATCGTATACAACAGGCTCACCTCTCCTTCAGCCATGGGCAACTCAATCGATATAGTTCTCGCTTAAAATGAATGGAATGGGGGGGGGGTAGAACAGAGGACTCCTGCTTCGGCTCTGCATTGTAAGAGGTGCACCATCCTGTCAACACATTTTCGAAGGTGGAAATGGTGTTGTGTAACCTATGGGCCATTCTCTCATGCAGGCACAGGGTTCGCAAGCCATTGTTCACAGAGGAGAAAGATGGTGGGTTTAGAGACAACCAAGCCTTGGCTATTACATTTTTAGCCACACTCCGAGCAAACTGGATAAATTGCCTTTTGATATTGTCGGGAGGAAATAGAAAAATTCCCAATCACCAAATGTATGGGGGTGTTTTATGCCCATACGTAAAGTGATAAGTTGTTGCACCTGTGCCCAGTATGCAACCAGTAAGGGCATGAGCAGAAAGTGTGGGAGAAGGTGCCTTTGGCAGTCCGACATCGCCAACCAGTAGGTGGACAGGCATCAGAGGTATGGGAAAGACGGGCAGATACGAGATATTGTCTGTACACAAGTTATAACAGCGACTCGTACATTTGACATACGTATCAATTCTAGCCGTGTAACACCGTTCAATATTGTATGACTTGCTGGAGTCTCCCACAAAACCATATATGACTGTTTAACCTCCCCAGCGTTACAATTTTTTTTATTTTGTCCCCCTAGCGGTATTCCAGATTGTGGCTAGCGGTTAAATCCTATGCTGGAAGCGTTAACCCCGAGCCACACTTGGGTTACTGCTGGATACATTACCTGTCGCTGCGCTCCCTCGCTGTCCTGCAGTCTCTGGCGATTGCGACTTCCTGGTTCCCTTCTCGCGAGAAGGGAACCAGGAAGTAAAACGCTGCGATCGCCGGAGGAGACTGCGAGGGAGCGCAGGGACAGGTAATGTATGGATCGGGGTTAACGCTTTCAGTGGTGAAATTTAACCCCAAGCCATACTTTGGATAACTGCCAGGGAGGGTAATGGTCAATTGGCAGCCAGGTATTCTTATAGAAAGAAAACTGAAGGGGGGGGGGGAGATGATTCGGTTCTCCCTGACTGTAGAAATTACATTGGTCATGGTGCAGGAAGTGGCAGACAGACTTGCCGGAGTTGGTAGTGGTCCATAACATTTTAAAAGTAAAATGTGATGTACATTTACAACAAGATGAAATGTACTCCAGAAAGGACATTGGGTGGGTGGCTTTTCTCACTGTTGAGGTCACTACTTTGGGTTACCTAAGTGGGAAGCCTAATACTATTCGTTCACAGCTATAAAAGTGGAGACAATACTTTAGTATCAAACTACCGTCCAATATCATTGCTTCCTGTAATGTCAAAAATTCTGGAAAAATATGTTTACACTCAATTACTATCAGTATTTGAACTATTTAACACCAGATCAATCTGGCTTCCGTCCAAATCATTCAATCACACCTGCCCTTTTAAAAAAGTTTCCAATGATATCCAGGCTGGTATGGAACAAGGAGACCTGACTGGAGCCATCTTCCTTGATTTTGCCAAGGCCTTTGACACAGTAGACCATGGCATCTTATTACAATAACTTAAAAACTCTGGTATTGGTGATCGCACGCTAACCTGGTTTCAATCATGTGTCTGATCGGTCGCAATATGTGTCCATTTCTGACAGCACTTCCCTCCCAGTCACGTGTGGTGTACCCCAAGGCTCGATACTCGGCCCCCTGCTATTCACAATATTCATAAATGATCTGCCCAATGTCTGCAAAGCCTCAACTGTACACATATACGCAGACGACACTAATCTACACCAGCAAACCAGATCTCCTGCAGCTGGAGGCCGTGCTGCAAGACCAATTCACAGAGGTAGAAAAGTGGATCAAAGATAACAAACTTTTTCTATATGCTGACAAAACTGTTACAATGCTCTTTGAAACCGCACCTAAACTACACAAATTGCAAACACCCCATCTATGTGTCATGACAAAATCAAATGGCACGCTGACCACAGTCACTTCTCTCAAATATCTAGGTATGTGGTTGGACCCTAATCTATCCTTTGGCCCCCACATCGAAAAACTCATCTAAACTTTACCCCAAACTAGGTGCCCTGTACAGAAACAAATCCTGCCTGAGCCCTGCGGTAAGAAAGCAGATTGTACAACAAATGCTTATGCCAGCTATTGAATACGGAGATGTAGTGTATGCAGCTGCCCCGCAAACACACCTCCAGAAACTTGCTACATTGTATAACTCATTCTGTCGCTTTGTGCTACAATGTAACTACATGACCCACCATTGTGACATGTTAAAAGAACTAAACTGTCCGTCGCTGGAATCTAGATGCACTCTTCACCTTTCCAACCTGGTGTTTAAGAGCTTTTCTGGGAAGCTACCACCCTACCTGAATAGACTGCTTCCCTCAGCAGTTCCCTCATCCTATAACCTCCAATCCAAGACCAGCACCTTACTTGCAATACCACAATACAAAAAGAAAGTGGCTCGATCCTCATTTTCCTACAGAGAGCACCACAATTCTGGAATAACCTCCCAGACGCCATCAAATCTTCCTCCAGTCTAAAGTCCCTTAAGAGCTCCCTATTAACATACCTCAATAAGGAATGCACCTGTAAACATGTAACATAGTGACTACATTTCCTACATATTTATTTTCTGTTAATCTGTATTTGTTTTGTGCTAATAACTTGCATTTTACTACTTTGTATTTCTGTAACCATGTTCTTGAACCCAGGACATACTTGAAAACGAGAGAAATCTCAATGTATCCTTCCTGGTAAAATCCTTTATAAAATAAATTAAAAAAAAAAAAACAGAGTCAGAATTAATGGTCAAATCTCAAAACAGAGTGCCCTGCGCTAATAGTGACACCTAGTAAATGAGCAAAAGCGGCTGTGAAAAACCGACTTTCTTGTTTTAACCTTTTGATCTTTTAATAAAAAAAATCCCCAAACATATATTCTGTTCTCATAGATAACAAACTGGTGCAATCAAAACACAGGTTTATCCAAAAAAAGAAATCTTTGTTAAATGTGGCACAATTGGTACAGTTTTAGTCGATAATATAGTGCTGAGCGATGATAAATAATATACCCTTCAATTATATACTAAATGCTGCCAAAATGAGTCTAACAAATGTAAAAGCTCCAACTAAATACACTATAGAAAACCATGTAACGTGAAAAATCTCAGTAGCTCTAATAATAAATTAGTGTTAAGTGAACAAATTCTATAACCATTGTGTAACTCAAGCTAGTGCATATGCAAGTGCATTAAAAGGTCACTGCCATCAAAAAATTAAATATCCTTTGTTTATATTGCTGATATCTTACATGTACTTTGGTTTAAGAAAATATTTTACTCTGTGTATCCATTTTGTGATCTTTTGTGTTGTATCTTTACATGACTTGCTCCACACTGGGGCAATGCCCATAGCATAGAGTCTATAGGGGTTATTCAGAGAGCACTGAAATGCTACATTCACGACGGGGTCCACGAAGTGCGGGGGAACAGCTGCCACAAGAACGCCAAAGAAAAAAACCTTGAAATTATTGGATCCATTAATTTCGGCAGGTGTGGTGGATTATCGGATTTGATTTGATCAACTGCCAAAATTATGGGATCCGATATTGTCTGCAGGTTTGTGGTGACTTTTTTTTTTTAAAAAATTTTGTACAAATTATCGGATGAGATACAATAAACCACAGCAAAGTCACCGACCACAGCGACGATCAGCTGCCGGAAAAAGCCGACAAGCAGACAAATGGGGTAAAAAACCAAAAACCGATTTGAGAGTGTCAAATTTAAAACACTGTTTGCAAGTACTGGACGAAAAATGTCTGTAATTAACATACAAGGTCCTATGAATAATAATGAAAAGGTTGGTTACAGATAAAAAAACTTTTGTTTGCGAAAAATTTCTAAAACCTCTTTAAAATATATATATATTTTTGCTGCTGATTAACCTCCCTGGCGTTACAATTCGGACATCTTTTAGATCAGTGGTTCTCAACCTGTGGACCCTCTGGACCCACAATTGTCCTTGGTCATTAAGTCGCGACCCAAAAATAATTGAATTTCTGAAACATAATTTATTCCACAAAACAAAGTGTGCAATATTTTACAATGTATACACTTTTTAAACAATTTTGTAAACAAAACAGGGATTCTTTCCAAAATGGATAGTGCCGTAATCACAGCACTAGTGATAATGAAAGTGCTGCTGAGGCAAAAACCCAATAAAATAAACTGTAATTGAAATATATGTAATTAATTACAATTTATGGGGAAACTGGGGATGCTTACTGCTCTTATTAAGTGCTCAAAGTCTGGGGTGATGTTAGACAAAGCAACTCTAATTTAAATCACTACTGAATGAATAAAATATGAGAAATGTAACCAACTCGCCTGCTCCGTGCTCCCCCACCATCCGTCTCTGCCGCTGCGTGCATTATTTCTTCACAGCAGCGGCAGCCTGCCCTCCCTGAGCCTACACTATTTGCGTAGATGAACGCTACGCTAATCACGTAACCTCAAGCTGGCCAAGAGATTCAGAAGTCTGGCGCTGCCTACTTCCTGAACCTACACTCTTCAGTGCCTCAGATGGACCAATGGGAAAGCACCATTGGTCCAAGCCATTCAAAAAACGCCTCCATGGGAGGTTGGCCTCCCGTGCATTGATTGACGCAAGACAGTCATGTGATTGTCCTCATCTCGCACAGTTAGTGGGTGCGGGGCTGTGCTTGGGGTGTGGCCTCAGTGTGACTGTTCACTGTGGCAGCACCTCCTCCCTGCAGGGACACTGTTGACACTCGGCTGCCTGGAGTGGACGACGCAGATCCTGGGGAGCACTGGGAGCAGCCAGATCCTGGGGAGCACTGAACCTACATAACCTGTGTATATTTGGCTCTGATACTAGCCAGTGCCTCACCAGCCACCGACCTCACCGCATGACACTGGTATGCAGGGAGGCTGGGATCAGGAAGCAGTGTGTGATTCTGCTGAGAATTAGTGTACATTCTAGTTTTCTGCAGGGATTATCACATCAGGAGGCAGGAAAGGAAGAGGAGTGAGAGATTTATAGAGTAAAAGGGAGAGCGTGATAGAGGGGGAAACGAGAGAGATGAGGAGAAATGGAGAGGAGGACATAGATACAAGGACAGATGGAAAAATACACAGAAGGACACAGCTATAGATGGACAGATTTGCCAAAGGTTTCGACACAGTTCCACACAAGAGGTTACTATTTAAATTAAGAAAAATTGGTCTAGATGAAAATACTTGTTCTTGGATAGAAAACTGGATAAAAGATAGGGTACAGAGAGTGGTCATAAATGGTACATTTTCATGATGGACACCAGTGGTAAGCGGTGTCCCTCAGGGGTCTGTTATAGGACCAATACTATGCAATTTATTTATAAATGACCTTGAGATAGGCATTGAAAGTCATGTATCAGTGTTTGCAGATGACACAAAACTAGGAAAAGTAATACAATGTGAGCAGGATGTTACTTCGCTGCAGAGGGATTTAGATAAATTGGGGGACTGGGCACTTAAATGGCAGATGAGATTTAATCTAGATAAATGCAAAGTTATGCACTTTGGAGTGAAGAACACACAAGTAATTTATACCCTAAATGGTACGGAGTTAGGGAAATCCAAGCAGGAGAAGGATTTGGGAATAATCATAGACTTCAAACTAAGTAACAATGTGCAATGTCAAACAGCAGCCGCCAAGGCCAGCAAAGTATTGGAATGCATTAAAAGGGGAGTTCACTCACGGGATGAAAACATAATTTTGCCTCTGTATAAATCAATGGTCAGGCCGCACCTTGAATATGCCGTGCAATTTTG
Source organism: Leptobrachium leishanense (assembly GCA_009667805.1). Classification (NCBI taxonomy): domain Eukaryota; kingdom Metazoa; phylum Chordata; class Amphibia; order Anura; family Megophryidae; genus Leptobrachium; species Leptobrachium leishanense. The sequence continues at coordinate 58,408,671 of CM019073.1, forward strand.
GGCACCTGTCTTAAAAAAAGATATTATAGCGTTAGAAAAAGTGCAGAGACTGGCAACTAAATTAATAAGGGGAATGGAAGGGTTAAGTTATGAGGAAAGACTAACAAGCTTAAACCTGTTTAGTTTAGAGAAACGGCGCCTTAGAGGGGATCTGATAACCTTATATAAATATATAGAGGGGCCATTATCAACCATTGTCTGATAACCTATTCATTAAAAGGTCTATACATAGGACAAGGGGTCATCCATTTAGACTGGAAGAAAGAAAATTTAGCTTAAATCATAGGAAGGGTTATTTTACGGTGAGAACAATAAAGCTGTGGAATTCTCTGCCTGTTGAGGTGTTTGGGTCAGAGTCTGTACAGACTTTTAAAAAACGACTGGATGATTTCCTGCAGACACAGAATATTAAGGGTTATAATATTTAATATGTGGGTAAAAGCTTCTTGATCCAAGGAGAAATCTGACTGCCATTCTGGGGTCAAGAAGGAATTTTTTCCCGGTATGTTGCATATTTCAGACTGGGTTTTTTGCCTTCTTTTGGATCAACAGCAGTAGGTTATGTGGGAGAGGCTGAACCCGATGGACGCATGTCTTTTTTCAGCCTATATAACTATGTAATAACAGATATTCAGAAAGAAGCATGGATTAATAGGTAAAAGTACAGACAAACCGCAAGGGAAAAACCATGCCACGCCATGCTGCCTGGGACCCACTGCTGCAAGTAAAATGCACCAGCGGGTCCCAGGCATTAGAGAGGCCTGGGGGCACTTGCCCCGCGACCCAGTCTGCCCTTGGTCGCGACCCACTTTTAGGTCGCGACCCACTACTTTAGAAACACTGTTTTAGATGTCAGAATCGGTCCAATTTTTTTTTTTAGTTTTTAGCCCCCTAGCAGTATTCCCTAGTGTGGCTCGGGGTTAAATTCCTATGCTGAAAACGGTAACCCCGAGCCACACTCGGGATGCCGCTGGATACTTTACCTGTCCCTGCGCTCCCTCGCTGTCCCCCGCAGTCTCCTCCGGCGATCGCGACCTCCTGCTTCCCTTCTCGCGAGAAGAGAACCAGGAAGCAGAAGGCCGCGATCGCCGTATGAGACAGCGATCTCATAGGTCAGGGAGGGAACGCAGGTACAGGTAATGTATCCAGTCCGAGTGTGGCTCGGGGTTGCCGCTTTCAGCGGTGAAATTTAACCCCTAGCCACACTCGGGAAAACCGCTTGAGAGGTTAAAAGAATAAACTGTTTATTAGATATTGAATAACAATGGTAATATTTTTAACATAGTAGTTTATGGGAATTCGTCTGATTTAAACCTGCGAATGAAACCAAACAGCAGTGAAATGCCCTGATGTTCGGTGGTGTTCTCTCAATAGGTTAACCATTGCTTTTCTATGGGGATTTCACTGTCGAACAGGTACTGTAATTAGCTGACAATTCGCTAAAGTTTGGCGAACTGCCTGCTTTCTGAATAGCCGAATGGCCTCGAAATTGCACCGTACAGGGAAATTTACTTTTTTGGGGCTGGATCGTGTCTCTCTAAATAACCCCTTTAGGCTCTATCATAGACTCAAATCTCATTGCGTTCCCATTCCACCTCAACTGTTTAGATAAGCCACAGAAGTAATCTACAATATTTTAAGAAAAACCTTTGCTAAGATTTTGGTAAATGTTGCCTCTACAAAATGGAAATGGGAGATAACTAAACTTTATTTTTCCTTTTTACATGCAATTATTTCAAACCAAGAGAAACAAACAGCAGCATGAGTTTTAGAAGGTGGTTTTATTTGTAATGCAAGATTAATCTAGTTACAGTTTATGTAAGTGGTAGTGTCCCTCTAAGTGAAAAGTAAACTAGAAATACTTATTATCCAAAACATCCATCATTGATCCTCCTCATTGTAGAGGACTCATAGGATCTCAAAAGAAAAACAAACAGTCCAAAGGTACAGTATCGTTTGACCTGTCAAATAATAAAGATAAAAGGCATGTCGATAGTGCTATGTAGGGATGCACCGATACCACTTTTTTTAAGACCGAGTACGCGTACCGATACTTTTTAAAAAGTACTCACCGATACCGAGTACCGATACTTTCATTTTATGTCATGTGACCGCTTTCCAATAAGAACAGACCTCATATAAAAATGCCCCCAGCTCACATGTATTTATCCCCTCCGAGATAGATAGATATATATATATATATATATATACACAGAATGCCCCCAGCTCTCATGGATATGCCCCCAGCTCACATGGATATGCCCCCAGCTCTCATGGATATGCCCCCAGCTCTCATGGATTTACCCCCAGCTCACATGGATTTACCCCCAGCTCTCATGGATATTGCCCCCAGCTCTCATGGATATTGCCCCCAGCTCTCATGGATTTTGCCCCCAGCTCTCACGGATTTGCCCCCAGCTCTCACGGATTTGCCCCCAGCTCTCATGGATATGCCCAGCTCTCATGGATTTGCCCCCAGCTCTCATGGATATTGCCCCCAGCTCACATGGATATTGCCCCCAGCTCACATGGATATGCCCCAGCTCTCATGGATTTGCCCCCAGCTCTCATGGATTTGCCCCCAGCTCTCATGGATTTGCCCCCAGCTCTCATGGATATGCCCCCAGCTCACATGGATTTGCCCTCAGCTCTCATGGATTTGCCCCCAGCTCTCATGGATATGCCCCAGCTCTCATGGATATGCCCCCAGCTCACATGGATATGCCCCAGCTCTCATGGATTGCCCCCAGCTCACATGGATGTGCCCCCCAGCTCTCATGGATATGCCCCCCAGCTCTCATGGATTTGCCCCCAGCTCTCATGGATATGCCTCCAGCTCTCATGGATTTGCCTCCAGCTCTCATGGATATTGCCCCCAGCTCACATGGATATGCCCCCATCGAATGCTGGGGAAGCTGGCCGCGTGCCACAGCAGTGCGACCGGACCTTCGGAAGCAGGTGAGTATTGCAGCCGCCAGAGGGGAACGCTGGCCGCGTGCTTTTCATGCACGCGGCCAGCTTCCCCAGTGTCAGAATCGGGTAACCCCGCTTGCAGACTGTAAGCCAACAGACCCTGACCAACCGGTCCTTGGAAATGGCCGGGTTATGGTCAGTAATACTGAGAATGACGAACACAAATAAAGTGGTGGAGTGCAAAGAAAAACAACCTGCGGAATAAAGTAACCCACAATGCTCTAGCTAGCCGGTCCTTAATAATGGCCGGGTTAAGCAGGGCTAACCAACAAAACACACATAGGCAGGGGTTTAAGGAAATAGAGGTCCGTTATACTATGCCAGAAATCAGGGCGCCAGAATACAGGGAAGTAGAGACAAGCCAGGATCGTATAAACCAGGAAATCAGTCAGAATAGGAATTAAGAAATAACAACAAGGCACTAGGAGTAACAGGAACCACGCTAGGGCAACTTGCTCAGGGATACTGTTCCGCATAGAAGGCTTATCAATAAATTGCAATCTTTGATCTTGGATTCCAATATTGTTGAATGGATTAGGCAGTGGCTGAGTGACAGGCAACAGAGGGTTGTGGTAAATGGAGTTTATTCGGCGCAAGGTCTTGTTACCAGTGGGGTACCTCAGGGGTCAGTACTTGGACCCATTCTCTTTAATATTTTTATTAGTGATATTGCAGAAGGTATTAATGGAAAAGTATGTCTTTTTGCTGATGACACAAAGATTTGCAACAGGGTTGACGTTCCTGGAGGGATCAGCCAAATGACAAATGATTTAGGTAAACTAAAAAAATGGTCGGAATTGTGGCAATTGAGTTTTAATGTGGATAAGTGCAAGATAATGCACCTGGGACGTAAAAACCCAAGGGCTGAATATAGAATATTTGATACAGTCCTAACCTCAACATCTGAGGAAAGGGATTATTATTTCAGAGGATCTAAGGGTAAGTAGTCAATGTAATAGAGCAGCAGGAAATGCTAGCAGAATGCTTGGTTGTGTAGGGAGAGGTATTAGCAGTAGGAAAAGGGAAGTGCTCATGCCACTGTACAGAGCACTGGTGAGACCTCATTTGGAGTACTGTGTGCAGTACTGGAGACCGTATCTCCAGAAGGATATAGACATCTTAGAGAGAGTTCAGAGAAGGGCTACTAAAATGGTGTACGGCTTGAAGGAGAAAAGTTACCAGGAAAGGCTTAATGATCTTAACGTGTACAGCTTGGAAAAAAGACGAGACAGAGGAGATGTGATAGAAACATTTAAATACGTAAAGGGAATCCACAAGGTAGAGGAAGGGAGTATATTTAAACGGAAACAAAGTAGCAAGACAAGAGGACATAGTCTTAGATTAGAGGGGCAAAGGTTTAAAAGTAACATCAGGAAGCATTATTTTACTGAGAGGGTGGTGGATACATGGAACAGCCTTCCAGTTGAAGTGGTTGAGGCCAAAACAGTAATTGAATTTAAGCAGGCGTGGGATAGGCATAAGGCTATCCTAAACAAAAGATAAATCCAGGTTAAGTATCCATGTAATTGGGCAGACTAGATGGGCCGAAAGGTTCTTATCTGCCGACATTTTTCTATGTTTCTATGAAAGGAAGCCCTTTAAATAGAGCCACAGCACTTCCTATTGGTGCTCAGAGGAGACGCCCTGCTCTGCTATAGGATAGCTGGTCATGTGCTGCGATTGGTTGTCCTTCCTGCATGCTGCATCTGATTCGCGGGCAGCACCATTCTCTGTCCTGTAGTACACAGTACCCTGGAATAAGGCTTTCTGGATATCAGCTGCTGTGACGGCCGCAACATTTCCCCGGACATGGGGCGAAGGTGCAACATTTCCCTGGACATGGGGCGAAGGTGCAACATTTCCCTGGACATGGGGCGAAGGTGCAACATTTCTCTGGACATGGGGCGAAGGTGCAACATTTCTCTGGACATGGGGCGAAGGTGCAACATTTCCCTGGACATGGGGCGAAGGTGCAACATTTCCCTGGACATGGGCCACCGTGGCAGCACCCCCCCCCCTGACGGCGGGCCCGAGGGTGAGAAGGGAAGCGGCGATGATAGGCGGAGACCAGCCCCGGGCATGAACATCAGAGGCAGCAACCCAGGAACGTTCCTCCGGGCCGTACCCCTTCCAATGCACAAGATATTGCAATCCGCCTCTAGACCACCTGGAATCGATGAGAGCCTGCACCTCGTATTCCTCCTGACCCTGAACTTGGACAGGAGGAGGCTGTTTCACGGGAGTGGTATACCGGTTACAGACAAGGGGCTTGAGTAGGGAGGTATGGAAGAAGTTGGGGATTCTCAAGGACTTAGGCAACGCCAAGGCATAAGAGACAGGATTAATGCGTCGGAGGACCCTGTACGGACCGATAAACCGTGGTGCCAATTTGTGAGAGGGCACCCGGAGTTTGATATGCCGAGTGGAGAGCCATACCCTTTGACCAGGGACATAAGAAGGTCCTGGTCGTCTGTGGCGGTCTGCAAACTTCTTATGGGCTAAAGAAGCTTTTTGCAAAGCGGATTGAATCCGCGTCCAGGACTGACGTAGGAGTTGTAAGTGATCGTTAAGTGCAGGAATGGGTGATTCAGATGGAGTGCCAGGTAATAAAGCAGGATGGAACCCATAGGTCGCAAAGAACGGGGTATGACCAGAGCTGTCATGTACCACGTTATTCCTAGCCAACTCAGCCCAAGGTAATAAGGAACTCCAATTATCTTGTTGGTGGGAGATGAAGAACCGTAAATATTGTTCTAAGGACTGGTTGGTACGTTCAGCAGCACCATTAGATTGTGGGTGGTAGGCAGAAGAAAAGGATAAGTTGATACCCATTTCTTTACAGAAGGATCTCCAGAATCGGGAAATGAACTGAGTACCACGATCTGAGACTATTTCCTGCGATATCCCATGTAACCGTACCACCTCTTTAGCAAATATACCGGCTAGCTGTTCTGAAGAAGGAAGTTTTTTCAGTGGAACAAAATGGGCCATTTTAGAAAAACGGTCAATAACAGTGAGAATGGTGGTGTTACCCTCAGATGGGGGTAGGTCCACAATAAAGTCCATGGATAAATGGGTCCATGGTCTCGAAGGAACAGGGAGAGGTTGTAATAGACCCACTGGAAGATCAGCAGGGGTCTTATTCTGGGCATACACGTTACAGGAGGCAATGAACTCTCGGATATCAACACGAAGAGTGGGTCACCAATATAGACGAGAAACAGTGAGAATGGTCTTATTGACTCCTGGGTGACCTGCAACCTTTGATGCATGCATAACTTGTAATAACTCCCTTCTCTCGTTCTCTCCTACATACAATCTTTCTGGAGGTAGAGAGCTAGGGGCGGCATTCTGATAGGACAGAATGCGCTCGATCAACTGAGAAGACACTTGCATACACACAGTGGCGATTATATGAGTACTGGGTATGAGAGAAACCGGTTCGGTGTGAGGCAGTTCCTCTTCCTCAAACTGTCTGGAAAGAGCATCCGCCTTGGTATTACGTGACCCTGGGCGGTAGGTGATCAAATAATTGAAGTGACTTAGGAACAACGACCATCTGGCCTGGCAGGGGGACAGTCGCTTCACGTCTGGCAGGTAGGCTAGGTTCTTGTGGTCAGTTAGAATGATCACTGGAATTTGCGAACCCTCCAACAGATGTCTCCATTCTTTGAGAGCCATTATAATAGCCAAGAGTTCTCTGTTACCGATATCATAGTTTCTCTCAGAGTCGGACAACTTCTGGGAGAAGTAGGCACAAGGGTGAAGTGGGGCATCCCAGTTGTCTCTCTGGGAAAGTACTGCCCCTATACCAGATTCTGATGCGTCGACCTCCATTATAAATGGTTTAGAAGGGTTAGGATGTGCTAAAATAGGTGCAGAGGCAAAGGCTGTTTTTAAATCCTCAAAGGCTTTAAGGGCAGCGGGAGACCAGTTGGTTGTATTAGGAGCAATTACAGAAGAAAAGTGTGGGATAAACTTTCTGTAATAATTGGCGAATCCAATAAATCTCTGGATAGGTTTCAACCCTTTGGGTAGAGGCCAAGATAGGATGGATTCCAGTTTTTTGGGATCCATTAAAAAACCCTTGGACGACACGATGTACCCCAGAAACGGAACCTGTGTCACATGGAATATGCATTTTTCTAGCTTACAATATAAACCATTTCGTAACAGAGTGCCGAGAACAGAACGCATGTGATCATAATGTGTATGGAGGTCAGGAGAGTGCACCAGAATGTCATCTAGATAGACTATGACACATGAGGAGAGGTAGTCCCGAAGGACGTCATTTATAAAATCCTGAAAAACCGCAGGGGCGTTGCACAACCCAAACGGCATGACCAGATATTCGTAATGGCCGCTATGGGTGTTGAATGCGCTCATCCACTCGTCTCCCTCCTTTATGCGTACCAGGTTGTATGCACCTGATATCCAATTTAGAAAACACCGTGGACGGTCAAAGATTAGAGGAATAGGGTAGGCATTCTTGATGGTGATACGATTCAACCCTCTATAATCTATGCACGGACGGAGGTCACCCTCTTTTTGGCTACAAAGAAGAACCCTGCCCCAGCTGGGGAAGAAGATCTTCGTATGAAACCCTTCTCCAGCGATTCCTGGATATATTCCTCCATGATACTATGTTCCTTTGGGGACAGTGGATAAATTCTCCCTTTAGGGGGAATGGTACCAGGGTATAACCAGTCATACGGACGGTGCGGGGGTAGCTTATCGGCCTCTTTTTTGTCAAACACTTGTCTCACAGATATTGCTCCGGAACGGTGGAAGACAAAGGTTTTGCAGTAGGAGTATTGAGTAACCTGATAGGTAACAGAGGGAAAACAAGAGGAGGAACAGGTGGAACCCCATGCGACGACCTTTCCCTTTACCCAGTCAATGTGAGGATTATGCTTTTGTAACCATGTGAGACCTAAAACGACTGGACAAGACGGTGATGATATGATTTGAAACACTATGGATTCGTCATGATGATCCCAAGACACATGGAAATAGCTTTAGTCTCTTGGGTTATAACAGGAGAGGCAAGGGGCCTACCATCAATGGCCTGTACCATTAAGGGTTTGGATCTAGGGGACAGAGGAACAAGATGACCTGAGGCAAAGGACTCATCCATAAGATTATCAGCAGCCCCTGAATCCAGCAATGCATCACAATCGAATTTGACAGAACCCCATGTTAGACAGACAGGAAGAAGTAATCGTAGTGAGGTCGGTTTGGGACACAAAGTGAGAACAGCTAAGGCCGGTCCCCTCCTAGGACTTAGGTGCGAGCGTTTTCCGGGCGTGATGGGCACTTAAGGCGTTGGTGCCCCCTAAGTCCGCAATATAGGCAAAGACCCTCTCTACGCCTATAGGATTTCTCTTCTTCTGTCAATTTGGTGTGACCCAATTGCATGGGTTCGGTATCAGAGACCTGTGAAGTGCGAGATGGTGGGCTAACGGAACCTCGTGTAGGAACCCTAGCAACGCTTTTTCTGGGTCTCTCTCTGTGTTTAGCTCTATCCCTGATTCTGTTATCAATATCAATGACGTAATCGATCAAATCCTCTAACTCCTCAGGCAAATTCTTTGCTGCTATCTCATCTAGGATAGTATCAGAAAGGCCCTCCTGGAAAAGCAATACAAGGCAATCATTAGTCCAAATCAACCTCTGCTACTAGGGTTTTGAAGTCTATGGCGTAATCTGCAACAGACCTGGAACCTTGCTTAATTCTGAGCAGGGATCTCCCAGCCCTCTTGGAACGACCAGGAGGATCAAAGGTGCGTCTGAGAGCACGTACAAAGTTGTGGTAGTTATAGACCACGGCATCATCATTTTCCCACAATGGGTTAGCCCATGCTAGGGCTCTACCAGACAAATGATTTATCATAAATCCCACACGGGCACGATCTGAAACATACATTCTAGGGTTTAGTTCAAAATGAATGCTGACCTGAGTCAAAATGCCACGACACCCAGTCTGTTCCCCACCAAAACGAATTGGAGAAGTCATGGATACATGGGAGGCAGGTAAAGCAACCTCAGGTGTGTGGGATTGCAGGACCGGGGCAGAGGTCGCCACCTGTGGTTCAGGCTGCAAATAGGCAGTACGGACAAGAATAGTTTGTATAGCCTGAGCAAAGGCATCCATGCAGTGGTCTAATTCATCGACACGAGAGCACATGCAGCGAGCTGCTGACCTACGTCTGCAGGGTCCATGGCCCTAGCGTAATGTCAAGATCGGGTAACCCCGCTTGCAGACTGTAAGCCAACAGACCCTGACCAACCGGTCCTTGGAAATGGCCGGGTTATGGTCAGTAATACTGAGAATGACGAACACAAATAAAGTGGTGGAGTGCAAAGAAAAACAACCTGCGGAATAAAGTAACCCACAATGCTCTAGCTAGCCGGTCCTTAATAATGGCCGGGTTAAGCAGGGCTAACCAACAAAACACACATAGGCAGGGGTTTAAGGAAATAGAGGTCCGTTATACTATGCCAGAAATCAGGGCGCCAGAATACAGGGAAGTCGAGACAAGCCGGGATCGTATAAACCAGGAAATCAGTCAGAATAGGAATTAAGAAATAACAACAAGGCACTAGGAGTAACAGGAACCACGCTAGGGCAACTTGCTAAGGGAAAGGAAACCCTTTAAATAGAGCCACAGCACTTCCTATTGGTGCTCAGAGGAGACGCCCTGCTCTGCTATAGGATAGCTGGTCATGTGCTGCGATTGGTTGTCCTTCCTGCATGCTGCATCTGATTCGCGGGCAGCACCATTCTCTGTCCTGTAGTACACAGTACCCTGGAATAAGGCTTTCTGGATATCAGCTGCTGTGACAGCCGCAACATTTCCCCGGACATGGGGCGAAGGTGCAACATTTCCCTGGACATGGGGCGAAGGTGCAACATTTCCCTGGACATGGGGCGAAGGTGCAACATTTCCCTGGACATGGGGCGAAGGTGCAACATTTCCCTGGACATGGGGCGAAGGTGCAACATTTCCCTGGACATGGGCCACCGTGACACCCAGCCCCGCGGATACCGGCAAGCTGGCCCAGCGCTGGCTTCCAGTATCGGGGAGGTGTATCGGGCCATTTGCACGAATCGGCACCGATACCGATACTAGTATCGGTATTGGTGCATCCCTACTGCTATGCACTCACATCCTTTAGATCAGGGGTGGGAAACCTTTTTCTGGCAAGGGCAATTTGGAGATTTATAACATCATTCGAGGGTCATACAAAATTAACAACATTTTTAGGATTTCTTAGGCATTTTTCAGGTTTTTTTTCAGCAATTTCTTTTTACCTATTAAATATTTTTTTTTAATAGCGTTTTTTTTTTAATGTAACAGACCTTTTTATTATTCATAGGACCTTATGTGTTAATTCCAGACATTTTTGTCCAGTAGTTTTTTTTGCAAACCACATTTAAAATGTGAAAAGTTGCTGTGGTTTTTTTATCCCATTGTTTGGATCTTTTGCCTTTTTCCGGCAGGTGGTCAGTGCTGTGTTTGGCAGATCGTCGGCTTTTTTCTGACGCGTTCGGCAGCTTATCGGATCAGATCTGTTGTTTTCTGGTGGGTTCCCGACAGCTTATCGGAGCCTACAATTCTGGGGGTTTCGTGGCAAATTTTCCGTGCACTTCAGAGACCCTGCGGCGAATGCTGAATTCACTGGAGGGTCGGGGAATTTGATTTCCCAGAAGTGTGGGGAACGAAAGAGCACCTAAATGGCGGTGACATTTCGGTGCTCTCTGAATAACCCCTATAATCTTGACTATATTGTCTCAATGCAATAGTTATCTGTCCTCTTCCAGGTTGATTCATAACATTTGCAGTTTACTGGAACTCAAAATTATTGCCCTGATAGTGAAAATGGCCATTTTAAGCTCTTTTGCCATTTTCTTATAGCCACTTCCCACCTTGTGAAGCGCAACAATCCCTTTGTTGCGCATGCGTGCTGTGATTTCCAGCCGGCGTGCGCGAGGGACCACAAAAATCCGTTTGAGAGGCGCGCACACAGCGCCTCTCCAACGGATCCGGGTTTTTTTTTTGTCTCTCGCGGATCACCCCTGCCCTGAGTCTCCCCCGGTGGCTGGTGCAGGGGAGGCTCTGGGCGCCGAATGCCGGAACCAGTGCGGCGAAAACCAGGGGACTTAATCACGGCGGTGGAGCAAGGTAAGTATTGGCCTCCCTGCAACTGGGCACCCACCACCTTGAGCCTGTCCCATGAGCTTACAATCTAAGTGGTCCCATGAGCTTACAATCTAAGGGGTCCCATGAGTTTACAATCTAAGGGGTCTCATGAGTTTACAATCTAAGGGGTCCCATGAGCTTACAATCTAAGGGGTCCTGTTCCCGTGAGCTTACAATCTAAGAGGGAAGAGGAACCTGCTCTAATATATAAATGCCTTTGTAATGCGCTGTCAGCTGCCGGAGGCGTTACAAACACATTTATATATGGAGATACTCTTGGATAGTACATTGGAAAAACAAATAGGTGGACATGAATTCTGAGCTGGCGACAACAACACTAGACTGCCCACCGGGCAGGCTTAACAACTAGTTTATAAATAAATTAAATAGAATTGGTCCTATAACAGACCCCTGAGGGACACCACTTACCACTGATGTCCATCTTCAAAATGTACCATTTATGACCACTCTCTGTACCCTATCTTTTAGCCAGTTTTCTATCCAAGAACAAGTATTTTCATCTAGACCATTTTTTCTTAATTTAAATAGTAACCTCTTGTGTGGAACTGTGTTGAAAGCTTTGGCAAAATCCAAGCAAATCACATCCACTGCGACCCCTGATCTATACTTCTACTTACTTCCTCATAGAACGCAATTAGGTTAGTCTGACATGATCGGTGTTCCATAAAAACCATGCTGTTTTGTGCTAATTCCACAAAATTATACCTCTCAATAAATTCATGAACATTATCCCTTAGTAACCCCTCAAACAGGGGCTGACTGGCAACTTTTGGCCCAGGGGACAAGTACAACCCAGAGGCCCATGGTGCAGAAACTTGGGCTCTTGTTTAAATAAAAACAATCACCGGAAGCAAATTAAGTAACAAAATTCACAGTAACGTGCGATGTGTATGGTGTATCACTGAGCTCCACAGCAATAAAACGTGATCTTGTGACATGCATATGGATCAAGGTCTTAAAGCAGCATGGTATGATTCACTGATCAATATTAATGACTGCATTTTGCTTCACTTCAGTGGGTAACGTGAGGGTTTACTTTAAATTGTCATTTTATGGGTGTATTTACTCGCAAATCACCATTCAAATCAGAATACAAATGTTTTCTTAGATTTATTTTCATAATCTAAAGATGGTTGGGTACCTCAATGTATAGGAATTTTTATTTCTTCAATTGATAAAGCATAAGCACCTTACACCCAGGGCAACTAGAGGTCTGGACTCTTCAGGGGTAGCAATGGCTACAAGGCTGTCAGTGTCATGGGCCCTTTCATAGTAATAAGCTAGTCAGTAGCCCATTCAAAATGCTACCTGGCCCTGTAAAACTGCTAAAGGGAGATAATGGAGGGGGGCTGTTGTGAGGGGGGAATCCACAGGAGCTTTTAGGCAGCCTTATGTCACTGCATGGCTCCTGCTAATGTTTTGAAAGAAAGCTGCTCTTCATGTTCCCTCTCAGACAGGACAAATAGTTTTATTATTTGGTTCTCATCCCTGATGGTTCACTGGAAGCCAGGTCAGTGCTGGGTTTACAGATCAGAGCCCTGACCTCCTCTGCCTGCCCTGAAACCTAAGCTGTTCAGGCTTTGGGTCAGCATTCATGGAGGAGGACAGAGGAGGACGCTGGCTGGAGCTGTGCATCATAGGGATAGGCTGCGTCAGTGATCACCCGGGGAGACAGAGAGCAGATGTAAAAAGCCACACATTAAATTTCTCACCTCCCTGGGCCTGGTGGTGTTTGTGTCTTGTCCAGAGAGATGAGCTGCCTGTCAGCCTGGCCCTGCAGATCCACCGATCCACTCACTGTGCGTCATGATTTTCTTCCCCATTCTTCTACTCCTGGCCACGTGCATAGGTGTGATCACTCTCTCACCAGCCTCTGACCGGCCTCAGCAGCTGCTCCTAAGACAGTGTGGATGCGCGAAAAAAAAAAAGTGCAGCAGCGACAGAAAAAAAAGCCACCCCCGGGATTAATCACCCTAATGTAGCCCCAAAATTGATTTCTCCTGGTATCGGTCCGGCCCTGCCACACAAATACTGAGGGCCTCCTTAAATTTATTAACCCCCACAGGGGCCACAGCAGCAGGCGAGATCAGAGTCAGACAGTAGGCGCCACTCACCTTCAAGTCATCTTGAGAGACAGGGTGAGCGAGGCCTTTTAAAATGATTTTCTAGGCTGGCCCGGGTCTCTGTGTCTGGGTGGCTGGCCTGGCTTCTTCCTGCCCTCCTCGGTCTCCTCTGCAGTTTGGAGGCACACATCCTGGGCCTGGCTGGCATCTACACTCCCTCTGCAGGCTGAGGCTCCCACCGTCTGATCACTCTCGACCGCGCCCTCTTCAGCGTGTGCACAGCACGCTTTGCATCACGTGGGGGCCGGCACTAAACCAGCTGCTGCTCTTAGCCGACCACGGCGTGGGCATGTGAAAAATAAATAAATGGCGAGCTCGGGAGGCGCATTGCAGCGGCCGGGGGGGCATTCGCCCCTCTGCCCCCCGGCCCAGTCCGCCCCTGCCCTCAAATACTTTCCCAGCCACAGATGTTAAGCTCACAGGTCTATAATTCCCAGGCACAAATTTTAAATCTTTCTTAAATATAGGGACCACGTCAGCTTTTCTCCAATCCTGTGGTATGAATCCTGAAAGAAAAGAATTTTTAAAGATTAAGAACAGAGGTTTACATATTTCAACACATAGCTCCCACAGTACTCTTGAGTGAATTCCATCCGGCCCATAAATAAGTCAAACATATTACCACGTCACTTGAAACTAGGTCAACGAGAGCAAAACCAGAGTACTCGCACATTTCATCTTGAATAGCCTCTATCAAGGGATAAAATACATACATACATTACAGGGACGTGGCGGCAGGGCCTCACCTGCCATTCCATTAAGTCAGTGGGATCAGGTCTCAGGTGGTTATCCGAGCCGGGGTGGCCTACCGGCATGCCGGGATGAATCCCAGTAGGTTGCTTCTCTTTGGGGGGCCGTTTTATTGTAACAGAAAACGGATTCAAAGTTTTTGATCGGCGGCTCATCGGCCACCAGTAATGTACTGCAATGCGGGGCGGGGGGGGGCGCTGGGCTGCCGGCTGACAAGCTGAGAGAGGGGTTGTATGGCTGGGTGTCTCAGCGCAGCCACAGATGCAAGCAGGTAGCCGCTGGTGCCGGCTGCTCGCACAACATTTGTTCAGGCTGCAAGACGTCTGTTCATGCTGGGAGCACCAGGGGTGTCATGTGGTGGGTTGGTCAGTGTGGCGATGGGCCAGAGCAAGTGGCAGTGACTGCGCCTCTACACATGAAGAGGAAGGTGAGCATGCCCACTAGGATTTCCTTCAAAGACCAGCATGCTGTCAGCCAGCCACCCCTCTAAACGCTGACACCAGGTAGGAGCCCCTCATGAAGCATTAGGTTGGAGGTCATGCTGTAGAAGACCATTCCCCCCACCATGATCATCTCTGACAGCAGCAGAGCTGGCCAGGTAGCACCCTGCAAAAACATTGGCAGCATAGCAGACTCTTCACTTGTGGCCTGCTCTGCAAAGCTCGGATGGAAACAGGGGCGCAGGTTCCCATACGCCACTGAGGGGAGCTAGAGCCGGTAAGCCTGATGCTCTGCACAGCATCCTGCATGCGAACAGGGATACAGGCAACAGGAGCTCTCCTTGCTGTTATCTACAGATCATAATGAACTGCTGGGCAAGTTACAGGACAGGTAAGTGGAGCCTTCTGTCCTGAAACAAAAGGAAGCCCCTACCATGTGTCAGAGAGCAGCTGCCTTCTGGATCCCATGTGTTAAAAGGGTTAAGGTGTTAGCAAGGAGGCTTAGTAAATTTCTGGCTGATCTGTGAACTGAAAGTGAAATGTGCTCCCTCTCCCCTCCATCAATCACAGCTACTGATAGAATCTACATTCTGCAGATCAAACAGCCTGTAACCCCTGCATAACCAAATCCCTACATTTAACCCCTGCATAACCAGATCCATGTCCCACATCCTACTTGTAACCTGCATAACCAGTTCTCTGTCCTACTGTCTCCCACCTTTCCTGTAAACTTTGCACCTGCAGGTCCTTGTCCATCCCTATCCCTTCCTGTAACCCTTTTATAACCAGATCCTTGCCCCACATTCCTGCCTGTAACTCCTAAATAACCAGACTACTGCACCCCCACCCTTCCTGTAACCCTTGCACCTGAAGGTCCATGTGTACCATCATCTCTGCCTGTAACCCCTAAATAACCAAACCCTACTGCGCCTGTAAAAAAAAAAAAAAAAAAAAAGCCTGCACTTCCAGGATCTTGCCGACCCTGATCCCTGTCAGTTGCAATATGTGTCCATTTCTGGCAGCTCCTCCCTCCCCCTCCCATGCGGAGTACCCCAAGGTTTGATACTCGGCCCTGCTATTCACAATATTCATAAATGATCTGCCCAATGTCTGCATAGCCTCAACTGTACACATGTACGCAGACGACACTGTAATCTATACCAGCAAACCAAACCTCCCGCAGCTGGAGGCTGTGCTGCAAGAATAATTCACAGAGGGAGAAACGTGGATCGCAGATAACAAACTTTTTCTAAATACTGACAACTTTGTTACAATGCTCTTTGGAACAGCACCTAAACTACACAAATTGCAAACCATCTAATGTGTCAGGACAAGAACAAAAGACACGCTGACCACAGTCACTTCTCTCAAATATCTAGGTATGTGGTTAGACCAAAATCAATCCTTTGGCCCCCACATCGAAAACACATCTAAACTTTACCCCAAACTAGGTGCCCTATACAGAAACAAATCCTGCCTGAGCCCCGCGGTAAGAAAGCAGATTGTACAACAAATGCTTATGCCGTCTATTGAATACGGAGATGTAGTGTATGCAGCTGCCCCTCAAACACACCTCCAGAAACTTACCACATTGTATAACTCATTCTGCTGCTTTGTGCTACAATGTAACTACATGACCCACCATTGTGACATGTGAAAAGAACTAAACTGGCCATCGCTGGAATCTAGACGCACCCTTCACCTTTCCAACCTGGTGGTTAAGAGCTTTTCTGGGAAGCTACCACCCAACCTGAATAGGCTGCTTCCCCCAGCAGTTCCCTCATCCTATAACCTCCGATCCAGGACCTGCACCTTACTTGCAATACAACAATACAAAAAGAAAGTGGCTCGATCCTCATTTTCCTACAGAGCACCGTAATTATGGAATGCCTGTGCATAACATTCAGGATAGGCAGATGCGCAATAGGGAATTTAATTTGTGGCTTCAGGAATGGTGTCGAGAGCAAGGATTTGGCTTTGTGTCCCATGATAGCTCTAATTGGAGCAGAAAGGAACTGTATAAAAAAGATGGTTTGCATCTTACTCATAGGGGAACATATGTTCTCAGTGAGAAGTTCAAAGGTTTCGCAAAGAAATATTTAAACTAGGAGGGGGGGACAAAAGGGTAAAAAACAATCTGCCTGATTGTCCCCCAAAACTAAATCGGAGGGTGCAAGCAACATGCGGGGAAAAAAAATGACAAGCTCAGAGTCGTGTCTATAAATGCTCGCAGTTTAGTCAATAAAATCAATGAACTGGAGGCAATGATGGCAGCTGAAAAAGTAGATTTAGTGGCGGTTACTGAGACATGGTTCAGTGAGAAAAATAACTGGGACATAACAATACCGGGGTACTCTTTATATAGAAAAGACAGAGAAGGTAGGAAAGGAGGAGGAGTGGCCCTGTATGTGAAAAACAACATAAAAACGAACCAAATAAAAGTGAGCGAGGTGAACATAGAGTCAGTTTGGGTTACGCTAACATTTGGCAATCATACAGTAGCTCGTGTAGGTGTGATCTATAGACCCCCTGGACAAGTAGAAGAGCTAGATAATCTGCTGGTTGAGGAAATAGCCAAAATGGCAATGAATGGGGAAGTTATTATCATGGGGGACTTTAATCTTCCTGATGTGAACTGGAAAACCAAAACAGCTGGGTGCACCAGGAGTACAAATATTCTAAACTCCCTACTGGGATTATCTCTAACACAAGTAGTTGAGGAGCCGTCCCGTAAAGAGGCCATATTGGATTGAATACTCACAAATGGAGGTTTGGTATCGGATGTTGTTGTAGGTGAAAATTTGGGATCTAGTGATCACCAGTCAGTATGGTTTAATATAAGAACAGGGATGGAGCCGCACCACACAAAAACAAAAGTTTTAGACTTTAAAAAAACAGATTTTTCTAAAATGAGACTTTGTGTGAAGGAGTCATTATCAGACTGGAGGAGTTTAAAGGGAGTCCAGGAGAAATGGGATTATTAAAAGGCCACAGGCATTGCATTCGACTTGTTAGCAAAAAACAAAAAAGGGAAGAAACCACTGCGGTACTCTGCAGAAGTGGCCAAAATAGTGAAGAACAAAAAGACAGCATTCAATAATTATAAAAAACTCAGGCAAACCTATAAGATTAGGCAGAAAGAGGCAAAGCAATTTATAAGAGCTTCCAAAGCACACGCAGAAGAGAAAATAGCTCAGTCAGTAAAAAAGGGGGACAAAACATTTTTTAGATACATAAACGAGAAAAGAAAAGTAAAACAAGGATTAGTTAGATTAAAAACAAAGGAAGGAAGGTATGTAGAAGAGGATAAAAGTCTCGCTGACTGCCTCAATGAATATTTTTGTTCAGTCTTTGCAGAAGAAAAGGAAGGAAAAAGGGCTCAGAGGTTAGGAGGAAACACTAACGAGACAATTACATATCAGTTTACAGAGAGACTAGGAGGTTCTACACAGCTGTCTAAAGTAAAGACAAATAAGTCAATGGGGCCTGATGGGATCCACCCTAAATTATTAAAAGAGCTCAGTGATGTAATAGCAAAACCGTTAACAGATTTATTTAACCAATCCTTGCTAACAGGAGTCGTCCCAGAAGACTGGAAATTAGCAAATGTTGTGCCCATTCACAAGAAGGGTAGTAGGGAGGAATCTGGGAACTATAGGCCAGTTAGTCTTACGTCAGTAGTGGGGAAATTAATGGAAACCATGTTAAAGGAAAGGATTGTTGACCATCTAAAAACACATAGATTACAGCAGCGGTCCCCAACCATGGTCCTCAGGGCCCACTAACAGGCCAGGTTTGCCAGATATCTGAAGCACAGCACAGGTGTTATGATTTGCTGCTCAGTGATTGCAGGATTCAGTCTGCTTTTCCCCATGGTGATCTGCAAAATCTGGCCTGTTAGTGGGCCCTGAGGACCAGGGTTGGGGACCACTGGATTACAGGATCATAAACAACATGGGTTTACCTCAGGGAGATCATGCCAAACTAATCTTATTGATTTTTTTGATTGGGTAACAAAAATAATAGACACAGGTGGTGCAGTAGACATTGCTTATTTAGATTTCAGTAAGGCTTTTGATACTGTTCCGCATAGAAGGCTTATCAATAAATTGCAATCTTTGAGCTTGGATTCCAATATTGTTGAATGGATTAGGCAGTGGCTGAGTGACAGGCAACAGAGGGTTGTGGTAAATGGAGTTTATTCGGCGCAAGGTCTTGTTACCAGTGGGGTACCTCAGGGGTCAGTACTTGGACCCATTCTGTTTAATATTTTTATTAGTGATATTGCAGAAGTATTAATGGAAAAGTATGTCTTTTTGCTGATGACACAAAGATTTGCAACAGGGTTGACGTTCCTGGAGGGATCAGCCAAATGACAAATGATTTAGGTAAACTAAAAAAATGGTCGGAGCTGTGGCAATTGAGTTTTAACGTGGATAAGTGCAAGATAATGCACCTGGACGTAAAAACCCAAGGGCTGAATATAGAATATTTGATACAGTCCTAACCTCAACATCTGAGGAAAGGGATTTAGGGGTTATTATTGCAGAGGATCTAAAAGGTAAGTAGTCAATGTAATAGAGCAGCAGGAAATGCTAGCAGAATGCTTGGTTGTGTAAGGAGAGGTATTAGCAGTAGGAAAAGGGAAGTGCTCATGCCACTGTACAGAGCACTGGTGAGACCTCACTTGGAGTACTGTGTGCAGTACTGGAGACCGTATCTCCAGAAGGATATAGACATCTTAGAGAGAGTTCAGAGAAGGGCTACTAAAATGGTGTACGGCTTGAAGGAGAAAAGTTACCAGGAAAGGCTTTATGATCTTAACCTGTACAGCTTGGAAAAAAGACGAGACAGAGGAGATATGATAGAAACATTTAAATACGTAAAGGGAATCCACAAGGTAGAGGAAGGGAGTATATTTAAAAGGAAACAAAGTAGCAAAACAAGAGGACATAGTCTTAGATTAGAGGGGCAAAGGTTTAAAACATCAGAAAGCATTATTTTACTGAGGGTGGTGGATACATGGAAGAGTCTTCCAGTTGAAGTGGTAGAGGCCAAAACAGTAATTGAATTTAAGCAGGCATGGTATAGGCATAAAGCTATCCTAAACAAAAGATAAATCCAGGTAAAGTATCCATGTAATTGGGCAGACTAGATGGGCCGAAAGGTTCTTATCTGCCGACATTTTTCTATGTTTCTATGTTTCAGGAGAGCTGAATGGGAAGAGGAGCAGGAAAGGACAGTGGGGAGATCATGGAGTGATCCGATAGGCTTCTCTAAAGTAATGCGTTTTCAGAGACTTCTTGAAGGACTGGGGAGACGGGGAGAGTCTAGTGTTGCAGGGGTGGGAGTTCCATAGAAAGGGGGTGGCTCAGGAGAAGTCCTGAAGGCGAGAGTTGGGGGTGCGGGTACGAGGAACTGATATCATCAGATCATTGGCAGAGCCAAGTGGTCGGGATGGGATATACCTGCTAAGAGAGAGAAAATGGGAGTCAGTGTAGAGATTGACAAAGGTGAGAGGTGTGGGGGGTGTGGTGTATGAGCCGTTCAATACACACTGCAGAGGGAGAATCTGGGATCTCTTACAGGGTTATTCAGAGAGCGTGAAAAGCAGGAGAATGACTGGAGAATGAAAAATTCTAGGTCAAAATAGCCAATTTGGAAAGTGAGATGAAAGGGAGAATTTTTCTGGTTTGGCTATTTTGACCTAGAATTTTTCATTCTCCAGTCATACTCCTGCTTTTCACGCTCTCTGAATAACCCCGTTAAGGTCAGAGAGAAGGAGGTTGCAATAGTCAAGGTGGAAGATAAGAGCTTGGATGAGCATTTTAGTAGAGTCTGGATTAAGAAACAGGCGGAGGACGTCCAGGAAGATGGCCGCTTGATCAGTGAGCTCCGCTGAGCGTGCCGCTTTTACCCCTCTTCCACTGCACATCCGCACCCATGGGTAAAGCCAAGAAGCCCCCACACACCCCTGGCCACCCAGATCCTACCGGGAGCCAGCAGAATGGGTCCATCAGGTCATTTTTAGCCCCTCTTTCGACCGCTGAAATCGCTGACCCGGAATCCAAGATGGCCGCCGCCGCATGCTCCTCGGCCTCCAACTCTCCAACGCACTCGGTGAGAGTTTGGGACCCCCCAAATGACCTCCGCCAACTCCTACAATATCTCCCCAGTAAGGAGGACTTAGCCGCTGCCACTACTGAACTGGGGGCTTCCCTCCTCACAGAAATCCGCGCGCTGCGCACAGATCTGGGCGGCATACAGACCAGGCTACAGCACGTGGAGGTGACACAGGAGCAGCAGTCTGCCACGATAGCGGCCCATTCCTCTGCAGTAACCACGCAGCGCTCCGCTTTACAAATGATGGCCCGCCATTTAGAAGATGTAGAGAACAGAAATCGCCGTAATAACATCAGGGTTCGAGGCCTCCTGGAGCTAGAAAACTCACAGGAGGAACTAAAACGCACCCTCATCGCTTTATTCAATGACATTCTGGACAGGGACCCTGCCGCGGATATCGAATTGGAACACTATCACAGAACACTGAGACCGAAGGGCCCCCCTAACGCACCCCCGCGCGATGTGATCTGCTGCCTTTTACGCTACCCGCTGAAAGACTCCATACTGGCCGCGGCTCGGGGCTCTCGCACCATTGATTTCGCAGGAGCTAAGATCTCGCTCTTTCAGGATCTCTCACCCTCCACCTTGCAGTCCAGACGCATGTTACGTCCGCTCACGGCTGCATTGCAGGACATGAAACTTCAATACAAGTGGCTATTTCCATTTGGCCTCCAAGTTCGCACACATTCGGGACCGCTTAACCTCCGCAGTGAGCTAGACCTCCTGCTGTTTTTAGAGGAACTCTCCCTTCCACCGGACACGCTCCTGGCTTGGCCAGACCTGGCGCTGCTTTATATGCCACCGGAACAGGCTCCACCACGCCCGCGAAGATCCCGCCGCAGACGCCGTTCCTCCTTCTCGCAGGCACCGGTGGACTGATCTGGCCTTCTTCAGATTCGTCTGAGTGCTTTTCTAAGACCCCAGGACCTCTTCCTCCGCTGCGGAAGATGCCCTATGCTGGTATCAGCACATAGCTGATTCGAAGACCTTGCCAGCGTCAGTATCCTTTTTATGTGTTGCTAGGCCTGAGGTACACCCGACCGCCCAAGCCTCTTCCCAGGCGGGCTTGTGTAACCCGACTGGCGGCGTGGGTCCTCCTCCGCCTTTATGCCTCCACCGGTCTATTCCTTCTATCTATGGCCCAAAGCACTGCACGACTCTTTGCGCCTCAGGGGTGACATGTGCGAGCCGACATTTTTTCTCTTTTTTCGGAGCACACCCATGTACTTACTCGATTTGGGGGCTGCGCATTCGGCGCCTCCTGTGTGTTCTTTGATTTTTTACTTTTCCTATTTTTCATTCTGCTGTTTTTCTAATACCTGTTGCTAAGTTGCAACCTGATTTTATTGTTTTACTATTCGACTTCTGTGTTGACTGTCCTGCGCCGGGTCTACCTCCCTGAGTCAGTGCCTTCACGGAGGGTTCGGTGGTGCTCACACCCCCCCTCTGCGACCTGAGACTCCCCCGCGTCCACCAAGTGGCGTGGCGAGCTGTCTCCTTAGGCACGCGCGCCTTGTGTATATAATTGTACCATTGTAATTGGTTTTTTTGTCTTTGTTCCCCTGTACCTGGTCTACCCCACTGGGTGCCCCCCCATCCCCCTCCCCAGACCTTTCATATTGTTATCTCCCTCCCGAATATACCATGGCCACTGTCCCCCACACTCTTAAAGTTCTCTCGATTAACGCGAAAGGCCTGAATATACGCCGAAAAGCGCCATGCGGCCCTTAGGGAATTTACCTCACTTCATGCTGACGTTGTATTAGTACAGGAAACCCATTTTCCGCATGCCCGGCCCCCCTCCTTTAAAAACCACAAATATCCTATTGGTTATTTCAGTAATGCTGCAGCTGGTAAAGTTTGCGGCACTGCTGTGCTGTTTTCTCGCTCCACCCCGATCAATAACCCAACCTCTTTGCTGGATCCCGCTGGTCGTGATACATTTGTGAAGGGCCAAATTGGTGCGCAATGGTACACTTTTGTCTCCATATACCTCCCGAACCGGCGACAACACACAGCCATTCATTCTATACTTCGTCGACTGCAGGACTTCCAGGAGGGCATCTTAGTGGTGGGAGGTGACCTTAACCTACCGCTTGACGCTCGCCTGGATACCTCTAGAGGTGTCACCAGCACCCCACACACCATCCTCCGTCGCACCCGACTTGCACTACACTCCCTGAGACTGATGGACTGCTGGCGCTTGCTCTTCCCCTCCACACGAGACTATACATACTACAGCGCACCGCACCAGCTCTACACACGCCTCGACTACATCTTCCTCCCTTTTGGTAGTATGCACCTCCTGGAATCCGCCGCCATAGGCCCCATGACCTGGTCGGACCATTGTCCGGTCCTGATCACGCTATCCTCCCCCCTCACCCGCCCTAGGGAGAAACTATGGCGCCTCAATGAATCTCTTCTTACTGACCCCCAGATTAAAGATGGCCTCCACTACGCAACTATTTTACAGAAAATGACACCCCCGAATGCTCCCCGCAGATCATTTGGGAAACCCATAAGGCTGTCATCAGGGCATACCTCATCCAACAGGGCGCGCAACGCAAGAGAGAACGCACTGAGCAGCAGGAATCCCTACTGATTGGGCTAAATTACTATTGGCTAAATTACAATCTTTGCGCTGGCGCAAAAAAACATTAATGCGAGGGGTAAAACCCTTTGCGCCGAATGCCGTATTACATAGTCCGCGCAACAACCACGTGCAATCGTCTACCACGGATGAACCTGCGCGAACCCTGCGCGAGCTTACTGTACTGTGCGAGTCCTATACTTAACATTGTGAGAGCAAATACGAATGTGCACTGGTGCGCAGATGGTATTACAATCTATTTGCGGTAATTACTGCAAAGCCTTTGCACGCATAATTTTAGCAACTGCAAAAAGCTGGTGCTGACGGCATATCTAAACAACCTGGCTAACCCGAAAAAAAAAAAAACAGCACATAAAAAGTAATGCAGCAACAATATAATGGATGATGGCAGGTGTGTGTGTATTATTACTGTAGCATATGTGCTCATTTTGCATCATAGAAGCAGAACCC
Source organism: Leptobrachium leishanense (assembly GCA_009667805.1). Taxonomy (NCBI): domain Eukaryota; kingdom Metazoa; phylum Chordata; class Amphibia; order Anura; family Megophryidae; genus Leptobrachium; species Leptobrachium leishanense. Next base: position 58,432,366 of record CM019073.1, read on the forward strand.
GTCTCCGATGCCTCTGCCAGGCGCAATTCAGTTGCGTTTGATAGGTGTGTTTCTTCATTTGGATTGGCTGAATGGTTGCCAAAAACTGCAGGCGCAAAGATTTTTGCGCGAGACGGCACTGAGACTGCATTTGTGCGCGTACTGTTTGCGTGCGCAATTGATTGGCGGAAGAAAAAAGCCGCGAGGATTGTAATTCCAGCAGTGATTTCGCTTTGCGAGAGGCTTTTTGCGAGAAGATTGTAATATAGCCCTATGTGTACCGACCCGGCTATTTCTTGGTAACCCTTTGTACATCATCCTTGGTATAAGGGTGATCCTCTTTCCTGGCATTAAGATCAGAACTGTCTGGGCCTGATCTCTGTTTCTACTCTGTGGCCTGTTATCGCTTGATGAGTGTATAAGGATCAAGTCCCTGACAGTTATACTGAACATTCAACGATCGGAGGGGTTGATAGGATTCTGTATACAGGGACCGATATCTTGTTATCAGGGGGGAATCTGTGACAGATTGGAGTCCAAGAGGACCGCAAGGCAATGAGCCTGAGAAGTAGAGGTAATGGTGGCACCATTCACCTGAAGGGAAATGGGCACAGGAACCAAGGTCTTAGAGGGAGGGAAGATATGAAGTTCAGTTTTTAAGAGGTTGAGCTTTAGGAAACGGGAAGTCATCCAGTCAGAGACAGCTGAGAGGCAGGCTGTAACACGGTCCAACACCAGAGAAGAGAGATCGGGAGAAGAAAGGTAGATGTGGGTGTCGTCGGCATAGAGATGATAATTGAATCCATTGGAAGAGATTAGGTTGCCAGAGAGGCAGTATAGATCAAGAAGAATATGGGGACCCAGAACAGGGCCTTGAGGTACCCCATTTGAAAGAGGAACAGGTGGTGAAGAGGCAGCAGCAAAGGAGACAGTGAAGGAGCGAAGACAGAGATAGGAAGAGAACCAGGAGAGAGTGGCATCACTGAGGCCAAGCTGACACAACGTGAGGAGCAGTAGAGGGTGGTCAGTGTCGAATGCAGCGGAAATATAAAGAAGAAAAAGGAGGGAGAAGTGACCTTTGGTAGCATCAACTAAATCATTAGTCACCTTGGTCAGAGCATTCTCAGTAGAGCCTTTGGAGTGAAAGCCGGACTGGTGCAGATCAAGTAGAGAGTTAGCAGCAAGAAAACTGGTGAGCTGGTTATAGACCAGAGGTTTAGAATTTTGGAGGCAAAGGGGAGCAGAGTGTTGGGATGGTAGTTGAGAAGGAGGTAGGATCAAGAGATGCCTTTTTTAGAATGGGGTGATCAGAGCATGTTTGAAAGCAAAGGGAGAGGTAGATGAAAATATGAGTCAAAGCAGGGACAGTGACTGGTAGAACAGACGAGTAAGATGTGAGGGGATGAGATCAAGTGAACAGATGGTCAGACAGGAGAACTTCTGAGACTTCCTCCTGCAAGACCGGAGAAAAGGAAGACATAGTGGGGTAGAATGGTTAAAGGACGAGGGCATTGAAGAAATTTCTAGTCTACGTTTAGTGATCTTATCGGTGAAGAAGTTAGCAAAGCTGACAGCAGTGAGGTCTGTGGAGGGTTGAGTGGAAACGGTGCGCAGTAACAGATTGAAACTATGAAAAAGACGTCTGGAATCGTGGGAAAAGGATGAGATAAGGGATGATAAGTAAGTTTGTTTAGTGAAGGATAAAGCAAGACTTTAGAAACGGAGCATGAATTTGTAGTGGAGAAAGTCAGCTGAAGTCTCTTTACAGGGTTATTCAGAAAATTGGCAGGAGAAGAGAACACTTTAGACCAAATAGTCGACTTGGAAAGTAAGATAAATGGGAGAATTTTTCTGGTTTGGCTATTTTGACATAGAATTTTCACTTCTCCAGTCATTCTCCCGAGTTTCACATTTCTTTGAATAGACCTGTTAGGCTGACTGTCCACTGGGTCTGTATGAACGACTGACTTGATCTTCTGACTACAGACAACCCCTTTGCACGACCAGGGTCGTCCACTGGAAGCATCTGTGGATGACCTATGTCGCCCAATGGACAGGCCATCGGACACAGAAGAGAAAAAAGAACGCAGTAGGGGGAAGAAAAAAACGCTCTCCCTTGTACTGAAATGGGGTATCAGCACCAAGGAGGGCACCAGCGACTGCAGCTGAACGCAGGGGGGAAAAAAAGCAACTCGCCAAAGGCTACGGGGGGGACAGTCCTTGGTGCTGAAGTAGCTTTCAGCACCAAAGACAGCAGCCAGACTGAAAAAGAAAAAAAACTCCACATTCAGCCAGAATACTCCAAAATACTCAAATAAAAAGACTTTTTGCTGCGGATGAAAAGAAATTGTTGAATTAAAAAAATATATAAATGAAAATATGTTTTCCATTGAATTCTATAGTGTTCGTCTGTCAAACTGAATCACTTCTCTATGGGACAATTTCCTTACCACGGCATGGAGGTTTAACTATATAATTCATCTTTTTCATGTAAATTTTCCCAGATCATCCCGGCGTTGTCCGACAAATCCCTTTGAAATGGGAAAGATCGCTAGTCTGATGTAGTCGGAAAAAACGTCTGAAGTTGTCCGATGGAAGTCAGAGGCAGTGGAAGAGGGCTGATTCACCTGCATGTTGGTGGGATTGGACAGATGACTATCAGGTTTACTCAAAAGAAAGGTGAAACTCAGGAGAATGACTGGAGAAGTGACAATTCGAGGTCAAAACAGCCAAACCAGACAAACTCTCCCATTTATCTCACTTTCCAAATAGGCTATTTGGTCTAGATTGTTCTCTTCTCCTGACAGTTCTCCTGATTTTAACCTTTCTTTGAATAGACCTGTATATCGGATGATCACACCATTGCACGAATATGGACCCAATGGACGGCCAGCATTATGTCCCACATCCCAGACCATTCTTCTCTTGATACATCGGGGTACAATATTTTTAAATTTTGTTTTCTAGGTGTAAAATTGGTAGTTGAGTCATCACTCTTAAGGAGGATTGTTTTTTATCTCCTCATTTTTAGTATAAATACATAAGGGGTTATTCAAAGATCACTGTACTGGCCACGGAATTGCACCAAACGGTGAATTTCCCAGTATTGTGTAATCTCATGGCCAAACGGTTATTGAAATAGCCGACAATCAGCCAAACATTGGCGAATTGCCATCGAAATAGGGTGACCTTCGGCGGCAGAGAAGCAATGGTTATACTCTTCCAAGACACCACAGCAGAGAAATGTCAGTGAAATTCCCTGATGTTCTGTGGTTTCATTTGACAGGTTTAAGCAGGCGAATCTCATCGGTTTCAATGTAAAAAAAATATTCCCCGTTTTTTTTTGTAAATATATATTCAACAGTTTATTTATTTTCATTTGCAGAAAAAAGTATATAAATATTTTCGGCAAAATAATATTTCAGATTTTTTTCTTAAATGGCGTTTTTTATATCCTGTAGTAGACCTTTTTATTATTCATAAGAGTTTATATATATTTATATTAAATATTAGCAACAGGTTAAACATGTTTTATGTGTTACTGTGATATTCCACCCATAATCCCCATTTAGAAAAATAATTAGACCACTATTCCTTTTAGAACCAGGTTAAATATGTATCCTACATAACAAGGAAAAAAGGTGTCATCTGCGCTCGTTTCTATGTGTTCCATGTACAACAAAACTTGAGGTTTTTGGTTTGTTTCAATGGCCATTGCAACGTAAACTTACTCGCCACTTCACGGCACCTCTTTACAGAGTGAGTACCTACCTTAACATGTACCAAAAGGCCGCTCTACTGAGCAGCTCCAAGCCCCTCCTGCTGCTTTTCAGCCAAGGAGAGGCAGAGATGGGTGGTTTTATTTATAACACGCACCAAACACTTCCCATTTTGGGATTAAAAACAAAAACATGGAAAGAGGAACAGCTGCAGAACGACGGACTGGGTCTTACACAGCAGCATAAATGAATAAACTAAATACAGCAAACATAATTGGCGGTCGCGCCGCCATACTCAACGGAGCGGCAGCAACTGCCAGGAGATAACAGCCCAGTGTTAATGTATAAAAACATAACAAGGAAAAAAAAGGTGTCATCTACGCTCGTTTCTATGTGTTCCATGTACAACAAAACTGAGGTTTTAACCTGAGGTTTTAACTGGGCTGTTACTCCTGGCAGTTGCTGCCGCTCCGGTGAGTATGGGCGCGACGCCATTTTTTCTGTATTTATGTATATCATGCTTGTAACACCAGTCCGTCGTTCTGCAGCTGTTCCTCTTTCCATGTTTTTGTTTTTAATCCCAAATGGGAAGTGTTTTGTGTGTGTATAAATAAAACCCACCATCTCTGCCTCTCCTTGGCTGAAAAGCAGCAGGAGGGGCTTGGAGCTGCCCAGTAGAGCGGCCTTTTGGTACATGTTAGGTACTCACTCTGTAAAGAGGTGCCGTGAAGTGGCGAGTGAGTTTACGTTGCAATGGCCATTGAAACAAACAAAAACCTCAGTTTTGTTGTACATGGAACACATAGAAACGAGCGCAGATGACACCTTTTTTCCTTGTTATGTTTTATACATTAACTGGGCTGTTACTCCTGGCAGTTGCTGCCGCTCCGGTGAGTATGGGCGCGACGCCATTTTTTCTGTATTTTTAAATAAGTATCCTGGCATATGTTATCCCAATATTCCACGCATAATCCCCAAATAGTAAAATACATTGACCAATATTCCTTTTACAAATGGGATAAATATGTTCTTTGGCATGTGTTACTGTGATATTCCACCCATAATCCCCATCTAGAAAAATAATTAGACCAATATTCCTTTGAGAAACGGGATAAATATGTTTCCTGGTATGTGTTATCCCAATATTCCACCCATAATCCCCATATAGAAAAATAAATAGACCAATATTCCTTTTAAAAAGGGTTAAATATGGTTCCTGGCATGTGTAATCCCAATATTACACCCATAATCCCCATCTAGAAAAATAAACAGACCAATATTCCTTTGAGAAATGGGTTAAATATGTTTCCTGGCATGTGTTATCCCAATATTCCTCCCATAATCCCCATATAGTAAAATAATTATGCCAATATTCCTTTTAGAAATGGGATGAATATGTTCCTTGGCATGTGTTAACGTGATATTCCACCCATAATCCCCATCTAGAAAAATAAACAGACCAATATTCCTTTTAGAAACATATTATATGTGTTCTCTGGCATGTATTACTGTGATATTCCACCCATAATCCCCATCTAGAAAGAAAAATAGACCAATATTCCTTTTAGAAACATATTATACAAAATTAAGTCACAGAGACAGCGGAGTCTGTCACAGCACATTTAGGATTAAACCTTCAGTTAAATTTCAAAGGAACAACAGAAAATGAAAGAAGGCAAAGATATCGCAGCTTCATTAGCTGGCTTATGCCTGTTGTGCTGGTTTCAAGTTACAGACATACAATAAATATACAACTTTTATTAGATAATTCTAAAAACATGAATATAGACACACAATTCTATGTTTGGTTAGGCAAGCAGGCTATTACTGTTTAACCCTACACCAGTAGGGAGTTGATTTACATTGATAGGGATGCAAAGAAACCACTGTTAGCTAAACTACAGATCAGTCCTTAATTGGCTTAGTATCAGCAAAAACAGGATTTCACTAAATTCCCTGGCGATATGTAGACCGTCAGAAAAGATGGACTGGATGTAACAACATACAGTTGTGTTCAAAATTATTCAACCCCCACTGAAATTAAGTGTTTTGGCCAGTTTGACATTGATTTTGATCATTCAGTCATCTTGCTTACAATTAAATCAAAGAGGCACGTGTAGGTCAGACAAATATAACATAACATTTATAATGAAATAACCACAAATGTATTTTCTGTGCTCACATCATTATCAGTTTTATTCAACCCCCAAGTGACATTCAATCTTAGTACAACTTCCTTTTACAGTTATAACATCTTTTAAACGTGAAGCATAGCTTGACAGAAGTGTCTTGCAACGATCTACGGGTATCTTCGCCCATTCGTCATGGGCAAAAGCCTCCAGTTCAGTCACATGCTTAGGCTTGCGCACTGCAACTGCTTTCTTTAAGTCCCACCAGAGGTTCTCAATCGGATTTAAGTCAGGTGACTGCGATGGCCACTCCAAAATGTTCCAGCCTTTAATCTGCAACCATGCTCTAGTGGACTTGGAGGTATGCTTGGGATCATTGTCCTGTTGAAAGGTCCAACGTCTCCCAAGCCTCAGGTTTGTGACGGACTGCATCACATTGTCATCCAATATCTCCTGGTACTGAAGAGAATTCATGGTACCTTGCACACGCTGAAGCTTCCCTGTACCTGCAGAAGCAAAACAGCCCCAAAGCATGATTGACCCCCCGCCATGCTTCACAGTAGGCAAGGTGTTCTTTTCTTCATAGGCCTTGTTCTTCCTCCTCCAAACATAGCGTTGATCCATGGGCCCAAACAGTTCTAATTTTGTTTAATCAGTCCACAGAACACTATCCCAAAACTTCTGTGGTTTGTCCACATGACTTTTGGCATACTGCAGTCGACTCTTCTTATGCTTTGGAGACAGCAAGGGGTGCGCCTGGGAGTTCTGGCATGGAGGCCTTCATTACGCAGTGTGCGCCGTATTGTCTGAGCTGAAACTTCAGTACCCACATCTGACAAATCTTTTCGCAGTTCCTCAGCAGTCACACGGGGACTTTTCTCCACTCTACGCTTCAGGTAGCGCACAGCAGTCGAAGTCAGCATCTTCTTTCTGCCACGACCAGGTAGCGTTTCAACAGTGCCCTTTGCCTTGAATTTGCGAATGATGCTTCCTATGGTCTCTCTTGGTATGTTTAACATCTTTGCAATCTTCTTATAGCCATTGCCCTTCCTGTGAAGAGTAATCACCTCTTCTCTTGTCTTCCTGGACCAGTCTCTTGACTTCACCATGTTTGTAACCACACCAGTAAATGTCTAGAAGGAGCTGAGTATCAGTCATTTTAAAGCTGCCTAATTGGTGCTTATTATGCTTTATTGCTGCTCCGTGACATCCACAGGTGTTTTCAATACCTGATTGAAAACACTTGAATGAACCTCTGTTCTTCAGAGTGGTAGTCTTTAAGGGGTTGAATAATTGTGTCAATGAAGAATTCACAAAAGAAACATTTACTACTGTATTACAAAACCAATTGATGTCATTTTAGTTGCATATGATTCTTTAAAAAGTCCTTGTAGGATTTCATTCTGAATACAATTACAAATGTACACTAAATTCCCTAAAACCCTTTACAGCATTGGGGGTTGAATAATTTTGAACACAACTGTATATACACCACTTGTTATTAGCTGGTATAAAGCAATAAATGTATGCAGTCCAATGATTGTGGTATAAATATAAGCCAAAATCTGGCAGATCACACCTTGCTGTAGTTAGGCTAATATAGCCCTATGATAGAAATGCACAACAAATCAATGCTAAACCTTCACTTTAGCTCCTTTAAAAAGGGTGAAGGGAGGAAGGAATAGAATGTCCCACCTTAAATAGACCTTAATAGGTTTTAAACATATTCATAAACATGTTGTAACATTGTTAAATATAGTGCCAAAAAAATCAAAGGATAAATTCTCACATGCAAAAATGTATTTATAGCACTCTCCTATACCGTGGAGAGGGTAAACATAAATGCAGTCCAATGGATTGTGGTATAGATATAATGCTGCAGAATTGTCACAGTCCACCCCGTGTACCTGTCTTGCACACCTGGATCTTAGAACTTTGCCATGTATCCTCCTTTTCTTGGATTCCGTTCCAGGTTTTACCCAGGCTCTGCACCTGGACCAGGCTCCTGGAGATCCAGCCTGGGTCTTTCTTTTCTAGCCTTGGACTTCCAGCTGAGGCCTATCTGTGTTTAAGCCTCCTTAAAAGGCAGAGAGACCCAGAAAGCAGTGGGTCTGCATTGTTATCCTTGACTGAGGTCACTTGGTGGTATGCTAACCTGCTCTTCCAGTACCAGCTTATCCTACGTATCCAGGACCCATCTGTCTACCCGTGGATTACAGTAGTTCATCACCCTCTGACCTTTTTGATCCAGGTACTGTGGCAGATTAGACCTGTATTTCTATCTATATACGGGTCTGCCTGTATATAGGTGTCTATCTGCCGGTTCATACATATCTCCTCTCCTCCATATAGAGTTATATTCATATTTGTGTCTGGCCATTTGGTAAGTGAAGCCCTGTGTCCACAGCTGAAATGTAATCAAAATGTTTAGCTTTCTCCCTTGGGGGGAGGATATAACACGTAGCTGTAAAAAGGGAATTTCTTTCTACACTAACCTAGAAAATCACACCTTAGCAGCCAGGTCGGCCCCAAGAGAGTTGGACCCTATCTTCAAAGACAGGAAGCACATCCTTGATCTCTAAGGGGGGTCTGGAGGGAAGAGGGACGCCTTTAGGCAATTAAAGATTAACGACGAAGTGCACTGAGCATGTTCCAGAGATGGGCACTCTGGGAAGTGTAGGCAAAGGCTCTGCCAGCTAGGAGGCTGGACTTAGAAAAAGGCAGCCCTATATATATTCTGAATCAAGCATGGCTCAGGGCTGATCACTTGGGGTTCCTTCTAAAGAGGACTGATCTGTCCATGCTCTATCTCCAGATCCCAGGAGGCACCGATGCCAGCTACTGATTAGTCCGTCATACGTAAGGCTCTGTGATTAACCCTTTTTCCTTCGTTTGCTGTGTATTGTATAAGTAATTGATTTATTCTAGTTATAAGTTTTTATGTAACCAAGCACTGTGATTTTTCTATCATAAATAAACCAAAAAAGTATTTAAGTTTTGACTCTGGCTGATGAAATCCACGCTAACTAAGAGATTGGGAGTATTGCTACTTGCCTTAAACTCGGTTATATATAAGAAATTGCGTGTTGCGGTCGTCAGGAAATGGCAGGGAATTGTGGGATCCGTAGTCACTGTCAGAGTCTAGGATAGTGCGGCAGCTAAGCCCTGCGTCTCCTGTTGCGATGCGCGTAGTGTCCGTGAGGACTGGTGGCAGCGTTACTAATAGAATAAGAAAGTGAGTTCCAGGATTGTGAGAGACGTAGTGAGTACGTGCTTCAGGAGAAGACTTGTGCTGCGTTGCAATCCTGGGATCAGTATATCGTGCTCTACGTGCCTGTTGTGAGAGGTAGTGTGGCCGGGATGGGTAGAGAAGTGCGCGTAATTATCTGGGTCTAGGATAGATAGTGCGCGGCTTAACCCGGCGTCTTTGCGCTGCAGCGTGCATAGTGGGTTGTGACAGGTACCACTGTCCTCCGTCCAGACTTCTTCTTGGTGGGCCCTGTCTGCAGTCTAGGACTGCACTACCCACAATCCACTGACTCTCCAAGAATTCTCCCTGGACTTTATTTGCAATTCCCTTTGTTCTTTTGCCTGCAGTTAAGGACCATTTATGTTTTATTAAAGAATCTGCATTGCGTGATTCCTGTCTGGCCTCCCCTCTGTGTCGCCGCCTGCTGGGTTCATACCAGAACCGCACACGCCTCGTGACAAGAATAAGCCCAAATCTGGCAGATCACACCTTGCTGTAGTTAGGATGATATAGCCCTATAATAGAATTGCACAACAAATAAATGCTAAACCTTCACTTAAGCTCCTTTAACCTCCCTGGCAGTATTCCCGAGTGTGATTTGGGGTTAAATTTCACTACCGTGAACGGTAACCCAGAGCCACACTCGGGCTGGATGTTTACTCACCTCCTCCTGGCTCCCTCGCTGTCCCCGCAGTGTGATCGCGACGAGTTGCTTCCTGGAAGGCTCCCTGCGAGTTACACGGTGCAGGGTGGGCGGGACCAGCAGCAAACTTATAAACAATTCATAAAACACTGTAATCCAAAGTGCAATGTTTATGAACAGCCATTAGGTGGCAGTATAGGATAAGAAATAGACCATACATCCTCTTACCCTTGTTTCAGACAGATTTCAGTGTTTTTTGTTGTATTTTATTGAATATCATTTATTTGCATTATTTTGGATAATTGTTTTTGGGATAATAAATTATTATTTCGTGTTTCAAAATAAATAAATCGGACTCAGTGTATTTACTATTTTATTTATTTATAAAGGATTTTACCAGTAAGGACTCTTGATTGCACGGATTTCAGTGTGTGATTCCTAATTATTACAGGCTAACTATGTACAAAAACCCGTTTCCTTTAAAAAAAAAAAATCGAGACGCTTTTAGACACGAAATTTTGAAAAAATTAGACCGCCAGGGAGGAAGGAATAGAATATCCCACCTTAAATAGACCTTAATAGGTTTTAAACATATTGTAATATTGTTAAATATAGTTGCCAAAAGATCAAAGGATCTTTTTTTAAAAAAAAATTTTTTATAGCACTCTCCTATACTGTGGAGAGGGTAAACCGCCACTCGAAAAGGTTTCAAAATGGTACCAATGTGTTCACTCTTAGATCTGATAGGGTTGCACCGATACCGATACTAGTATCGATATCGGTGCCGATACCGGGTACTGCAGGAGTACTTGGTACTCGTGCAGTACCCCCGATATTTTTTTCCGATACCGGAAGCCGGCTTGCCGTCATCCGAAGGGCTGCGGCGGCTGTCCAAATGCTCTATCGGCATTCGGACAGGCCCTGCAGCTGCTCACCGCATTGTTTAATACTTACCTTCCTGGGCGCCGCCGGGAAAGTCTTCGCGCGTGCGCGCTCCTTGGAAGGTCCCCAGCCGCGACCACGTGGGACCATGTGATCGCGGCTGGGGTCCTTCCAACGAGCGCACGCGCTGGAACTTTCCCGGCGTCGCTAAGGAAGGTAAGTATAAACAAAGTGAGGAGAGCAGCTGTAGGGCCTGTCCGAATGCCGATAGAGCATTCGGACAGGCCCTGCAGCTGCTCTCCGCTCATACTTACCTCCCTGAGCGACGCCGGGAAAGTTTCCGCGCGTGCGCTCGTTGGAAGGACCCCAGCCGCGATCACATGGTCCCACGTGGTCGCGGCTGGGGACCTTCCAAGGAGCGAGCGAGCGAGCGCGCACGCAAAGACTTTCCCGGCGTCGCTAAAGGAAGGTAAGTATGAGGGGAGGGGGGCAAATCCATGAGCTGGGGGGCAGTATCCATGAGCTGGGGGGCAAATCCATGAGCTGGGGGGGCATATCTATGAGACCTGGGGGCTTTATATGAGGTCTCTTCTTAAAGAACCCAAGTGTGCTTCCCCGCAGCTTGAAGAACCCAAGTGTGCTTCCCCGCAGCTTGAAGAACCCAAGGTGTGCTCTTCCCTTCCAATGCTTAAAAGGCAAAGAACCCTTGTCTGCAGAGGAACGCCTAAAGAGGAAAACCTTACAATTGTGTTACTACTGTGGTGCTGGCTCGCATTATACCTCAAATAGTAAAGTGCATACACCCAAGCAAGCCACTAATTCAGGCAAAGACTCTGTTAACCCTTTCACTGCCTCTCTTCGTCTTGCTTCTCCAGCACCCTCTGAGGTTTTTAAAAGTGATCTTGCTGCAAAACAAATCCAAGCTGCTGTCAAACCAAGCCAAACTATTCCCAAGCTAAACTACAGTTGCTGCCAAGTTGAACCAAACCACGGCCGCTGCCAAGTTGAACCAAACCACGGCCGCTGCCAAGTTGAACCAAACCACGGCCGCTGCCATACCTATTCAAGCGCCGGTTGCTGCCATACCTATTCAAACCAAGTGCGCTTCCCAGTCGGAGCGCGTGAACCCCGAGTGCGCTTCCCAGTCGGAGCACGTGAACCCCGAGTGCACTTCCCAGTCGGAGCGCGTGAACCCCGAGTGCGCTTCCCAGTCGGAGCGCGTGAACCCCGAGTGCGCTTCCCAGTCGGAGCGCGTGAACCCCGAGTGCGCTTCCCAGTCGGAGCGCGTGAACCCCGAGTGCGCTTCCCAGTCGGAGCGCGTGAACCCCGAGTGCGCTTCCCAGTCGGAGCGCGTGAACCCCGAGTGCGCTTCCCAGTCGGAGCGCATGAACCCCGAGTGTGCTTCCCAGCCGCCTGATGAATCCAAATCCGTGCCTGCTTTGCCGAAAGAAGCGGTGCGTGTCAAACCCACTTCAATGCCAGCTTGTGAGGTCATAGGCAAGACACCAAAAATTTCGGTGCTTACCTCCACCGTTGTTGCCCTGGCAAGCCAGGTTGATTCCCTCTTTCAGATCCTGCAGAATCTACAGAAAAATCCTGCTTTCCTACTGAAACAACTGGCTAAAATAAGTGCCACTGCAGAAATACCACCTAACTTTGATTCATCCTCAGAGACTGGTTTGGACTTTGTAGATTCCAATGGTGAGCCGCCGCTACAACCAGCACAGGGCAACCTAAGTGCTACCACCTTTATGCCAGCTGCCATCCCAGCTACTTACCTTTTGTGGATCTGGCACCCCTAGAAGAATTACAGGAGTAAGTAAGGTGGACTGTCCAATTCCCCACAGCCGCCAAATCAAGTTTCCCTCCTGCTCTCAGGCTCCTTGTCAGTTGTCTGTGGTGACCCCTCTCACTGACCCATATCTGGACTCTGTGCCCTCTGCTTGCATGTCACTGTACACCGTGACTGATGGCGAGCCACTCCCAGACCTTCGAGTTCAAAGTCCCTCCTGTGTTTACACCCCAGACTGAGCCACGCATTGCAGCGGAGATCAAAGAACCATCCAGCCAAGAAATCCGGTGTACTGATGTACTTGGCACAGAATTGATTGAACCCTTGCCACTGGACTGTACTACCTCCAATGGAACCGTGGTGGGTCTTACCGTTACGGCGACGTATCAGACCTCCTTAGCTGCCCGGTGTTCAGCCTTCGGTGGGGGGTATTGTCAGGTTACACGTCACCGCCGTGGCAAGAAGCCTCCTAAGGTGATTATTCCAACCTGACAGCCCTTTGCCTATTTGCCTGCAGTACCTCAGTCAGCCACTGCAGCAGCCACAGGTGTCTTGATTGCCCCTTAAATAGGGAAGCACAGGGAGGCAATCTCCCATGATGCATTGCTGCTGCATTAACATTGCCTTCCACAGCCAAGCTGTGTCCCTCTCGAGATCCTGTGTATCCATTTTAGCAGATTTACCAAGACATTGTATCCCGTGTCTACATTGCCATGTGTCTACATTCATTGCCAATAAACACACCTTGAACCGTGGAACCTGTCTGTGTGTCTCTTTATCACTGCATCCTGGGTTCATCTCCTCCTCTACCAATCCTGATTCCTGACAAATGCCCAATAACTGCTAAAAACATATCATTATGGATAGCTAACGTGCATTTCGCCGCTAACAGAGAGCGGCTTCGTCCAGAGCATGGTCGAAAACTCACCCTTTACCCATATTTATACCCCTAGTTTGGCATCTCCCAGCTGTATTGACTGAAGATTGATTAGCCCACAGCGTATGTACACTTACGCATCCAGAGCCGGCAAGACAACCACATGATGCCTCTAGACCAATCAGTTAACGATTCACAGTGGCACATGGGTAAACATACAATACTATGTTGCCGGTTCAGGTTACAATAATCGGCAAGTGTTTTCTAGATTGCCCTGCACGGATACAGAAAGAAAAAAAAAAACAAAAACACCACACGCCTGCTTGGTTGAGAACTGGGGTATAAAATTCCATGCTAATAGAAACACAAAGGAGCTTCTGTATACATCGATAGTGACCGATTGCAGAGCGCACTAATAGCAGAAATAACCGTATTTACATATTACCATGGGGGTATTGATATGAGTGCTATGAGTAAAGGTAAAAAACATAAAAATTGGAAACTAAGCAGTAAAATATGTAAACAAAAAAAGTATGCCTAATTTAAAGGGTGGCTATCTACTACGATGATAGTCAGATGAAGGGGGTGTATGCGAAACCTTCATTGAGGCCCTCTGGCGCCAATGTATGCAGGGTGTAAATCCAGAAGCATTCCCTGCGTCTCAACATTAAATCATAGTCACCTTTTCTCTGGTTGTGCTTAACCAGTTCAATACCGCAGAATTTGATATGACTGGTTACACCTTTCTGGCAAAGTCTTACCCTAAAGAAATTTAACGCGATTAAAAGGGAAAGACAAGCAAAATCACAAGGATGGGAAGTTAAAGAATTAGAGTGCTTAGAAACCTTGGTACAACGTTTGAGTGAAAATGAAGGGCCAAGAAAGGGAACCCCCCCCCCTTTGTCAACATTTAAACCTAGGACGAGTTTCACTCCATCAATCAAAGAATATAACCTGGAACTATTCAGAAAATTGGTATGTCAAGATATAGAAAGACTTGAATTTGATTCCAATAGAGACCAGGATAACTTGTCAACCAGTGAGAGAAAAGCTTTAAGTGAATTGATTGATATGGGTGATCTGGTTATAAAACCTTCAGACAAAGGGGGAAATGTGGTAATTATGACACGGGATCAATATGAAAGTATGATCTATTGAGTGATAGTAACATATATACTCGGTTGCCACAAGACCCCACTAATAAATTTATAGATCATCTGATTATAATCCTCAACAGAGGGTTCTCAGAGGGGGTCATCTCAGAAGAGGAATTCAAATTCCTAAAAACCACCAAACCAACGATCTCAACCTTCTATGCACTTCCAAAAGTGCACAAAAGCCTCACATCTCCACCGGGTCGGCCAATCGTTTCTGGCATTGGAAATCTGACACAGAATTGCAGTAAATATGTGGACCAAATTCTGCAGGGTTTGGTCAAGAAACAGCCTTCGTATCTTCGCGACACAAAACAATTACTACAACTGATGAATAACTTTCTCTTTCCTGCACAAGCACCCATAATCCCCATCTAAAAAAATAAATAAATAAACCAATATTCCTTTTAGAAACAGATTATATATGTTCCCTGGCATGTATTACTGTGATATTTCACCCATAATCCCCATGCAAAAAAATATATATACCAATATTCCTTTTAGTAATGGGTTAAATATGTTTCCTGGCATGGGTTACGGTGATATTCCACCCATATTTCCCATCCAAAAAAATAAATATTAGGGATGCACCGATACTAGTAGCATTGAGCCGGCTTTCCGGCATCCGAGGGGTTGGGGCGGCTGTCCAAATGCTCTATCGGCATTCAGACAGGCCCTGCAGGCACGTGATCGCGGCTGGGGGCCTTCCAACGAGCGCACGCGCAAAGACTTTGCCGGCGTCGCTCAGGAAGGCAAGTATGAACGCGGAGAGCAGCTGCAGGGCCTGTCTGAGTGCCGATAGAGCATGCGGACTGCCGCCCGATGTCTGGTCTGGGGTCTGTGTGTATGTGTAATATATTACACATACACACTGAGCTGGGGCAATATCCATGAGCTGGGGGGCAATATCCATGAGCTGGGGGGCATAATCCATGAGAGCTGGGGGGCATAATCCATGAGAGCTGGGGGGCATAATCCATGAGAGCTGGGGCATATCCATGAGAGCTGGGGCATAATCCATGAGAGCTGGGGGGCATATCCATGAGCTGGGGGGCATATCCATACACCTCCCCGATACTGGAAGCCAGCGCTGGGGCCGGCTTGCCGGTATCCGCGGTGCTGGGGAAGCTGGCCGGCCAGCATTCCCCTCCGGCGCACTGCATACTCACCCATCCTGAAGGTCCAGTCACATGGCAGTGATGCAATCACGCGGCCACTGGGCGCTCCTGTGACGCGGTCTCTCGGCTGGAGGCAGCGTCACAGATGTGCCCGGCGGCCACGTGATCGCATCACTGCCATGCGACCGGACCTTCAGGATGGGTTAGTATGTGGCGTGCCAGCTTCCCCAGCGTTCGAGCTAGGGCACTATCCATGAGAGCTGGGGGCACTATCCATGAGTGCTGTGGGCACTCTCCATGAGTGCTGGGGGCACTCTCCATGAGTGCTGGGGGCACTCTCCATGAGTGCTGGGGGCACTCTCCATGAGTGCTGGGGGCACTAACCATGAGTGCTGGGGGCAAATCCATGAGTGCTGGGGGAAAATCCATGAGTGCTGGGGGCAAGTCCATGAGTGCTGGGGGCAAGTCCATGTGAGCTGGGGGCAAATCCATGTGAGCTGGGGGCAAATCCATGTGAGCTGGGGCAATATCCATGAGAGCAGGGGCAATATCCTTGAGAGCTGGAGGCAATATCCATGAGAGCAGGGGCAATATCCTTGAGAGCTGGAGGCAATCGCCATGTGAGCTGGGGGCATATCCATGTGAGCTGGGGCAATATCCATGAGCTGGGGCATATCCGAGAGCTGGGGCATATCCATGAGAGCTGGGGCATATCATGAGAGCTGGGGGGCATAATCCATGAGAGCTGGGGGGCATAATCCATGAGAGCTGGGGGGCATATCCATGAGCTGGGGGGCATATCCATACACCTCCCCAATACTGTAAGCCAGCGCTGGGCCGGCTTGCCAGTATCCGCGGTGCTGGGGAAGCTGGCCGCGTGCATGAAAAGCGTTCCCCTCCGGCGCACCGCATACTCACCCATCCTGAAGGTCCAGTCACATGGCAATGATGCGATCACGCGGCCACTGGGCGCTCCTGTGACGCGGTCTCTCGGCTGGAGGCAGCGTCACAGATGTGCCCGGCGGCCACGTGATCGCATCACTGCCATACGACCGGACCTTCAGGATGGGTGAGTATGCGGCGTGCCGGAGGGGAACGCTGGCCGTGTGCTTTTCATGCACGTGGCCAGCTTCCCCAGCGTTCGAGCTAGGGCAATATCCATGTGAGCTGGGGGCAATATCCATGAGTGCTGGGGGCAAATCCATGAGAGCTGGGGGCAAATCCATGAGTGCTGGGGACACTATCCATGAGAGCTGGGGACACTATCCATGAGAGCTGGGGGCAAATCCATGTGAGCTGGGGGCAAATCCATGTGAGCTGGGGGCAATATCCATGAGAGCCGAGGCAATATCCATGAGAGCCGAGGCAATATCCATGTGAGCCGAGGCAATATCCATGTGAGCCGAGGCAATATCCATGTGAGCCGGGGCAAATCCATGAGAGCCGGGGCAAATCCATGAGAGCTGGGGCATATCCATGTGAGCTGGGGCATATCCATGTGAGCTGGGGGCAAATCCATGTGAGCTGGGGGCAAATCCATGTGAGCTGGGGGCAATCGCCATGTGAGCTGGGGGCAATCGCCATGTGAGCTGGGGGCAATCGCCATGTGAGCTGGGGGCAAATCCATGAGAGCTGGGGCATTATCCATGAGAGCTGGGGGCAATCGCCATGTGCGCTGGGGGCATTCTGTATAAATTATATCTCGAGGGGGGGGGATATATACATGTGAGCAGGGGGCATTTTTATATGAGGTCTGCTCTTATTGAAAAGCGGTCACATGACATAAAATAAAAGTATCGGTACTCGTACTCGGTCTTAAAAACGTGGTATCGGTGCATCCCTAATAAATATACCAATATTCCTTTTAGTAATGGGTTAAATATGTTTTCTGGCATGGGTTACCATGATATTCCACCCATAATCCTTATTTAAAATCATTTTCTCTATTTCTGAATAACTGGCTATGATTCCATTATACAGCTGTTTGTGTATTAACACGTGAAGAGTTAAACATTTGCAATAAACCTTTGCAATTTATTATCAAGAATTGCAGAAAAGAACTACATTTAATGGGTCATTAGCAGCTGTGTGTTTATTCTGTATACTGACACCTATTGATAGAGCTGAGTATTGCAATCAATCATCCCAATATTCTGAGTTTACTACGTCCCTCTCATCATTCAGTGCTGCTCAAAGTAAATTGCCCAGAGCTGCCATAATGCTTTTCATCATCCCGTCCGTCCCTAAAGCAGAATTAATAAATTTAAAAAGTGCTAATATCGGCTGCTTGGACCCCAAAACAAACAAACCTCCGGGTACAGTCGAAAGCCTTAGCTAATAAGCTAATTCGTCCTGTGCCAGCAGTAAAGATGGTGTCGCAGAGTGTCATTTCCGGGTAGCGCTGGTCACATGACATCCCGCGTGATGACGCTACGGCGCACCCAAAGTTCTCGTGATCTGACGTCACTTAGTAGCCAAACAGGAAGCAATACAGAGCTAAAACTGGGGGAGTTCGTAGCAGTTTCAGCACTTTGCTCAGAAGAATAGGAAAGGTGAGTGTAGCCAAATAACGACTACAAGAGCACCCCTAAACCCCTCATTTCCATTGAGGCACATGGTGGGACATCACAGGTGTCATGGGCTGCTGTGTTTACATTAGCGTTGCTTGTTAATTATAACAGAATAATGCAAGCTGTTTTTTATCGCTAGACATTAGATTTGCAAATAATGTATAGGATTAAAGATGTATTACCTTTGACAGCCAGGTCTTGATGGACGCTCTGTCCCTTCTGTACAGCTGGCAGGGAGGGCCAGGTTTGTGCCCAGAGTCATATTTTTAACCTTTAAAGGGGCACTCTGCACACCCAGGCCACTTTAGTGTTTTAAAGTGTTCAGGCTGTGTGGAGTGCCTCCCTCTGGTGCCATTTAGCTCAAAACACTATGTGAAACAAAGGTGTTTTCTCTGACCCTACACGTTTCACCATACGGCTGGTATTTTGAATTTCCCAGCTGGTGGTCACCGATGATGTCAGGAAGCTCGTGCTGACTTCATCCTCTCTCAGGCTGCCCACATTAGCAAGCATGCTGAGAGAAGCAACCAGTGGATTGCTGGTGCACTCCGCTGCCTTGGTGTCACTTTTGACTCTGACCTAACATTCTCTTCCCACATCCAGACAGTGACCAAATCTTTTTTTTTTCAACTCCAAAACATTGCCTGTGTCCGCCCCTTTCTGACACAAGATACCGCAAAAGTGCTGGTTCATGCTCTTGTCATTTCACGACTTGACTACTGCAACTCGCTCCTTATTGGCCTCCCCAACTCCCGTATTGCCCCTTTGCAATCTGTAATGAATGCAGGGGCAAGGCTTATATTTCTCACTAAGCGCACCTTGCATACTTCCCCACTCTGCCGGTCCCTCCATTGGCTTCCTGTGCGTTTCGGGATACAGTTTAAAATACTGATGCTCACATTCAATTCCCTCAATAACTCAACCCCTCCCTACATGTCTTCGTTACTCCACAAGCATGTCCCATCTAGACCAGTGTTTCTCAACTAGTGGGTCGCGACCAGGGGCGGACTGGGTCGCATGGCAAGTGCCCCCAGGTTTCTCTAATGCCTGGGTCCCACTAATGCATCTTACCAGCCGCAGCGGGTCCCAGGCGGCGTGGCTACCTCTGCCTCCCTCACCAGCAACTGCATGCCGGAACATCCCTTCGTGAAGGAAGTTCCAGCGCACAGTTGCTAGTGAGGGAAGCAGGGATAGCCCCGCCCCCTCAGTACAGGTCTAGTTGCCTCGTGCCACCTGGGACCCGCTGCATCAGGTAAGATACTCTGTAATGGCAAGTTGGGGGGGCTGTAATGGGAAGGTGTAGGGTGGGACTCAGTGACAGGCAGCAGCTCTGTACTCCCAACAGGAACTGACATATGTCCAGAGCATTTTACTACTGGCTGCCAACACCAGGAGCCACTGTGCACATCTCAGTGAAGCAAAAGGCTGTTGGGTAAGGGGGGCTCCCTATGTATATTTGTGTTTTTCCCTTTCTGTTTGTCCTTTTGTTAATCTGTCCTTTTACCTAATTTATGCATCCTTCTTTCTGAATATCTGTTGTTCAGTCTGTCCATCTGTCCTTGCATCTATGTATTTCTCTATCAGTCTCTCCCTTTTTTTACTCTATAAATCTCTCACTTCTCTTCCTTTCCTGCCTTCCTCATGATGTGAAAATCCCTGCAGAAAACTAGAATGTACATTGAGAATTCTCAGCAGAATCACACACTGCTCCGTGATCCCAGCCTTCCTGCATACCAGGGATGTGCGGTGAGGTCAGTGGCTTCTGAAGCACTGGCTAGTATCAGAGCCAGATATACACAGGTTATAGGTTCAGTGCTCCCCAGGATCTGGCTGCTCTCAGTGCTCCCCAGGATCTACGTCGTCCACTCCAGGCAGCTGATAACCAGCTGCGCACTGTCCTCTCCACCTGCAAGGCGAGATGCCACCACACTGAACAATCACACTGAGGCCACACCCCGAGCACAGCCCAACGACCACTGACTGTGCAAGACGAGGACAGTCACATGACATGAGGGCCAGCCTCCCACGGAGGCATTTTTTGAACGGCTTGGATGATTGGTGCTTTCCCATTGGTCCATTGCGCTCAGTGCCTCTCTGAGGCACTGAAGAGCGTAGGCTCAGGAAGTAGGCAGCGCCAGACGTGCACTGCAGACTTCTAAATCTCTTGGCCAGCTTGAGCTTACGCGATTAGTTTACTTTTTTTTTATAATATTTTAATATTCAGTAGTAATTTAAATTAGAGTTGCTTTGTCTACCATCACCACAGACTTTGAGACACTTAAGAGCAAGAACAGTGATTGAATTCAAGCAGGCATGGGATAGGCATAAGGCTATCCTAAACAAAAGATAAATCCAGGTAAAGTATCCATGTAATTGGGCAGACTAGATGGGCCGAAAGGTTCTTATCTGCCGACATTTTTCTATAAGTTCTAATTAATTTCATATGATTCAATTACAGTTTATTTTATTGGGTTTTTCCTCAACAGAACTTTCGTTTTCACTAGTGCTATTACTGCACTATCCATTTTGGAAAGAATCCGTTTGTTTACAAAATTGTTAAAAGTGCATACATTGTAGAATATTACACACATTGTTTTGTCGAATAAATTTTCAGAAATTCAATTATTTTTGGGTCGCGACTTAATGACCAAAGACAATTATGGGTCTCAAGGGTCCACAGGTTGAGAAACACTGATCTAGACAACTCCGTTCAGCAAGTGATTTCCACCTGTCACCGGTCAACTCTCGCCTCCAAGACTTCTCAAGGGCAGTACCAGTCCTATGGAATGATCTGCCTCGCCCTATCAAATTCTCCCCAGACCTTTCGGGCCTTCAAGAAATCCCTCAAAACCCATCTCTTCAGATTAGTGTACCACATCATTGATGCAACTCGTCCCTCTGCTCACCTACTCACACATGATTGAAGCCGCTTCTATTGCCTCACCATTCCCAAACCACTGGCACGAATGATCCTGCTATCTAGTGAAATTTCTCTTGTCTTCCTCAACCCCAATCCCTCTAGACTGTAAGCTCCTATTAGCAGGGTCCTCTACACCTCTTGTTTCCATCTTATGTCCGTTTTTTATTTGTATTTCGTTCCATTTTGGTTATTGTAAAGCGCTGTGGAAACTGTTGGTGCTATATAAATGATGACGATGATAATCATAATAATATTAATCCATCCCTCTGTACTGAGTTTGTGGACAGAAAGTATGTAAGTTCAGTGTGATGCAGTTTGCGTATCCTATGTGTGCAAACTGTGTTTTAAGATAAAAGGCTGCAGGTACTAATGCATTTTGGAACCCCTGAGCTGGTGGAAGAAGAAAAGATGAGCATTTAGTCCTACTCCTCCTAATATAAATGAAATAAAATTAATTGGACAGATACTGCCGACAGCATCTACCCAATTTTTTTAAGGTGCAGAAGGGTGTTTTTTTTTATTTTATTTTTTTAACTCTATGGTTACACCATGTAATGGGGTCCTCCAGATGATGCCACAGAGACCGCTCTAATTTTGGGCTCTAGTCACAAAGAATCAAAATTGAACACTTTTCAGTGCTTTACCTCTCTAATCATTTGTGCAATTCCATTGCATAGAAGATATGGTGAATTCACTGTTTAGCGAATGCTCACCGTTAGGGATGCACCGATACCGATACTAGTATCGGTATCGGGGCCGATATTGCCGTTTGTACGAGTACTTGTTACTCGTGCAAACGGCCCGATACATCCCGCCGATACCGGAAGCTGGGGCGGCTTGCCGGTATCCGCGGGGCTGGGGAAGCTGGCCGCGTGCATGAAAAGCACGCGGCCAGCGTTCCCCCTCCGGTGCGCCAAATACCCTTCCTGAAGTTCCGGTCTCTGGGCAGTGATGCGTTCCCGCGGCCACTGGGCGCTCCTGTGACGCTGCCTCTCGGCTGGAGGCAGCGTCACAGATGCGCCCGGCGGCCACGTGACCGCATCACTGCCCAGAGACCGGAACTTCAGGAAGGGTGAGTATTTGGCGCACCGGAGGGGGAACGCTGGCCGCGTGCTTTTCATGCACACGGCCAGCGTTCGAGCGGGGGCAAATCCATGAGAGCTGCGGGCAAATCCATGAGAGCTGGGGGCCAAATCCGTGAGAGCTGGGGGCCAAATCCGTGAGAGCTGGGGGCCAAATCCGTGAGAGCTGGGGCCAAATCCGTGAGAGCTGGGGGCCAAATCCGTGAGAGCTGGGGGCCAAATCCGTGAGAGCTGGGGGCCAAATCCGTGAGAGCTGGGGGCCAAATCCGTGAGAGCTGGGGGCCAAATCCGTGAGAGCTGGGGGCCAAATCCGTGAGAGCTGGGGGCCAAATCCGTGTGAGCTGGGGGCCAAACCCGTGTGAGCTGGGGGCAAACCCATGTGAGCTGGGGGCAAATCCATGTGAGCTGCGGTCAATCTCATATAAATTTTTATATGCGGTCTGTTCCTATTGGAAAGCGTCACATGATATTAAATAAAAGTATCGGTACTCGGTATCGGTGAGTACTTTTAAAAAGTGTCGGTACTCGTACTCGGTCTTAAAGTGGTATCGGTGCATCCCTACTCACCGTATTTTGCCAAAATTGGAGTCGCAGAAGCAGTTATTGAACGTTGGTGAAAAGTGCTGAAATAGCCTCGGCAAAGTCCACCCAAGTGTAAAAAAATATAAAGTCTCCTAATACTAGCTTAAACCAATAAAAATATGTCAAAAAGGTCTGTTTAAAAAATAAAATGATCTTAAATATTTAGAAAGGGTTTTTTTGCAAAAATGATAGTCATATATATATATATATATATATAACGTTTAAATTTTTTTTTTACATTGAAACCTATTGGAATTCCCTGATTTAACGTGTCGAATTGAAACACCGAAAATCGGGTAATTGACAAAATTTTTGGTGCAATTCGGCAGTCTGTAAATAGACTAAACGGATAATTTTGGTGCCGCCGAATTAAAAGCATTGTGAATAGAAGAATGGTGCCGTTTGGCAATTTTGGAGGTTAGTGAATAACAATCTGTCTATAAAGGTCTCCAAGATCACACCATCAGAATATTAAAGCATCATGCTTATCAAATAGACCTTTTCGCATATAAATCCATGTGCTTGATTTATGTACTGTATTGGTACTTCTTTCTATTTAACAACTTTTATAATGTCCAAGATATTGGGGGAGACCTTTTTTTAGTTTGTCAGACATTCTTTTCCATTATGGTGAAGTAGCTTCAGGATTGCTTGAAAAGGACACTATACTCATCATGAACGCTTTATATTTTTAAATGTGTAGTGTTCCCCACATTCCCCCTCAGCCCCATTCTGGTTAAAATGCTTGAAGTGGATGAGTTTCCTCCACCCACCATCACCGGCAGATGAGACTTTGAATTTCCCGGCTGCCGGTCACTAGTGATGTCAGCAAGCTGATGACAAGCTTTCTCAGAGGCAGCCAATGGATCGGAACTGCACAGGTGCTACAGGACTTGTGTACGTAAACCATGCAAGTTACAAGTGATGCGCAGTGTCCAGAGATCATATGCTGCATAGTTTGGGTAGGAATGCAAATTGCGTAGCCGTCTCTGCCAAATTATTTAAGGGTAAGAAAGGGAGCTCTCTATTTAATACAGTATCCCTTTTCATTAGGGATGCGCTGATGCCATTTATTTTTAAGACCAAGTCCCGATACTTTTATTTAATATCACGTGACGCTTTTCAATAAAAAAATTTTTTTTAGGATTTTGCTAAAAGCATGTCCTGTTTGTTACTATTGCAAAGTATGGTCTGTCTAGCAATCATTATACCCCACAGGCATCAGATACATGTATACCCAACAGACCAGAGAGTGTGGGTGTGTAATAAATAAATATATATAACGCAGACACACTTTCAGACCAGCCGTGTGTTTATTTATTACACACAGACCTGGTCTGAAAGTGTGACACGCACACGTTGCGAAGCCCTCAGCCGCGAGATTGTGCACAGCTTGATCTCGTGAACTCCAAGATTGCGATTGGGGGCTTAGCAACGAGCGGCCGCTCAAAGTCTTTGCCGGCGCTTGTTGGAAGGAACGCGATAAGCTGCAGGGGCCTGTCTGAATGCCGTTAGATCATTCAGACATCCGCTGCAGCCCCTCAGTTGCCGGCAAGCCAGCTCAGTGCTGGTTTCCGGTATTGGGGGCATCTGCACAAGTACTATTGGTGCATCCCTACACTTAATCATTGAAGCATTTTACTGTCTGCATACTCCCAAACTTTTTTCCCCCAGTTGGAAATTGGGCGTTTAGATATTTGTTGCCTCTGCCAGAAGAATGAAGAGGAGACGGCACCGGCAGCTTTAAAACTTAATATTTGGAGCGGCGAGGGAGGGCTAACCAGGGTTGATGCAAGGATTTGTGGTCGTACTGGCGAAGGTGCATTTTGCTACCTTTCACATCACTTAATATAAGTGTAGAGTTGTATGTATAACATTGGTGTATGCAGGGCTGGTGCATGGATTGCAAGCACACTAGACAAAACTCCTTTTGTCACCCCCGCACACCAAATATTGCTCTCTCACTAATACCTTTCTAATACTAATGTCTGTTCTCCCCCGACTTGTTCTGTTGTCTCTCCTAATCTCCCCTCTCCCTAGATTAACCCCTTTAGTGACCGGGCGGTTTTACACAAATCCGTCCTGTAGTGACCGCTGCTGTTTTTACGTTTCTGCGCTGTTAGTGTTTACGTCAAATTTTCCTCTTACTCGTTTATGTAACCCTCACATATTTTACACTGTTTTTCTCGTCATGAAATGGACTTTATAAAGATACCATTTTTTTCATCATTTCATATAATTTACTATAAAAAATATTGTGAAATATTACAAAAAAATTGAAAAAACACCACTTTTTGGAACTTTGACCCCCAAAATTTCTTATGTATCAACAACCGTCAAACCTTTTAATTCCTTAGTAGTTTCTAAATTTAGTTCTGAGTTTAGCAATACCCAATGTTTACATATTCCTCGCTTTTTTTCCTTATTTTATGCAACAATAAGTGCAAGTAGCACTTTGCCATTTCCAAAGAGTTTATTTTCAAAACTAGTGATAGTGACATTGTAACACTGATATCTGTCACTAATTCCTGAATAACCCTCCACATATACATATTTTTTTTAAAGTACACAAATCAAGGTATTAAACTTGGCGTATTTTGACTCTTTCCATGCAAACCATTTTACCACAAATCTATGGCAAAGTTTGAGAAAAAAAAATGTTTTGGTGATTTTTATTTTTTATTTTTTTTTTAACGCAATTTAAGAATACATGTACTGTGAACTTTAAGGTTTACTGCCAAAAAACACCCCAAAATATGTTCAGCAACATCTTCTGAGTAAATTGATACCACCCATGCATAGGTATGTTGGGTCATTTGGGGGCTAATAGGCCTTATTTGGGGGGTGCGCATTTCAGTTTTCCAACTTGGAATTTTCCCATTTCGTCATCATGCACCCATGTACGATTTGGGACATTTTTGAAGCCGGCCAAAGTAATTTGCCCCTATCAAACCATATATCTTTAGAAAGGGCACACCCTAGGGTGCTTCAAAGAGTTGTATTTTAACACTTTCCATGCACTAGCTCTATGTCAAACTTTCAGGTAGTCACTTTTTGTGTTATTTTTTCACACACATTGTACTTTAGGCATGAATTGTCAAATCCAGTTATGGGTTACTGCCAAAAAACACCCCAAAATATGTTCAACATCCTCTGAGTAAAGTGATACCACCCATATATAGATTTGTTCTGTTGTTTTTGGGGTGCTACGCCAATCTTTTGACATGTGCTTGTCAATTTTCTAATTTGACATACAGTATCTTCTTTGCTTATCTTCTTTTTAGGGGCCTTTTTACATACCCCAATTTTATTAACGTGTATATAATTGGTAAGCTAACACCCCAAAGTATTGTAAATGGAGTGTTTTTATGCCATGGATGCAACCGTTTGCTCCAAACAAATTGGATACTGTTTGGTGGTCATTTTTCATTTTCGCACCACATCAGTTTTGGACTGTGATTTAGGAGACACTGTTGTTTGTTACTGCATGAAAACTCTCCAGGTTGTTTTCTGCAAGGTCTCCTGAGTACACCATGCCCCCCATGCATAGGTGTGCAAAGATTTTGGAAAAATACAGCACCAATTGTAGAACATAAAAATGTAGGAATAAAATGTAAAAGTCTGGTGCAGTAAAAGAAAAATAAACTAAACTGAACTAACTAACTAGAGTGTAAGAAAAAAATAGAAAGGAAAAAAAAATCTCAGATCACGCACAGTGTGATATATCTTGAAACAGTCCCCAAGACACAGACCGGGTTGTCCAGGGCATTCTGGGCAGTAAAAGATTGTGTCTCTCCTCTGCCCCCCTCTGAAACACACCCTGCACCTTTTGGGGTTTCTGTTTGCCCTCAGTAGGGGGATTTTATAAATAAAATGTGTAGCCCCAACTCTGTCCCCCATCACCGCCCGGGGAGCATGTGCATCCTGGTACAAAAACCCCGAAATGACCTGGAGCTGAAACTGTAAAAAGGACAGCGTCACTCCGGGGTTTGCCTTTTTGCAGAGCAAAAAGGCATTGTGGGTTGCAATTTGCATCAGGTAAATTGCAACCTTTTTGTACCAGGCCCTTGACTTCCGCATAATCTGGTAGGGCTGGAGCAGCTGATCTGCCAGATCAACCCCACCCATATGCCGGTTATAGTCTTTGATGCACACTGGCTTCCTGATGCGCTCAGCTCTGCCACGTACAGAGACCTCCACAGACCTCTCAGTGTGGATGGTGGATAGAAGGTATACATCCTTCTTGTCTCTGTACTTGACCGCCAACAGCTCCTCTTGGCGCAGAGCTGATGTCTCCCCCCCCCCTTTTTAGCCGGGTGCGGACAAGCTGTGCTGGGAAACCTACGCGGTTCTTGCGAACAGTACCGCATGCTGCTGTATCAAAACAATACAGCAGCTTGAACAAAGGGACACTCGTATAAAAATTATCAACATACAAGTGGTACCCTTTGTTCATCAGGGGAAAAAGTAGGTCCCACACAATCTTGCCACTGGTTCCCATGTGTTCTGGGCAACCTGGAGGGTCAAGGCTACTATCCTTTCCCTCGTACACCCGGAAGCCTGAGTATACCCACTCTCGCTGTCACAGAGCTTATACACCTTCGCTCCATACCTGGAGCGTTTGGAAGGAATATACTGCTTGAATCCCAGCCTTCCCTTGTATTTCATTAGGGATTCATCCACGCAGATATTCCTTCCAGGTGTATAAGCCTCTGCAAACCTGGCGGCGAAGTGGGTAATCAGGGGGCGGATTTTATACAGCCTGTCAAACTGGGGATGCTCTCTAGGAGGGCACAGGCTGTTGTCACTGAAGTGCATGAAACGCAAAATGTTTTCATACCTTCTACGTGACATTGATTGGGGGTAGAGCAGATGGGGCTACTGCTCCAGTAGGAGCAAATTGAGGGCTTCTTTATGATGCCCATCAGCATAGTAAGTGCCCAGAATTTCAGAAATTCTGGCACATCTAGCGGGGTCCATTGCTGCCTTGCCAAGTAGGAGTCTGGCTTCGCAGCACAATGCTGATGGGCATACAGATTTGATTGGGCCACGATGTGGCCCAACAAATCATCCCCCATAAACACCTGCAAAAACTGTGGCGGTAAATCCTGCAACATCAATATTGATGCCAGGATTTGCCGTGAAAGGAGGGATATCTGGCCTCTGGCGATGAGGCACTACCCACTCCTCAGCTGGAGCTGTGCGTCTCCTGCTGGCAGGTGGTGGCCCAGGATCTGCATCAGAAACATCACTAGATACATCAGCCAGCGTAGATAATGTATCTAGCGTCGTCTCTGAGCAGTTTGCGGGGTCAAAATCAGGGTCTGAGTCTGACACAGATGCCTCAGACTCTGACGCCAGGATGGCATATGCCTCCTCGGCGCTGTACACCCTCTCAGACATTATATATATATATATATATATATATTACACACACATACGGATTGTTGGTTCTTAGAAGAACCGTTGGGTTTCACAAGAAAATACAAATAACCACCTAAATCTCTCTAAATCCCTCTAAACCTGCCTCAATTTCTCTAAATCTCCCTAAAATCTCTCTAAATCTGCCTCAATTTTTCTAATCTCACTAAATCTACCTAAAATCTCTAACCTGTCAAATCTGATCTCTCTCTCTCGCTCACCAAAACACAAGTGAGGAGAGGGAGGGAGAATCACAGAGGTCAGAGCCAATATTTACAAAATATTGACCTGACCTGACAAATTAGAAAGTTTATTTAGATTTTTTCTTACTTCTGATTGCATGTTGCTAGCCTGCCTCTGAGGCAGGCTAGGAACATCCCACACAGCCCCAAGATGACCCTGCCCTTAGAAGGGCAGCGCCATCTTGGCTGTCACTTTCATTTTATTTTATTCATTTTTATTTATTTACACTTTTTTTACACTTTTATTTTAGTCTGCTGGGTGCCTTGATCCCTCGAGGCACCCAGCAGAGCACCTGATCACTTATGTGATCTTTTTTGTACTGAGTGCCACGATACCTCGTGGCACTCAGTACTTCCTGCCGCTACCGGAAGTGATCGCTCGGGGGGGAGCGATCACAGATGGACCGGCGGCAGGTAACCCTATTGCAAGGATGGCTCGATGTCGAGGCATCCCTGCAATATACTCAGAGCAGCTGGAAGCGATACCGATCGCTTCCAGCGCTCTGTAGAAGTGCGGGGCACCTGTCCGGCGAAGCCGGATGTTGATCGCTACCGGGGAGCGATCACAAGGTGCCCCGGCACTCCTGTCCACCATTGCACGGATGCCTGGACTCCCAGGCAGCGTGCAATGGCCCTGGAGCTGCTGGAAGCGATCCGATAGCTTCCAGCGCTCAAAAGACTGCAGGACGTACCATGTACGTCAGCGGGTCTAAAAGAGACCCGCGGCCATGACGTACATGGTACGTCCGCGGTCACTAAGGGGTTAAATATCTTTCGCTAACCCACTCATTTTCTCTCCAGCTCTCATTCCCATTTAAGGTCTTTCATGCTCTTCCCTTCTCATTCAGTCACACACAGGCATCCACCAAACAAAATGCACACATGGATATTGACACTCATTGGCAAAGACCTTGAATGGCACTGATATTCACACAGAGAATACCAAAGTGTAAAATATAAACACACACACACTTTGCCGATTTAATTAGACATGTTGGCTCACTGTAGCCGCGGCATCCACAGAACTGTGCAAATCCGGGGCTTCTCCCACATCAGGCTGTAAGCCCTCACTGCAGAACGACCCCTGCTCACTGACCATATATTGCACAGGAGCGTGATGACAACAGAAATGGGGCTTCCATCCCATCTGGCAGGGAATTTCCTATAAAGGAGATGCAGGGGTTAGCAACCTGGGACCTCCAGATGTTTTGGAGCTGCATTTCCCATGAGGCTCCAAGAACATAATGAGAAGCTGAGCATCATGGCAGATGTAATTCCAAAACATGTGGGGCGATATTACAAAGTCAGTGCTAACTTAACCAAAGCTGTTGTAAATTTACCAGAGCCATTATAGTCTATGGGGTTAAGTTTACAACAGCTCTGGTTAAGTTAGCAGCAACTTTGTAATATAACCCTTGGGGGGCCAAGGTTGTTGAACCCCTTACATAGAGGATCATATGAGGGATCTTTAAGAAAGCCAAAGACACGGTCTTATTGTTTGTAAAAATAAAAGCTTAAATGAAGAAAAATCTTATTAAATTGAATAAATGAAGTGGACGTGGTGCAATGTTTAAATGTTAAACACATGGAGTTCATGGAATAATGTCAGATTTGTGCTGGGTTTTTTCACAACTTTAAATTTACAGAATATTGGCACCAAATATTGGCTATCGGACAGAAAAGCTGCCGATAATCGGTATAGGCCCTGAAAAAATTATATCGGTCTATCCCTAGTAAATATAAAAAAATTCTGGGGATCAGCAGCAACATTTCAGCAGTCACTACAGCCTTTCTCAAGCATGACTGATGAAGATAAAGATACAGCCACTGACAGAGACACACACCAACATAGACACACAGAGAATTACAAAAGTGCTAACACAGGCAAACAGTGACAAACATAATTTAAGACCTGCACAGACAAACTGACTAAGATACACTGACAGACGATGGCATTGATACCCCCAGACAAAGCTTGGCACCCACCAAATATAAATACACTGACTGGACACCCTACCTCCCACCCTGTCTTCAGTTTAGAGTATCTGTAAAAACTCACTTTTACTCCAGCTTCAGGGTCTTCCTGTACGCAGTTCCACTCTGGCAGGCGTTGTGTATCCATTCCTGACAGCAGACAACGTCAATCAAACCGTTCACAATGCAAACACATTGAGAACTTGACTGTTCAGCAAAGTGCTAGCTGTGCATTGCTGATCAGAGCCCCAAAAGGATTCTAGCACAAGGTAATTGCACCCAAGGCAGTGGTGATGCACTGCTTAATATGACTTTTTAAATGAAGTGGTCACAGACACTATAGAATTCCTTGAGTCATTTTGTTTCCTATCTTAAGAGTTAACCCCGCCATCTTTTGTAGAATTCTCCTTTACAAAGAGTTATGATGCAGTTTGATCATAAAAACAATAAGCAGACTATGCAATTGAACAATACAAACATACGCCCTTGGGCAGTTGGGTGTCGTCTTATGGCTAGTCTAAGAATTTGTTTCTAAAGATGTGTATACATATTCTGCCAACTATGACATCTGAAGTTATGTCCAGGAAATGAAGCAAATGGGGAAGAATAGAACATGTGCAATAATATTGGAAAATTGGTTTGGCAGTTGCTCGTTCAAGTCAAGAATATGACATAGACTTTAGTTGTATTATTATTTTCTAATTGCAACATGTAGGGTCCCTCCTCCCCCTAGTTGGCTAACCATAATGCCTGTTTGGTAAAAATTCTTGAAAGTAGTGAACCCCACAGTATCTTTACCTCGATTGGTCCTCATGATGTGGCATTGGCCATATAATGGAGTCTATTGGTCAATCACTGACTAAAATCATTGTGTTGTGTGGGATGTATTCCAAGGACATCACCAGAGTAGAAGTCTTTTAAACTCCTTATATCACTTTCAGCTGCCATCTCTTCTCAGGTGGCCTGGAGAACAATACCCTCCTGCCACCTTATCTAAACATTCCCTCCTCCACCTCAGTAACTTTTAAATAATGTAGATCGGATAAACAAGAGTCACAAAGAAAAGATTTTGTAACTGGTGCCTCATGGAAAAAAATGCACATAAAGGAAACGTGATCAAAACCTAACTATTTCAAAGGAAGAAATAAAAACCAGCAGCATTATTCTTGTAATGTGGTTTCATTTTGTAATGCAGAGTAATCTAGTTACAGCTTGTGTACGTGGTAGTGTCCCTTTTAATCAGCTCTCAGAATGCAGCTGATTTACTCCGGTCCAGTACCTGAGCGATGGGCTCCGGTTTCTGGTTATCTGGGACCTAGCTCGATCTAGTGGCTCTTAATGTGATCACATTGAGAGCCGTTGTCATGTGACTGCAGGGATTAAGTCAAAGCATGTTGCAGCTTTCAGGAAGCCTGCATCATTTTATATCCAGACCAGTACCAAGGGAGCGCTGGAGTTGAGGTGAGAAAGAATTTGAGGATTAAAACAGCAGTGGATGTGGCTGGGGGGGGGGGGGGGGTCATTTTTAACTCTTCCTGTGCCCACCCCTTTTAACCCTAGAGCAGTGGTTCTCAACCTGTGAACCCTCTGGACCCACAATTGTCCTTGGTCATTAAGTTGCGACGCAAAAATAATTGCATTTCTGAAACATAATTTATTCTACAAAACGTGTGCAATATTCTACAATGTATACACTTCTTAAACAATTTTGTAAACAAACAGGGATTCTTTCCAAAATGGATAGTGCAGTATGTCAGGTTACACGTCGCCGCCGTGACAAGAAGCCTCCTAAGGTGATTATTCCAACCTGACAGCCCTTTGCTGATTTGCCTGCAGTACCTCAGTCAGCCACTGCAGCAGCCACAGGTGTCTCGATTGCCTCCCTGTGCTTCCCTATTTAAGGGACCATCTCCCATGATGCATGGCGGCTGCATTAACATTGCCTTCCACTGCCAAGCTGTGTCCCTCTCAAGATCCTGTGTATCCAGCTAGCAGACTTACATTGTCTCCAGTGCCAAGTAATATCCTGTGTCTGCATTGCCAAGTGTATCCTGTGTCTGCATTGCCAAGTGTATCCTGTGTCTGCATTGCCAAGTGTATCCTGTGTCTGCATTGCCAAGTGTATCCTGTGTCTGCATTGCCAAGTGTATCCTGTGTCTGCATTGCCAAGTGTATCCTGTGTCTGCATTGCCAAGTGTATCCTGTGTCTGCATTGCCAAGTGTATCCTGTGTCTGCATTGCCAAGTGTATCCTGTGTCTGCATTGCCAAGTGTATCCTGTGTCTGCATTGCAAGTGTATCCTGTGTCTGCATTGCAAGTGTATCCTGTGTCTGCATTGCCAAGTGTATCCTGTGTCTGCATTGCCAAGTGTATCCTGTGTCTGCATTGCCAAGTGTATCCTGTGTCTGCATTGCCAAGTGTATCCTGTGTCTGCATTGCCAAGTGTATCCTGTGTCTGCATTGCCAAGTGTATCCTGTGTCTGCATTGCCAAGTGTATCCTGTGTCTGCATTGCCAAGTGTATCCTGTGTCTGCATTGCCAAGTGTATCCAGCACCAATGCTGTACTTGTACTGTGGAACCTGTCTGTGTGTCTCTTTATCACTGCATCCTGGGCTCATCTCCTCCTCTACCAATCCTGATTCCTGACACCGTAATCACAGCACTAGTGATAATGAAAGTGCTGCTGAGGCAAAAACCCAATAAAATAAACTAATTTAAATATATGTAATTAATTACTTATAGGGAAACTGTTGATGCTTACTGCTCTTATTAAGTGCTCAAAGTCTGGGGTGATGGTAGACAAAGCAACTCTAATTTAAATCACTACTGAATGAATAATTCAATATTTATAAAAAAAAAAAAAATTCACCTGCTCTGCTCCCCCGCTGTCCGTCTCTACCGCTGCGCGCATTATTTCTAAACAGCAGCGGCAGCTGAACGCTATGCTAATCCCGTAACCTCAAGCTGGCCAAGAGGTTCAGAAGTCTGCAGCTCGAGTCTGGCGCTGCCTACTTCCGGAACCTGCGCTCTTCAGTGCCTCAGGCACTGAGTGCAATGGAATAGCGTGGACCAATGGGAAAGCACCATTGGTCCAAGCCATTCAAAAAACGCCTCCATGGGAGGCTGGCCTCCCGTGCATTGATTGATGCAAGACAGTCATGTGACCTCATCTCGCACAGTTGGTGGGCACGGGGCTGTGCTGGGAGTTTGGCCTCAGTGTGACTGTTCACTGTGGCGGTGCCTGCTCCCTGCAGGAGGAGGGGACAGTCCGCGGTTGACACTCGGCTGCCTGGAGTGGACAACACAGTTCCTGGGGAGCACTGAGAGCAGCCAGTTCCTGGGGAGCACTGAGAGCAGCCAGTTCCTGGGGAGCACTGAGAGCAGCCAGTTCCTGGGGAGCACTGAGAGCAGCCAGTTCCTGGGGAGCACTGAGAGCAGCCAGTTCCTGGGGAGCACTGAGAGCAGCCAGTTCCTGGGGAGCACTAAACCTACATAACCTGTGTATATCTGGCTCTGATACTAGCCAGTGCCTCACCAGCCACTGACGTCGCTGCACGTCACTGGTATGCAGGGAGGCCGGGATCAGGAAGTCGTGTGTGATTCTGATGAGAATTCTCCGTGTACATTCTAGTTTTCTGCAGGGATTAAACATCAGAAGAAAAGCAGGAAAGGAAGACGAGTGAGAGATTTATAGAGTAAAAGGGAGAGAGTGATAGAGGGAGAAATGGAGAGGAAGACAGATACATGGACAGAAGGAAAAAATACACAGGACACACAGCTATACATGGACAGATGGAATAACAGCTATTCCGAAAGAAGGCTGCATAAATAGGTAAGAGTACAGACAAACACCAACGGAAAAACCATACCACACCATGCTGCCTGGGACCCACTGCTGCAGATAAGATGCATCAGCGGGTCCCAGGTATTCGAGAGTCCTGGGGGCACTTGCCCCGCCGCCCTTGGTCGCGACCCACTACTTGAGAAACACTGCCCTAGAGTATCTCTCTTTTAAATGTATATCCAAACCCTTTCCTAGCTGTGTAATTCTTTACGTTCGAAATACCAAAAATCCAGGTTTTTACAAACCTACAGTCAGGTCCAGAAATGTTGGGACATCGACACAATTCTAACATCTTTGGCTCTATACACCACCACAATGTGCTTTAACTGCAGACTGTCGGCTTTAATTTGAGGGTATGTACATCCAACTCAGGTGAACGGTGTAGGACTTACAGCAGTTTGCAGATGTGCCTCCCACTTGTTAAGGGACCAAAAGTAATGGGACAATTGGCTTCTCAGCTGTTCCATGG
Organism: Leptobrachium leishanense; assembly: GCA_009667805.1. Taxonomy (NCBI): domain Eukaryota; kingdom Metazoa; phylum Chordata; class Amphibia; order Anura; family Megophryidae; genus Leptobrachium; species Leptobrachium leishanense. Next base: position 58,467,014 of record CM019073.1, read on the forward strand.
CCAGGTGTGTGATAATCCCTCATTACCCCAATTACAATGTGCAGATAAAAGGCCCAGAGTTCATTTCAAGTGTGCTATTTGCATTTGGAATCTGTTGCTGTCAACTCTCAAGATGAGATCCAAAGAGCTGTCACTATCAGTGAAGCAAGCCATCATTAGGCTGAATAAACAAAACAAACCTATCAGAGAGATAGCAAGAACATTAGGTGTGGCCAAAACAACTGTTTGGTACATTCTCAAAAAGAAGGAACACACCGGTGAGCTCAGCAACACCAAAAGACCCGGGAGACCACTTAAAACGGCTATGGTGGATGACCAAAGAATTCTTTCCCTGGTGAAGAAAACACCCTTCACAACAGTTGGCCAGATCAAGAACACTCTCCAGGAGGTAGGTGTATGTGTGTCAAAGTCACAAATAAAGAGAAGACTTCACCAGACTGAATACAGAGGGTTCACCACAAGATGTAAACCATTGTGAGCCTCAAAAACAGGAAGGCCAGATTAGAGTTTGCCAAACGCCTAACAAAGCCTTCACAGTTCTGGAACAAGATCCGATGGACAGATGAGACCAAGATCAACTTGTACCAGAGTGATGGGAAGAGAAGAGTATGGAGAAGGAAAGAATCTGCTCATGATTCTAAGCATACCACCTCATCAGTGAAGCATGGTGGTGGTAGTGTCATGGCGTGGGCGTGTATGGCTGCCAATGGAACTGGTTCTCTTGTATTTATTGATGTGACTGCTGACAAAAGCATCAGCATGAATTCTGAAGTGGTTCGGGCAATATTATCTGCTCACATTCAGACAAATGCTGCAGAACTCATTGGAAGGCACTTCACAGTGCAGATGGACAATGACCCAAAGCATACTGCAAAAGCAACCAAAGAGTTTTTGAAGGGACAGAAGTGCAATTTTATGTAATGGCCAAGTCGATCACCTGACCTGAATCCCATTGAGCATGCATTTCACTTGCTGAAGACAAAACTGAAGGGAAAATGCCCCAAGAACATGCAGGAACTGAAAACCGTTGCAGTATAGGCTTGGCAGAGCATCACCGGGGATGAAACCCAGCATCTGGTGATATCTATGCGTTCCAGACTTCAGGCTGTGATTGACTGCAAAGGATTTGCAACCAAGTATTATTATTCTGTCCCATTACCTTTGGTCCCTTAACAAGTGGGAGGCACATCTGCAAACTGCTGTAAGTCCTACACCGTTCACCTGGGTTGGATATACATACCCTCAAATTAAAGCTGACAGTCTGCAGTTAAAGCACATTGTGTTTCTTTCATTCCAACTCCATTGTGGTGGTGTATAGAGCCAAAGATGTTAGAATTGTGTCGCTGTCCCAATATTTCTGGACCGGACTGTATATCCGCTAGCCTCTTCTTAAACATATACAGGTCTATTCAAAGAAAGGTGAACCACTGGAGAAGTGAAAAATTTATAGGTCAAAATAGCCAAACCAGAAAAATTATCCCCTTTTTTTTATCTCACTTAACCTATCTGGAATTTGGTCTAGATTGTTCTTTTCTCCTGACAGTTCTCCTGATTTTCACCTTTCTCTGAATAACCCTTTTTTTTTTTTTTTTTTTTTTTTTTTTTCAATTTTTTTTTTTTTTTTTAGAAAGTATGAAACTATTTTACCAGGCAGGATACATTGAGATTTCTCTCGTTTTCAAGTATGTCCTGGGTGGCGAGTATGTACCGTTAGGTGTCTTGACCAAGGACACTTACTGGAGAGGTGCTCGTCGGGATCAAACCCATGTCTCCACAGGCTCTCTCCACGCAGAGCAGTGATGTTACCTCTACTCCACCCAGCCGGTACATTGCATAGTATTTGCTAGGGTCCCTTAAATCTTAACATTATTTCTTGGCCTCTAACCAACTTTAGCTCAAAAGAAATGTTTGACGTCAGTGTATTGTTTCAGTGTTACTGTAAAATAATCCACCTTTTAGTTATTTAGCATCATAATTTGATATGTTCTGTTATTGGTGATCTGTGCATCCAGTTTAAATATATATTCCTCCTTTTTTATTTTAGATCTTATTTTAGACCCATTAAGGTATCAATATGGATTTTTTGTTTGGACGCCGGAAAACTCCAGAGGAGATGCTGAGACAAAATCAGCGGGCTCTTACGAGAGCGATGAGAGAGCTGGACAGAGAGAAACAGAAACTAGAGCAGCAAGAAAAGAAGATCATTGCAGAGATCAAGAAGTTGGCAAAACAAGGACAAATGGTTAGCACCTCTACCAGATGTCAAAGTTTGTTAAAATTCATGTCCGATATGTGTCTCGTAATAAGTGTTTTTGTATTGTTCATATAAAATAAAAATTGGTGTAATGGTTTGACAGTCCAGGAGCTGGGGTGTTTATTAAACGTTAGGTCACCCCTACAATTTTTAGCCTTGTGTTTTTAGAGTGAAAATTTACAGAGGAGTACACACTTTCCAAAATCATGGTTCATGATAAAGAAAATAAAAACTTTAATACACAAAACACGTGGACTGCGCACGTCTGTGAAACCGTACAGTAGTTGTTCAGTCCATGTTCTTACCTTTTTTGGTTCAGTACTAAGGAATGTGTTAACACTACATACATATCGGGGCCTGAAACTATAACGTGCTGCAGCGGCGCACCCTTTCATCAATGTGATAAAAATTAATTTGTAAAATAATTAATATATTAGTCTCATTGAGTATTAATAATCATCCAACCTCTCCTTTCGATCACTCCTTTTCTCCCTACCTTTCCCCTTGTTTTCAGGGAAAACACTGAGCCTCCCAACTGTCTTTGCATTCACACATGGTGTTTTCCTTTCCTGTTCTATGACCCGCAAGTAGGGCAGGGAATACGCCACAAGTTAATATCAAGGCCCCAGGATTCCCTTTTGCGTGGGAGCCGTGGGTCATGTGGTATTGGATCGGTACTCTCAGCCAATTTCCTGAATACTTCACTACCCGGGTTGGATCTGGTGCTGAAAATTACAATGTTTTATACATTGGTCCCAATATTTCAAGGACTTGGAAATATTGGCAGATAAGACTCTAATATGAAATTATAGTGTCCGTTTTGTGTGTCTGTCCAGTGTACTTTTTCTTTGCTTTAGGATTGGCGAATAGGAGACCAGATTTTGTAAATAAGGTAGACCTCATGGGTCATAATAGTGTAGGAGCAAATTGGCAAGGCAATATTAAGCGACCGTTGTGAAACGAAATGGTGATGGTCAAGCTAAAGGTGTTCTAGAAAATCATTCCTTTAAAAATGGAAACTGTTCTTATATAATGGCTATATAATCTAGATCTGCGCGATGTTGATGTCTCCTAATAAAAATAATTTTAATTCAAAGCATAGAGACTATGAGAACTTGACCAAACCTGGGAAAACTTTCACAAAGCTGCATTTAGAGTGAATTGTATTCTACTCCTTAAAGTGTGTTGTTGGGTCCTATGTTCACGTCCACAAGCGGCTCTCAGGTGTAGCACATCACTTACAAGTTTGAGTTTTTTTGTGTTTTTCTTCCTTCTTCCAGGATGCTGTTAAGATAATGGCTAAAGACTTGGTGCGTACTCGGCGCTACTGTAAGAAATTTATCATGATGCGGGCAAACATCCAGGCAGTTTCTCTTAAAATCCAAACTCTAAAGTCTAATAATACTATGGCTCAAGCAATGAAAGGTGTGACCAAAGCCATGGCTACAATGAACAGACAGGTAATGGATTTCTATCCATAAGGTGTGTGTGTGTGTGTGTGTGTGTACGTTGGGGTAATAATCATGTTCAGAACTTAACCAGAACCGTATGTAAAGTGTACTTCCTCCTTGTATAATACATCATTGCTGAATTCAGACAGTTTTGGAATCGCCTTTTAAAATGGTATTTCTATTTAAGCCGTGTTTAGAAACACAGGGGGGAAAAAAATCAGTTTTGGAAGTCAGAGAAGTAATGCATAAGTACTCGTAAAGTTTGGAATAGTGCTGCATATATTTATTGTATTAATTTTATTCTGACTTTTCCTATCTTGTACTGTGTAGTTAAAATTGCCACAGATCCAGAAGATAATGATGGAGTTTGAGAAGCAGTCAGAAATCATGGATATGAAAGAGGAGATGATGAATGATGCCATTGATGACGCAATGGGTGATGAAGATGATGAAGAAGAGAGGTAAACTTGTGCTTTATACAGTGAAAATGTGTAGAGAAAGGCCCCATCACATATGATAATTTACACATACCATGAGACTTCATAGCTTGCTTACCTCTTACAGGTATCTAGCACACATCTTGGTGACACATTCATGTTTAAAGATTTGTTTTTTTGTTTTGTGCCGGTTCTACCACTCTTTAACCAGCAAGCCCATTATTAGTTGGGAGTTAAAACTAAAGTTTACATTTTTGTTTGATTCTGCATTGTGGAATATCCAGGTGTTTGGGGGGGGGGGGTAAAAAACACTGGTTCTGTTTACACACTTGGTGAACATGTAGTGCTCAATGTTTGTGCATAACCACTTTTTTATTTAATTTGTAATTCTCTGGAACAGAATTCTCATTCATTCTAATGTTTTCTACATTTTGTTTTTAGTGATGCAGTTGTTTCCCAGGTACTAGACGAGCTCGGTCTGACACTTACAGATGAATTGAGTAGTAAGTATATATATATAATATTTTTTTGTCTCTCAATTTCCCTTTCTTGTGTGATGCAGAATATCCCAAAAATGCTATCTCTTCATATTCTCACGGCTAAGTGACATTCTTGCTAGGTGTTTTTTATACTTTCTGTGAATGTTGGTAATTCAAGTTTACTGGAAGGAAAAATAAAAAAACCTAAACCCTTTGGGATGGTTGTTAACCAGACCCTGTTATATGCCAACGTTTTGAGGTCAAACGGATAGGATGAACTAGGATTGACTTTTTAAGTACCACACTAAAATGTAAAACAAATTTTGAAGAAAAAATGTTCTATTTGTCACTCGCGCTTTACGTTTGTTATTTTGGAGAGTTCAATGTCACCATTTCTGATGTCTCTAGTTCGCATTATATAATTCACTTATTTTTTACATGTTTCTGTAACTGCATTTCTTTTCTCTTTTTCAGACCTGCCTTCTACAGGAGGATCTCTGAGTGTTGCTGGAGCCAAAAAAGCCGATGCAGCAGCTGCTCTGGCAGATGCAGATGCAGATTTGGAAGAGAGGTTGAACAATCTGAGACGGGACTAACTTGTTGCATCCTGTTCATGGACTCTGAATTTAATCCTAGTTTTCTTTTCTCCCTGCTATTGGGGCTGTTAGTTGGTGGTAACATGGTTTAGACCCCAAAGTTGGCGTTAAATCTGGTGACTGAAAGTTAGATTTAGACTGTTCTGATTCCTGTTCTAGTCAGTCCCACAGATTTCATCTAAATGGTTATCTTGTTATTCTTTCACTCTTTACAATGCTATGTCTGTATCTTGGTTTGGGCACTACAGTCTTTATACTTCTACTTTAAAAAACATGCATATTTAAAAAAAAAAAAAATCTTAACTACATATTGTCTGGAAGTGAAATCTTGGGGGGGCTTATCACCTTTTTTTTTTATTTGCACTAAACAGAAACAATTTGACTTTGTAAACATTTTAATAGCTTTTATCCATTGCTACCGGTTCAAACACTTTAAATCAGGGATGTCAAATTCTGCTCCCCGATGTTGATGGCCTGCAATTCCCAGAATTCTTTTGAATGCGATAGATGGGCAGAAAATCATGGGAGTCAAAGTTCAAAAACCTCTGAAGGGCAAGAGTTTGAGAGCCCTGCTTTAAATCCTTTGGGTAGTATGTCCTATTTCTGGCATATTATGAGGAGCATATGAATAATACCAGGTTGGGTCGTAAAGGGCTGATTGTCCTACATTTAAATTGCTGGGGGTTTGTGGTTTTTGGTTTTGTGTTGTGAGTTTTAAAAAAAAAATGTAAAAATAATAATAATGAAATGTTGCTTCATAAAAAGCAGAAAAACCAAAAGGGTCAACAGCATTGTTCCAAATGTTATGGAATCAGCCTCCATGCTTTACAATATATTCTGAAGGGGTCAGATTTTTTTGTCATTACTGGTCTTTTTTTAAGGTACAACCCATCGCAAATAAACTGATATATTGGAAGCCTAAACACCCACATAAAGTGACAATCTGTTTGACTATTGTATCTTCTTTCAATTTATTTCTGGCCATGACACTTTCTCAGCGGAGTCTTTACTTAAAAAAAATATATCAAAGCACTAGAATAAGATTTAGAGTTACATCTGATGTTTGTTATGCTTCTAATGAACTTCAAATGTATTAATCCAGCATTATGTTGTATGAACATTTTAAGGCTTTGTGTAGTTCACATCCGTCTGCATTATATGAAACGTAAATACCAGATTTGCCTTGTATACTGTGAAAGAGAGACTTGTCTGTGACCGTGAGTCGGTATAAAAGGCAGGATAGCTGTGATTGCTGGAATAAACCTACTTTGAAGCTAATTTAGCTACTGGAGTCTAGAGCATTCTTAAGTCTAGAGAATCCCATGCAGTGCGTTACATTCAAATTGCATCTGAATTTTTCTCATGAGCAAATACCCAAAGTTTTTGAGTCAACTCACATGACTTCAACTTTCTTAGGTTACTTTAAACACTCTAGGGCAGTGGTGGAAGAGCCTTGGCACACCAAGGGCACTATCATGTGATCATGCAATTGCTAATTTCCCCTTTTGGATCCCAGTTTTGTATTTTTAGATTATGGGGCAAGTGTTGAGTCCAGCAGCCTGACCGGTAGTGGCAGCTAGGCTCGCGGATGCCAGGGGCAGCACTAAAGCGAAGTCCCAAGCATCCACTCTGTGCAGTCCATAGGACTCAATGGAAGCTTCTCCTGTTGGGTCACATGACCAGCAGGATCTCTCCTCGCAAGATCCTGCTGGTCGGCGGAGGGAGACTGGACTCTTTCCCCCCCCCCCCCCAGTCTCTTTCTGCTCCCGGCAGCCAGAAGCAACGGATCGCACTGCCGTTCTTGCCGCGAGAAGAGAGGTGAGTCTTTTCAGCCCCCTAGCGGTATTAGTGCAGCTCGGGGTTAACTTTCAGTGCTGAAACTGGTATTCCAGAGCCACACTCCTGGCTGTATAAATTACCTGACCCTGCGTTCCCTTGCTGTCCCCCCCCCCCCCGTCACCTCCGGATGATCGCGACGTCACACTTCATTTCCCATCGTGAGAAGGGAACCAGGAAGCAAAATGCTGCGATCGCCAGAGGAGAATGCGATCGGGGGGTCAGCGAGGGAGTGCAGGTGAGGTATGTATCCAGCCTGAGCTTGGCTCAGGGTTACTGCTTTCAGCACTGAAAGTTAACCCCGAGCCACACTCGGGAATACCGCCAAGGGGGTTGGGGGTTAAGGGTATTTTTAATAAAGTAGGATCTGGAAATTGTGCATTGTTTAAGACTTGCACGTTTTATATATGAAAATCCTGTAGCACCTTCACAGAACGGTGCATTGAAAGAGAGCGAGCATGCACAATGCTGATCCATCGGCTGCCTCTCTGAGACCGCTCGCTATCGTGGATGGTCTCGGAGATGGTGATCCGGCACCTGGGGAAATTCAAAATCCTGGCTGCTGGTTGGGTGGAGTAAACTTCTCCACTTCACCCAGGGTTTACTTCTGAATGGGGAGGGGGAGAGATACTCTGCACATCCTGGCCACTTTAACAGATACAGTGGTCTGGATTAAGAGTTTCTTCTAAAGGTTTGTGTCATAGGATGTGTAGTTCAAAAACATCTGGTGCCATGGTTTCGCCATCACTGCTTTAGCACCGTGATCACATGAGGTAGTACGGTAGAATGGACAGGGACCTGAGTGTCCTCATCCCCCTTCCCCTCTTGGAATGCAGTTCGTTAGCCTCGACCAGAATCTGAATTCAATCTTCGGAGACTCATTTCGTGGAAGCTGGATTATTTTCTGCCTTTTTCAAGCCCATCGCTCTCAATGCCCTTTGCTTGATTGGGTACTGGGGCACGTGCCTGCTGCATCTAATAGCAAAGCACTATAAGCTTTAGTGTTACATCTACTGTTTGTTGTACTTCTAATGAGCTTCATTGTACTAATCCAACATTATGAATATGAACTTTTTTTTAAGGTTTTGTGTATGTAGTTGACACTGGGTCCAGCTTTGTTGCAGCAGGTCACGCCTGGTGCCCACGCTGTGCTAACCTGGCGCTGGAATAATGGTGAGGGGAGGTGGGCTTCATGTTTAACCTCTATCTTCTGATCTTACAGTATATCCCTGTAGGACTTTTAATATTGAAGCCCGCATAGTGTATTCATAAAACGTTAACACGTTCTGCAGAGCTGCACAATTTTATCAGCACTAGACATGCGCTATAGATACACCTCAGAATGACTTTTTATAAAACGTTTCTTCACACATTGTGCATTGCAGGAACTATACTTTGCTGCTTTTATGGCTCTGGAATTGCAGTATCTCTGTTAATGGATGCTGCTTCTTGGGCATCCATTGAAAAGTACAATGGTAAATGTTTGAAACATATTAACGAATTTGCATCTCTTGCTGCGCTCTCCGTATTGGAATTTTGCTGTCCATTTTCACTTTAGTTTTACTTATTTCTTGTTAAGCTCCCACTTGTATTTTTTAGATTTTTTTTTTGTACTACGTGTCATATTTTGATTATGAAATAAAGATTTTACTTTCTGTGTTTACCGGTGGATTCCCAGCCCTGTCCTTGGGGCCCTATCCAGCAAACCCAGTCTGTTATCTGAAGCACAGCCCAGGTGATGTGATTTTTCTGCTCATTGATTGCAGGAGTCAGTCTGCATTTCCCCAAGGTGAACTGCAAAATCTGGCCTGATAATGCTGCTGCCTGAGGACAGGGTTCAGAAGCACCAGTCTATGCAGTGAAGTCTTTCACAAATGTGAAATCCTGTTCTGGCACTTTAATGTCAGACGAACGCATTCTGAGCACACAGTGCGTTCGTGCACAACTGACGTACTTTCTGACTGATGATACTGTAGACACCAAATGGTCTGGGTTTTTTTGACTGATGTAGATGGGAAATAAAATATGTAAAATGAAAAAAATTGATACATGATATGAAAAACCATTTTGTCCATCAAAAATGCAGTCCGTCTGACTACGTTCCATCACTCACACACAAAGCTACGCGGACGTGGCGCACTCTGTGCGTCCATCCTAGCGATTTGACGTTCTTGCCTAAATTGCATCCGGTGCCACGTGCGTTGTGCGTCCGCACTTACTTCGTGAGTGCGTCTCTGTTGATCATAATTTTATGCTACGACAGACGTTAAAATGTGTGGCAACACGGATGTGATGACTGCGTTCGTTTGACACGGACCTTACCTGTTACATCACAGTACCCATGATCAATTGTTGGCTTCAATACAACTCCTCCTAAACAACCTTTTAGGCTAATGTCAGACTGCAGTGATCACGTCCACGTTGCCGCACAGTTTAACGTCTGTCGTAGCATAGAATCATGATCATTAGAGACCCACACATGAAGTACGTGAGCACCGAACTGTGCATACATAACACGTGGCAAACGGACCCAAGTTAGGCAAGAACGTAAAACTGCTAGACGGACGCGCAGAGTGCACCACGTCCTCGTAACGTTCTGTGTGAGTGATGGACGTCGCAACACCTTGATGCACAAAATGGCTTTTCATATCCTTTTCAAATTTTTATCATTTTTCATATTGGTTCCCTTTTTCCTAGATCAACAAAAACGGACCGTGTGGTGTCTACAGTATCTTCCGGCAGTATGTCCATCTGTTATGCACGCAAGCAGAGTGCGCTCAGACTGCGTTCATCTGACAGCCTTAAAAGTTGTATCACAGCAATAGGATGTGATGACTATATGATTTGTTTCTTGTCACAAGATGACAAAGCTTACATAACCTTGTTGGGCTGGTTTTTCTTATCTAAGCACTTGTGATATTATGTATTGTATCCTGTGTGGGGAGAATGAGGTCAGTGCTAAATATAATTAACTCTAGCATTTTGCAATCAATATTTCTTTTATTAAACCATAAGGACTGAACTCTGAACCTACACACACCTGTAACACTGTTGTTGTATTACCGACGCTCTGTATCACGTGGCATTCTCAGAAAAATTATTTGATTTTGCATTATGATTGGGTGTAAATCTTGACACTTCTTGACAATCGGGGGGTTTTCACTGGACGCGTTTCGGCACTTGACCTGTGCCTTCCTCTAGCAGTGCTAGAGGAAGGCACCGGTAAAGTGCCGAAACGCGTCCCCCCCCCCAATTTAACATTATGTATTGCATATAAACCCTTGAAATTTTTACACTTGGGCCTCAGTTTTTATTCCTAAAACCCTCCAGATTGTGGAAGTTGCTCCACAGCAGCACTTTAAAGTTTTTACTTTTATCTATACTTTATTCCCCCCTCCTTCCTCCCTAAATTCCCTCTCGGTGGAATACAAACGCAGAAGAAAGAAAGCGGCAAGCGTTCCAGGCGAGAGAGGTGAGGTACACACCAAACTAAATTGTACCATCTGCTTACAAGCTGAGCCTGAGACAACCGAGGCTCCAACATTGGTGAGTGAGACTGAGTAGCGATCAATTGACTGCCACTTTTACCTAATGTGTTAAGCTTTGGGAGCGCTGTCTGTTTGCTTGTGTTTCATTTGAGGACAAAGAAGGGATACACCACCCTTTATCTGGTGTGAGGCGCTTCAACCCAGAGCCAGGGACACACTAGGCTCTGTGATCTGTGAGTGAGATTCTTGTTCTATTCTCACTATAAACACATGAAGCAGTCTGCACCATTATCTTTCTTCCTTCTTTCTCCCCTTATATAAACCACCCACCGAGGAGAGGAGCTGTGCCAGTGGACCATTCATCTCTGCAACACGGCTCATACGCTGTGCAACCACTAGCGACCACAGAGTTCCCGGTTTGGGAATGCACGTGCACTTTACTGTGGTCTAGGACTTACTGTTCAACCCTCTAGAGAACTACTAGCACTTTGCGCCCCAGCGCACAATCTATATATGCACTTTATTGAGGAACGTTTTTTATAAGCACATGCACTTTATTGTTATGCACAATTCTTGCATGTCTTTAGGTTTTGTTATTATTAACTGAACTATATACTGTGAATTTATGCATTGACTGCTATTTTGCACTTCTACTGCCATTGTACGTCTCTTGGGACCTTATGGTTCTTGGCGACACATATAGATCCTAGGCTCCTAAAGGGCCTTTTTTCAGGCCGAGGTAAATGGGATTTATAGAAATACCACTGCGCCACTAGGACCCTTTATTGTTTCCTTTATTGTATTTGCACATTTTGTTGATTATGTGCAACACCTTGTAGGCTGCAACCCCAAATCCTATATTTATAAATTAGCGCCTCCACAGACAACCCCTCACAAAGTGTTGTCTGAACCTGTTCTTAAAATACCAACAGAGAAATGTTTACAAGTGTATGACCGGAAAGCTAAAAATAATAAAATGCCAATGCAGCGGATCGTCTTAACATTTAGGACAGCCAACGGACTGGCCTCTTAAAAGGTTAAAGATATGAGAACGGAATATTCTTATTTCCTAAAATCTTGTTGTTCTGCTTAAATTTCTGTATCTCTCATGTTGGCCTTATTCTGAAAGTGCAGAGATCAACCACAAAAAATACAGGGTGTCCATAAAGTCTCTTTACAATCTTTGTAATAAATGTTTGAAATTGTAAAGAGACTTTATGGACACCCTGTATAATACTGTCTGGTCAATTCACTAAGGCTAGGGTCAGACGAACGCATTTTTCGCTTTGTCCGTGAAAAAGTGCGTTCGAACGAATGGATGGTTTTTTTTTCACGGAATACGCAATAGCGGTCATACGATGCGCATTTTCGTCCATGATTTTGTACGGATCATCGATAAAACCCTTTTTGCGTCTGGACGTTATGTTGGCCGGACATTAGCAGCGTCTGACGTCTCCTAATCACGCACACACGCCGCTAGCGGACGCAGTGCACTCTGTACGTCAGTACTAGCGGTTTGACGTTCTTGAAAAAATGCGTCAGTTTGCCACCTGCGTTGCGCAGCCGGACTTTCGTGCGGCCGTTCTTCGTATGCTGCCCAGCATTGGACGTCATTTGCTGCTAGCACGGCCGTGATTTAGTGCGGATAAACGCATGTTAATACTGCGTTAGTCTGACCTTAGCCTAAAGGTGAAACTCCGGAGAAGTGAACATTCTAGGTAAAAATAGCCAAACCAGAAAAATTCCCCAATGTAGTTCACTTTCCAAATCGGCTATATGGTTTAGATCAGGGGTCAGCAACCTTTTACACACAAAGTGCCTTTTTTTTTTTTTTAAACCATCAGACAACCGGGTGCCAGTAAACAACAGCGCTCCATAGTGTTAAATTTTTATACTCATAGTTGTACTGCTAATTAGGGATGCACCGAAATTTCAGCCACCGAAAATTATCGGCCGAAAATGTTGTTTTCGGTTTCGGCCAAAATGGAAATTTCAGCCAAAAAAAATCGGCCGACAATTTCCCTTTTAAACTGGGCCCTTTTTAAATTTTCATTTTGGCAAAAAAGTTTTTTTATAAAATGAAAACCAGTTTCTCTCTGGGCACAAATCAAATGGGGGCAGAATGCCTTGGTTGAGATGCATCGGCATTGTTTGTTTTATATGTAAAACCTCCAGGCCCATCTTTAGCGCAGGGCAAAAGGGGCAGCTGCCTTGGGCCCAGTCAGTGTCATGGGGCCCAAAGCAGCTGCTCCTGAGTCCTTGAGCCGGCAAAAATCGTGGTGTCACGGGCTGTCTCCCCAACCTGGTGATGGTGACAAACTGACGTGACCACAGCGAGGAGGTGAGGCTTCGCGAGAGAGGTGAGGCATCTTGGGAGCTGCGTTTGGCTCCTCCCCCTCATCACCATGCAGTTACCCCGCAGGAAGACAAGATTCAGGAAGCAGTCGGTGCTACTGCTCTGCCAGCCTGAGAGAGACAGCCTACAGCAAGCATGCAGTAAGAAGCAGGGCTCTGCTTACAAGACCCCCTGCTCCCCCACCCCTCCAGCTTGGCTAAGTCACATGTTCATGTGTGTGTGTATTATGTATATGTGTATTATGTACAGTCAGGTCCAGAAATATTGGGACATCGACACAATTCTAACCTCTTTGGCTCTAAACACCACCACAATGGAGTTAGAATGAAACAAACACAATGTGCTTTAACTGCAGACTGTCAGCTTTAATTTGAGGGTATGTACATCCAACCCAGGTGAACGGTGTAGGACTTACAGCAGTTTGCAGATGTGCCTCCCACTTGTTAAGGGACCAAAAGTAATGGGACAGAATAATAATCATAAATCAAACTTTCCCTTCTTAATACTTGGTTGCAAATCCTTTGCAGTCAATCACAGCCTGAAGTCTGGAACGCATAGACATCACCAGACGCTGAGTTTCATCCCTGGTGATGCTCTGCCAGGCCTCTACTGCAACGGTCTTCAGTTCCTGCTTGTTCTTGGGGCATTTTCCCTTCAGTTTTGTCTTCAGCAAGTGAAATGCATGCTCAATGGGATTCATGTCAGGTGATTGACTTGGCCATTGCATAACATTCCACTTCTGTCCCTTCAAAAACTCTTTGGTTGCTTTTGCAGTATGCTTTGGGTCATTGTCCATCTGCACTGTAAAGCGCCTTCCAATGAGTTCTGCAGCATTTGGCTGAATGTGAGCAGATAATATTGCCCGAAACACTTCAGAATTCATCCTGCTGCTTTTGTCAGCAGTCACATCAATAAATACAAGAGAACCAGTTCCATTGGCAGCCATACATGCCCACGCCATGACACTACAACCACCACTATGCTTCACTGATGAGGTGGTATGCTTAGGATAATGAGCAGTTCCTTTCCTTCTCCATACTCTTCTCTTCCCATCACTCTGGTACAAGTTGATCTTGGTCTCATCTGTCCATAGGATCTTGTTCCAGAACTGTGAAGGCTTTGTTAGGTGTTGTTTGGCAAACTCTAATCTGGCCTTCCTGTTTTTGAGGCTCACAATGGTTTACATCTTGTGGTGAACCCTCTGTATTCACTCTGGTGAAGTCTTCTCTTGATTGTTGACTTTGACACACATACACCTACCTCCTGGAGAGTGTTCTTGATCTGGCCAACTGTTGTGAAGGGTGTTTTCTTCACCAGGGAAAGAATTCTTCGGTCATCCACCACAGTTGTTTTCCGTGGTCTCCCGGGTCTTTAGGTGTTGCTGAGCTCACCGGTGCGTTCCTTCTTTTTGAGAATGTTCCAAACAGTTGTTTTGGCCACGCCTAATGTTCTTGCTATCTCTCTGGGTTTGTTTTGTTTCTTCAGCCTAATGATGGCTTGCTTCACTGATAGTGACAGCTCTTTGGATCTCATCTTGAGAGTTGACAGCAACAGATTCCAAATGCAAATAGCACACTTGAAATGAACTCTGGGCCTTTTATCTGCACATTTTAATTGAGGTATTGAGGTAATATCACACACCTGGCCATGGAACAGCTGAGAAGCCAATTGTCCCATTACTTTTGGTCCCTTAACAAGTGGGAGGCACATCTGCAAACTGCTGTAAATCCTACACCGTTCACCTGAGTTGGATGTACATACCCTCAAATTAAAGCTGACAGTCTGCAGTTAAAGCACATTGTGTTTGTTTCATTCCAACTCCATTGTGCTGGTGTATAGCGCCAAAGATGTTAGAATTGTGTCGCTGTCCCAATATTTCTGGACCTGACTGTTTATGGTGTGTGTTTGTGTGGATTGGGTTTGGGTCGAAATCCCTACAGCCAGGTTCCCTAATGCCAAAATCCCGACGGCCAACTTCCTTACACGGCCAACTTCCCTACACAGAGAACTCCCTGACGGACACCTTTCAGACATCCAAAATTCCAGCGGCAAACCCGAACCCTACTCCCTAACCCCGAACCCTAAACCCCCTAAATCTGACCCCCCAAAATCTAACCCTAACCCCCCCAAAATCTAACCCTAACCCCCAAAATCTAACCCTAATCCCCTATATCTAGCCCTAACCCCCCCCTAAATCTAGCAATAACCCTTACCCCCATAACCTGGCCCTAACCCCCCCCCCTAAATCTAGCACTAACCTTAACCCCCTAAACCTAGCCCCAACCCCCTAAACCTAGCCCTAACCCCCTAAACCTAGCCCTAACCCCCTAAACCTAGCCCTAACCCCCTAAATCTAGCCCTAACCCCCCCTAAATCTAGCACTAACCCTAACCCCCATAACCTATCCCTAACCCCCCTAAACCTAGCCATAACCCAGTGGCGTAGCGTGGGGGGGGGGCTGTGGCCCCGGGCGCAATTTTCATAGGGGGCGCAAAACTTCAAAAGTTTTTTTGCGCCCCTAAATTTGCGCCCGTAAAGTTTCTAACAGCCGATCAGCTAGTGTTCCTCACATGGCCATCCCATTGGCTGAACTGGTCATGTGATGATGACACAACGTAGGCAGGAAATCCTCCTGACTGGTGGGGTGGGGGACATGTGACTTCTCATCACTGCCCCACGTGGTCTGTGTAGATTGAGGATGAGACGCCTGCCCTGCGCTTCGTGAGTGGGAGGGTGTGAGTGGCTGCACAAGAAGATCCCAAGCTGCAATCTGTGGGTAAGTCATACAAAGCAGGGGCATTAACTATCACAGGTGCAGGGGGGAGCGATGGCAACTGGGCCCCCCTTCAGTTTAACAATGTGATTATTGCTCTTGGCTGCTAGCCAAGAGCTGCTTCTCCCTGTAGTGAAGGCTGCCCTGCCCCCTAATTTCTGGCCGGCCAACGTGTGGAGCATGCTCAGCATGGTGATAGATAAGCAGGCGCATGCAGGCTGCACCCTTCTGCCCCTTCCCCACTAACTGGAGCTAAAATGAGTCAGAGGAGAGGTCTGTATCTGGGCACAAAGAAGGTGATGCTTTGCTGCTTGTCTCTTAATCTTCCCCTGCACAGCATGGAGCCTGAGATCACTGTCACCTCCTGGAGATACAGATATACTGAGATTCTCCCCCTCCTGATTAAGGGAGGGGGTGGGGAAGGGGGATCTACTGCATTCCTGTTTAACCCCTGTAAGGCCAGGGTCCTTGACAGATTCTTACTGACATTTTAGCTTTCCCTCCTGCTTTCCTGTCAAATAATCTTTTAGAGTGTGTGTGTGTGAGCTCTGTGTGCATGTGAGAGAGATGCGTGCTGTGTGTGTGTGTGTGTGCTATGATACGCTCATACACACCGTACATTACTGGGAGTTTTATTGCTGAGTCGACATTGTGGACCTGAAGAGGTCCAGTGCGTGGGGGGGGGCGCAATTCTCGCCTTGCCCCGGGCGCTGACGACCCACGCTACGCCACTGCCATAACCCCCCTAAACCTAAGGTTAGGGTGTTAGTATTAGGGTTAGCCGCTGAGATTTTGAATGTCTGGAAGTTGGCCATGTAGGGAAGTTGGGATGTCCGGCAGTTGTCCTGTCTGGAAGTTGACTTTAGGGATGTTGGCATTAGGGAAGCTGGCTGTAGGGATTTTGTCCGGCACCCTTGTGGATTATGTATATATGGTGTGTGTGTGGGTGGATTATGTATATATGGTGTGTGTGTGGGTGGATTATGTATATATGGTGTGTGTGTGGGTGCTATGATACGCTCATACACACCGTACATTACTGGGAGTTTTATTGCTGAGTCGACATTGTGGACCTGAAGAGGTCCAGTGCGTGGGGGGGGGGCGCAATTCTCGCCTTGCCCCGGGCGCTGACGACCCACGCTACGCCACTGCCATAACCCCCCTAAACCTAAGGTTAGGGTGTTAGTATTAGGGTTAGCCGCTGAGATTTTGAATGTCTGGAAGTTGGCCATGTAGGGAAGTTGGGATGTCCGGCAGTTGTCCTGTCTGGAAGTTGACTTTAGGGATGTTGGCATTAGGGAAGCTGGCTGTAGGGATTTTGTCCGGCACCCTTGTGGATTATGTATATATGGTGTGTGTGTGGGTGGATTATGTATATATGGTGTGTGTGTGGGTGGATTATGTATATATGGTGTGTGTGTGGGTGGATTATGTTTATATGGTGCGTATGTGTGATGTAAATATCAAGTGTATATAATGTGGAAATGTGTATATGATGTACATGTACAGTATATAGGATGTGTACGTGTACAAAGATGTATATACAATAGTATATGTATATATGTATATATATATGTATGTATGTACTAGGGATGCACCGATACCACTTTTTTAAGTACGAGTACCGATACTTTTTAAACGTACTCACCGATACCGAGTACCGATACTTTTATTTTATGTCATGTGACCGCTTTTCAATAAAAACAGACCATATAAAAATGCCCCCAGCTCACATGTGTGTATATATATATATATATATATATATGTATGTGTATATATATATATATAATATATTCATACTGCCCCAGCTCATGGATTTGCACCAGGCTCACACATGGATTTGCCCCAGGCTCACACATGGATAAAGCCCCAGCTCACACATGGATTTGCCCCAGCTCATGGATTTGCCCCCCAGCTCACACATGGTTATGCCCCCCAGCTCATGGGTATGCCCCCCCCAGCTCATGGATATGCCCCCCAGCTCACACATGGTTATGCCCCCCAGCTCATGGATATGCCCCCCCAGCTCATGGTTATGCCCCCCAGCTCACACATGGATATGCCCCCCCAGCTCATGGATATGCCCCCCAGCTCACACATGGTTATGCCCCCCAGCTCATGGATATGCCCCCCAGCTCATGGTTATGCCCCCCCAGCTCATGGATATGCCCCCCAGCTCATGGATTTGCCCCCCAGCTCACACATGGTTATGCCCCCCAGCTCACACATGGGTATGCCCCCCAGCTCATGAACCACCTCCCCCCCCCCCCCCCAACGTTACTTACCTTCCTGAGCGACGCCGGGAATGTCTCTGCGCGCGCGCTCGTTGGAAGGACCCCAGACGCGACCACGTGGGACCATGTGATCACGGCTGGGGTCCTTCCAACGAGCGCGCGTGGGGAAACTTTCCGGCGTCGCCCAGGAAGGTAAGTATCATCGCGGAGAGCAGCTGCAGGGTCTGTCTGAATGCTCTATCTGCATTCGGACAGGCCCTGCAGCTGCTCACTGTGTTCATACTTACCTTCCTGGGCGCCGCCGGGAAAGTTTACCCGCGCGCGCTCGTTGGAAGGCCCCAGCCGCGATCACATGGTCCCACGTGGTCGCGGCTGGGGTCCTTCTAACGAGCGCGTGCGGAGACATTCCCGGCGTCGCTCAGGAAGGTAAGTATGAACGCAGAGAGCTCCAGGGGCGGCTGTCCGAATGCCGATAGAGCATTCGGACAGCCGCCGCAGCACCTCGGATGCCGGCAAGCCGGCTCAATGCCGGCTTCCGGTATCGGGAAAAATATCGGGGGGTACTACACGAGTACCAAGTACTCCTGCAGTACCCAGTATCGGCCCCGATACCGATACTAGTATCTGTAACGGTGCAACCCTAATATGTACACACAGAGATATTGTGTTATTGTGTTTTTCTTACAGTACGTGTATACAGGATGCGTAATTGTAAATAAATAAATAGATTAAATTTTATGACAAGCCTATCAGGGTTATTCAAAGAGATCCGAATTGTGGCTGAAAGATAACGGAACAGTGAAAATCAGCGTTCCTGGCCATTCGTCTATCCAGAGAGCAGGCAATTCAACAAATGTTGGTGAATTGCCTGCACATACGGTGCCTGTTCGGGCGCAGTGAAATCCCCATAGCGAAGCAATGCTTTGGCTATTCAGAGAACAAAGAACAGCAGAGATAAATTGCTGGATTGCCCTGCTGTTCAGTGTTTTAATTCGACAGGTTTATTCAGGTAAATCCCATAGGCTTCAATGTTAACAGTTTATTAGATATTGGATTAAAACAGGAATATTTTTGAGACTTTTTGCTGCAGAATAAAATAATCTTTATTTATAGATTTTTTTTTGGATATTATAGGCATTTTTTAGGGTTTTTGTGCGAAAATAATTTTTTTTTTTTTTTAATCCTTTTTTTTTTTCTGTAACAGCCCTTTTTATTATCATTCATTGGATTTTATATGTAAATTTCAGACCTTTTCGTTCAGTAGTTTCTTTACAAACAGCGTTTCACTTTTCAAACATTCAAGCGTACTGTTTTTTTATTTTTTTTTCCACTCCATTCATCTGCGGTGTTGGCTTTTTCCAGTGGCTGCTCTGCTCTGTGATCGGCGTTAAACCAGATGTTTTTGTGGGTTTCGGTGTGCGTTCGCCGTTTTTTGCGGTGACTGTTTGGCAGGGTTGATCCAGATGTTTTTGCGGGTTTCGGTGTGCGGTCGCCAGGTTTTGCAGTGAGTGTTCGTCGGGTTTGCGGCGGCTTTTCCCTGCACTACGACGGCCCTGTGGTGCTTGCTGAATACACTGCAGGGTCGCCGAAATGGGATCGCTAAATCGCACCGAATTGAACGAAAAGTCACCAAACGTGCGGTGACTTTTCGATTCTCTTTGAATAACCCTGTATGTGTGGTTATTCACATTTTTTTTTGGATAGGGTGGAGAGTAAATGCCAATGGGGGGGGGCCCAAAAAAAATGTTTGCCCAGGGTCCTGTCAATATTAAAGACTGCCCTGATTGCCTCTGCCGTAGAACAGAGAAAAAAATATAGCATTTACTTTTTTTCAGTTATCACATTACATGGTCATGATTTGGTAACATTGTAAAGACCAGACTCTGACCTTTCCAATGACACCTCTCTTAATCTTGTGCAATTCAGAGATGCAGGTTCCAAAGTCCCCCTTTCTCTCCTCAGTACAGTGCCACGGTCTAGATTGTCGATGAAACCATGCATTGTATCATCAGCTCCACATGTGCTGGCAGTGTGGAAAATGAGAAGGTGAGTTAGCGCAGCATTACTGTTCACTTTAAATTTTTAGACTGAATAATATTGCTATGTTAATAAAATATTATTTTGCACTTTTTTTTCTATTTTATTTTTTTTTATTTATTTTTTAATCTAAATCTAAACTGGTTATATGTCCCTCTAGCCCGTACTGCTCCAGAGATACAGTGGTCTAAATGATTGTGGGGGGGAATTGTTTTTTTGTTTTGTTTTTTTAAAGAGCAAGGCAAGCATTGTGGCAGGTGCCTGTAGGCACATGCCTACTCTGCCTAGTAATAAATTTGGCCCTGCCTGTCCCCACGGAGCACTAACAGGCCTAGTTTGCAAAATATCTGAAGTATGTTTGTGAGATCATTTGCTGCTCAGTGATTGCCGTATTCAGTCTGCATTTCCTTAAGATCTGGCCTGTAAATGGACCCCGATGAGAGCGTTAGAAAACACTGATTTAGTTCAATTTGAGTGCCCATTAAAGTTCTTAAGTCCAAGTGCCACGCTACCGCAACCTATCAAGGTGGGTCTTAACCTACTTCAGTTACACAGCCGTCTGCTTTCTCTCAGCTTTTCAGCTATGAGAAAAAATGGCAGGTTTATATTTATACCCTCAAACACCATTTATCTTTGGAGTAAAAAAGAAAACGTGGGAAGTAGCAAAAAATAAAAAGACCTGACAGGACCATATGGAAAGTATATAACTCCACTGTATCTCTTGTACTGCTATTCTGCCAATCAACACTCCACTATAGCTTTATTTTCCTCTTTATTCTTCAGAAACACTCGCTCTCGTCACCTCATTGAAGCCTGTGCTTGCAGTGTAAGTAGTTTGGTTAGGAAGGTCAGTGTAAAATACTATATAAAAATCTACAATAGCGTCTTACAACTCGCTATAGAGTCCATGAAGGGTGAGCATTACTGGAGAGCAATCCTGTCTGTTTAGAAAGGCCCCAGCGTCTGTGCAAACCCTAACAAACCACAAGCTCTGTTACCTGTCACCATAATAAAAGTTACTTGATTCTTTTCATTGCTGTATATGTTGACTTGTGACATTCATGGCATAAAAGAACTTCAAGTGTAAATGCCTTGCTGAATGTATTTGTTTTTCTAGAACTTGATTTTTATTTATTTTTGTTTTACTAAGTGCTGCATCATCCCTGACGGATTTAATCACCCATGGTGGTGTTAATTTAAAAGGAAAACTTAAAGTACCCTCCCCCTTTTGCTACTTACATAATTAGAGAGATGTTACTGACGGCATCTGACCAATTATTATTTTATTTTAGCTACATTCATTTTTTCTCCTTTTGGTCTGGGCTGCTCATCCCCATCAGCTGAGAGCTTCCGAAACCAGAAGTCCCGACCTATCCAAAATATTGTAACACAAGTGTGTAGGGTTTTCCAGCTAGTAGCATTATAGTTTTATAAAATGTAGAGTCCTCTTTTTGTGTTCTCCACTGACTTTTCATATTCATCCTTCTTTCCAATGGTCTGTCACATACCAATAAAGTAACTACTACTTTTTAATGACCTCCACTTGAGTTATTCAATTTGCGTTTGTTGTAGTGGGGAAAAAAAGCGAACGTTTTGAATTTTACCAAACACTTTTTAATATTTTTTATTTTTTTTTAATAGGAAACATCACCTCAGGTGAGAACATTTTTGCATTGCCACGAATATTTAACAGTACACAAACAGGTCTTTCAGTTTGCTGGTTGTGGGTTGCTGAAATCTCCAAAAAATGTAATATAATATCGTTACAAAGGAAGATACTAGAATTCTTAATCTTCTCAGCTCCGGAGGAATGCGTGTCTTTGAAGCCGTACTGTTTTCTTGTAGTTATAGAGGAGTTCCACTATTATAAATTGTACTTCTCATTCAATATAAGCACAAAATTTGACATTGCAAGTGAAAAGCATTCTTTTTTCAAAATATTTGTTAATAAAGCTTTAGATAATGCTGCAGACAAATGCCACCATATATTTAGAGATCTAGAACTTTTGTTTAACTGATTGCAATGAATTCTAGTCTACAGTCTATATAGAAAGACTTGTCAGTGGAATAAAAAATTGTAACATGAGATTTTTATTCCTATATGTTTGGAATCCTCCAAAGCATTTACATGTTAACCTCCGACAGGAGAGCATATTGATTATAAAGTAGGTTGTTGCAGGTGATCTGCAGATGAAACAATGACCAGCTTGTCACAGAAAGTAGGACTTCCCCATCTGTTCATCCCAATGGAATGGTCGGAATTTGAGAGGAGAGACTTATGGGGAAGAAGACTCAAAACGCACACTTTCTCAGCAATCATGATACCTGCATGAAAAAAATATAGCAGTTAGAAAAAGACATTCATGCAGATTCTCCAATGTGAACTCTAAGTATATTGGATTTGCTGTATCACATTGCAGCTTCTTCTTTCTTAGAATCATGTCCAGTTTTATATGTTCTAAGAGCACACCGAACACCCAATGACCCCAATCCCATTTCTTTTCAGTGTTCTGTCCCTCTTACGTCAGAATCCCAACCCTAAACACACCTTCAATACAGTCACCTAAAAATTGGTTTGCATTTATAACTGTCGGTTTTCAATGTTATGTTTTAAATGCATAAATAAAGCAGTAGGGAATCCCTCCGTTTAGAATAACCAACTTCTATATCCGTGCTCAAAGACCATAACAGACCGTAATAGGCATTCAAAAATTAAGTTCTGAGCACAACTTAAAGTAAAAAATATCACTTTATTGAAAACGGATAAAATTACAAAATCGCAAATGTGCAATGAAATATAGAGACGGGGGCGTGTCCAGCTGTGTAGGGAAGCGGATGTGCCTAGACGGAGCTCCGGGTGTTTTTGCAGTGGAGACCTTTCTGCCCAGAATCTTCTTCGATTTGCCCCTATTGGGAACCCCTGCACGGCAGGGCATCGGGTGGAGTGTTCTGGAGCCTGATTTGCTCCCCCCTCTAGAGCCCAGCTGAATCTGTGAGCTTTCTCTGGTGGGCCTGCATGGCCGTCGGCCATTTTGAGGTCTACCTTCCTACCCCTGCCAAGTTGTCCCACGTTCCCACTGCACCCCCCCTGGCGGATTGATCCTGCCGGGCGATCGTGCGCTGTTAGATGTGTGGATGGAGGATCCTCCGGCTACGCTCACTGTCCCCATGGAGAAGCGGTAGATGGGGAAAGAGGAGCAGCATCGCTTGGCACACACCCCCACCCGAGGTATGGAGGAAATTTTCACGGCCCTCGAGGCCTGTTTAGATGAGATACCGGGGGAGGAGGGTGGCCTACTTACCCGAGGCGTGTGGCGGAGGCTGATGGCAGTGATGGGTGCCGATTGGGGGAATGTGGACCTGGTAGCAGTGGAGGTGGGAAATGACTCATCAGGCGGACGTCCAGGATACGCTGCTGACCCGCTGAGAGCTGGATTGGGAGTCCCAATTCTAACACCATGCCAGTCTTCCATAGGTTTGGGAAGACTCTCAGACCACGCGACTGTGCTGGAAGATCTGTCTGCAGGAGCCCTGCCGAATCGTCTTCCGTGGCCCTCTCCGCGAGGCCTGCACTGGCGTCGTCGACAGAGGCTGAGGTTTTCTGCGCTGAAGGGAAGCAGTGCGGACCTCGGTTTGTGGATGGGGCTGGAGCGGCGCCCATGGGAGTCTGGAAGATGATCACCCGCTGTACCACAAGTTTCAAGTGCAAGTCTGAGGTGGACTTTGTCCCTGCTTTCCTGCTAGACACGGGCTGAGAGACTTGTCTCGGCATGCTGATGTGCTGTTTTCAGACCCGTCGTCCCCCGTTCTGAGATGTTCCCCTTGCTGTTGATCTACGCTGTTTTTATTGGTTTGTTTTTCCAGGCCGCTGAGATGTTCTATTTTTATTTTTCTGCAACTTGGCCCATAGTTGGTATGTTTATGTCTCTGTAGACTTTTTTGAAAACTTCAACTCTCGTCGAGTTTATTTTTGTTTCTTTCCCCCCTCCCTCCGTAATACCCCCCCCCCTCATTTTTGTTATTTTGGCTACTTCGGGATACCCCGTGGGGCACAGCTGCGGCCCGGTGCCCGGCTTGGCCCACAGGTGCCCGGGCCTGGTGCCATTCACCCTCCATGACCGTCTCCCACAGTCTTTGGCCTTCTGGAACTCCGCCAGGGACAGCACAGTTCAGGCCTTCGCCTTTTACTACCCCCCCCCCCCATTTTTTCTCCCCCCTTTCCCTTATATTCCCCCATTTTCTCACATGCAGAGTTTTCCCACCTTGGAGATTTTTTTTTTCTGCTGATGACCCCCCCCCCCTTTCATATTGAATGTCTCTTACTTTGTGATTTTATTTGGCGGCCCTGCGAGGCCCCTTTATTCTCACTTGTCTCTCTCTCTCTCTGCTCTTTATTCAAAATAAAAATGTTAATACAAAAAAAAAAAAATACTATTACCTTACTGATGGGTGCGTAATAAGGGGGTATTGCCCAACGTTTCTGCCTTCCTCTCAGTGAATAATTTTTTTTTTTTATTTCTATTTATGCACATGTATGTATATTTCATTGCACATTTGCTATTTTGTAATGTTATCAATGTTTTGAATAAAGTGATATTTTTTACTTTAAGTTTGCTCAGACCTTATTTTGTGGATGTTTTAAATACACGCTGCTCCAAATATCATAGTTGTCAATTACCATGGTTTAAAAAAAAATAGTTGTTGCTGACTAATAAATTATCCCCTTAAGGACCAAGGGTCTTTAAAGTCAATGCATTTATGACGGAACGGTTACGTCATTGGTCCTTCAGGGGTTAAGATTGATTGCAGCTCTCTACCATAAAACTTTAGACTGCACTACAAAACAAGAATAGACTGGAAACAGGTGTTCACATCAGTTTTTTTTATATGCTTGTTATGCCTCACTGTCAATTGCAGTGGGGCAAATACAAACAGAACCCAGCACACAGCACTCAATGTAGGAGAAGGGAGGTGAGCACAGCAATCCAATGCAAAATGTTTACGCTTCTGTTTACACAGCCTAGGACAGCTGATAGCTGCAAGATCTCTCTAACTGCAAGCACCCTCTGACTGCAGGCTCACTCTGTGATACAAGTGGGCCTGTGTTGGGGGGGAGGGGGTATGGGCAGAATTTCTTTCTTGAACCCAGGCAGCATCATTTCTTGGGCCGGCCATGCCAATACAGGTCATCTAATGTAGATTTGCTTTTTGCAAAAAAATGTTTTAAACATGAATACACATATATTCCTGTCACGAATTTGTGGTCTGCTTCACGCAGGTCAGAATATACAGAGTAAACTCCCACCAACCTAAATCAGTGCTACTATTTGATAGTAGGAATGTGCGTTTTGTTTCGTACCGATTCGTTTTTCTCACGAAACGGGCCGATTCAATGCTTCGGATTCGTCCGATGTTTCGAACCAGATCGGCAACGAAATACACACCATCCGAAATATTTCCCGATACGAAATGAAAAAAAATTTGCTATTTTGTATGGACATGAAATTTTTAAAATCACAAGTCATTTTCGTTCTATTCGCGATTTCGGTTCCATTTCGGACAACGTATTTTCGTATCGTTTGGAGTCCGTTTCGGTTCCATTGCCGATTTCGTAATTTCGTATCGTCAGTCACTTTTTTCACTTGTTTCAGTGCTTTCTTTCTGCACCAAAAATATATTTTAAATATTTAATTAGCTTTTCCCTAAATCCCCAGTCTAAATAAAGCTGTGCAATGCATATTCATAAGAAAAAGTAGGATCTTTCATAAACTATTCGTCCAGAGGAACGAATCGGCAGGATTACCGTATCGACCGAAATATCGGAGCATCCGAAATACCATACGTCTAAAGTCAAAATGAAAATCCGAGGATGGACCCTTCGAAACGAAGAGAACAGACGATTAGAAAGACCATAATTCCCCGATTTCACGAAACACCGAGCCGAAACAAAACTTTTGGAAAACCGAACGTGCCGAGCCGAACCAAAAAAAAAAAGTGCACATTTCTACTTGATAATTCTCTAGAAATACTTGTAACTGTAAATCCACTGTCCATAATGCTCCAGCTTCTTGCTAAACTTTGACATTACTACATTAAAAGCTACTTCAGCGCTTCAGAAATCTTCTGTTTTACAGCTCTTAACAGACACACGATGCACAAAGGAGAAACCCGGCCATTCCTACAGGTCATCTTAGATGCAGAGTTGCAGACTCACTGTGAGTGAGTGTATGTCATTGAGTGTGTAGTAGACTTTGACTGTGTATGTTGAGTATGTCATATATTTTAATAAAAGATGTGGTTCAGCACGTCAACACAGAAGGTAAATCGTACAATTAAATGAATTGTCACAGTGCAGTAAGAATAATCTTCAGAAAACACCGGTCTTTATTTATATTTTTGAGATAGTAAAAAGTAAGGAATACTACACCTTGTTATTCTATTAACAGGTGAGACTATAGAGCAGGGTTCGGCAACCCCCGGCACGCATGCCTGGCGTGGCATGCGAGTCTGTCTCTGCTGGCACGTGTGAGCGTCTGTCAATTACCTGATTCACCTCTCACATTGCTGAATTTCATTGGCTTGCAGAGGCCTTGTGAAGGCTGTGACGCGGCCTACTTCTGAGAGCTTGCGAGTTTGCATCACAGCCTTCAGAGCAGAAGAAGCCGGTGGCAGCGTGCAGGAGCCCGGAGGAACACGCGGGAGGAGGTCTGTTTGTCTGGGTAAGTATAATCCTGGGGTCTGTCTGGGTAAATGAAATTCTGGGCTCTGCTGGTTAAATAAAATTCTGGGCTCTGCTGAGTATATCAAATTCTGGGCTCTGCCGGGTATATACAATTCTGGGGTCTGTCTGGATATATAAAATTCTGGGGTCTGCTGGTACATAAAATTCTGTGAGTTTAACTTACTATTAGCAGTATAAATGAGTATAAAAATTAAAATCTAACTAATGGAGCGCTGTTGTTCACTGGCACCCGGTTTTACACACCTTTTACTTGGTGTGTAAAAGGTTGCTGACCCCTGCTATAGAGGCTAATATACAGTTTTCCACTTACAAAATAGAGCCTGAGCCTTCAAAGTGTTTCCCCCGGGCTTATATCCCAAAGATACGCACTTCCACGACCTCGCTATCACCGGATCCCATCCGAATAGTGCAAGCCTTTTGTGACTACTACGCTTCCCTCTAGCAATCTGTTGATGCCAGGGCCGTCTTTAATATTGACAGGGCCCTGGGCAAACATTTTCTTGGGCCCCTCCATGCAATTTTGCTCTCCACAACATCCAAAAAAAATTAATAAATAAATAATGCACTGAGGCTTGTCTCAAAAACACAAAATCTATTTATTTTATATATTTTTTCACAATTACACATCTTTAATACACGTACACATCATATCTATACACGTACTGTAAAACAATATATAAACACACTATATCTCTGTGCATGCACACATACATATATACACGTAACGTTGTATGCACAATCTGTGTACACATACATATCTTATATACATCATATACACCTCATTCATATCTGCACATCATATATACACACACACTTCCACATCATTATATATATATATATATATATATATATATACACA
>CM019073.1:58497055-58556549 GCA_009667805.1 Leptobrachium leishanense
AGAGCACTGTCTGCTGTCTGTCTTCTCCATGATGGGTGGACACAGCATGGTGAGGAGGAGCTAATTACATCTCCCATGGGGCCTCAAGGAGAGCTCTAGACCAGCATGCCGCTGGATCACCTGCTCCGTTGGGATGATGTCATATCCTCTCTGTGGTCACCTGACACTATGGAGAGGAAGCAGCCTGCGAGCTCCAGGCTCTGAGGGCTCAAGGGAGTGGAACAACTGAGCTGCAAAACGGCCCCTCTACAATGGCTGGGCCTGGGGCAGCTGCCCCTCTTGCCCCTCGTTAAAGACGGCCCTGGTTGATGCCTCTGGTCCTTGCCCGCCAGCTTCTCTTGCTGCTTATCTTGAGACGAGAATTCCTCACAGCCTCATGCCTGCACAATGGGTGCCGCTCCGACTCGCTATCACTCTGGAGGAAGTCTCGATGGCCCTTAAAACTCAAAAAAAATGGAAAAGCGCCAGGCCCAGACTGATTCCCAGTCCTTTATGTTTTGGGTCCGCACTGATTCCACATATGGTCGCCACTTTTTAACACCCTACTTAATGATCAACCTTGTCACCCACCTTCCCTGTTGGCCACGATAGAGGTGATTCCTAAGGAGAGAAAAGATCCCTAATTGTACTCTAGCTATAGGCCTATTTCGCTACTTAACAGCGACCTCAAGATTTTCGAGACAGTCCTCGTCCGTCGCCTACACCCATCCTTCCTCAGCTGGTACGGAGGGATCACGTGGCCTTCATCTCCACCCAAGACCGTACAATCCTCACACTGCATGCGATGCTCCGAGCTACGGCTACTACAACCCCTATGCTACGTCTTTGTACAGACGCCGAAATGGCGTCCGATAGGGTCTATTGGCCCTTTATGTCCGCTACGTTGGAAGCTATGAATTTTCCAGCAGCGTTCCTTAGCTGGATAGCCGCTCTCTACCTAGCCCTTAACGCTTGTGTCCGGGTCAACAGAGTGCTCTGAGTCCTTCCGCATATGAAACAGTACGATGCAGGGCTATCCTTTGTCTCGGCTCCTTTTCACTTTCTCGCTTGAACCCTTCCTAGAATCCATACGCATCAACGACTCCATTCCAGGCTTGACTGGACACTCTGAGGTCCACAAGGTGGACCTAATTTTCTATGTCACAAACCCATTATCCGCCCTACCAAAAATAGTTGACGAGTTCCGTGTCTACGGCCTCCTAGCTAACCTCAAGTTGAATATGGAGAAGTCAGAGATCTTAAACCTCAATGTCTCGGGAGTGGTGGAGAGCACGCTGCGGCGTATGCACCCCTTTGTATGGTGCGTTTCAAAAATGAGGTACCTGGGCATCTGCTCACTACAGCCCCACAGGATCTTTTTTGTGAAAACTTTTTACCTTTATGGGCCGAATTGAGTTGTAACCTCTCAGAGTGGTCATTGCTTTGCGTGTCCTGGTTGGGAAAAAATCAGCATCTTGAAGATGAACGTGTTGCCGAGACTGCTGTACCTTTTTCATACTATTCCCATCTGCATCCCTCCCTCATTTTTCGCCACGATTTGATCCTACTGTACTGGATTCAACTGGGGATCTTCTCTCGACCTGCCCACACTGTCCCGCTCTAAATCAGCTGGCGGGTTAGCCCTCCCTGACTATTACTTGTATTATCAGGCATCGTATCATTTGCGGATTGTGGAATGGTCCACAAGAGCCAGGCACGCTCTGTGGCAAGACCTGGAGCTTGAAACGACTCCCCAGCCCACGACCGCCCTGCCCTGGATATGCCCTAGCCGCCAATCGCTTCTCTCCCTCTGGCATCCTATTGTGGGCGCCACGCTCAGGATTTGGTGCTTGGTACAGCGCCACTGCTCCTCCCCAATGCTGCCTCTGGCTGATAATCCAGACTTTCCGGCCTGCCTCAAACCTTGGTTGCGCTAAAGGCTTGGTACTCGGCTTCTCCCTAGGATCTGGCACTTTGTCTCTGGACACGACCTCCTACCCCCTTGGGATGGCGACACGAATGCCCTGCCTCCCAGCCCTTCGAAACACTTAGGGCAGTATTGCAAAGTTGGTGCTAACATAACCAGAGCTGTTGTAAACTTAAAAGCCCCATAGACTATAATGGCTTAGGTAAATTTACAACAGCTCTGGTTAAGTTAGCACCAGCTTTGTAATACTGCCCTTAAATTTTATGCAAGTCTCGCATTACTTGCTCTCCCTCCTGGCCCGTCATAGACTGACGAGACCCCCCTCCCACTTTTTGAAGGTCTCTGCTTTTCTGCTCACCTGCTGCGACACGGTATCTTGGTGATATATAGCGACTCTTGCTGACCCCTCCTGTGCCTGATTCCCCCCACCTTTCAAGGGACCTGGGAGAGGATGCTGGACGCTTCCATGTCGGATGATCAGTGGAGAGACCGGTATGAGCTGGCCCACCGTTGCTCCCCTCTAGCCCAGCTTCAATCTAACTCTTTTAAATTTCTCACCCTCTGGTACTGTACTTCCTTGCTCCTGTTCTGCATTTGGCTCCGGTTCACCCCACTTGCTGGAGATGTGACGTATCCGATGGCTCCTACCTCCACGTCTGGTGGTTCTGCACACACATATCCCCCTTCTGGAGATCAGTCTGAGACTCCATACTAGAGGTCACGGATCTCGATCTGCCTTTTACCCTTTAAACAATTTTTACATACCCACACCCCCCCTGTTGGCGGACTCTTTTAAAAAGTCTGTGGCTCTACCTATGATTATGACAGCGCACTTGCTAGTCGTCAGGAACTGAAAATCGGCATCTCCCCTCACATACAGGGATTGGACCATGGGCATGGAGGAGATACAGAAACTTGAGCACTTGGTCACTGGAGCGGAGGATGAGCTGGAACTACATCTCAGAAAATGGTACCAATGGTATTCCTAACCTCGGCTCCATGTCGGACCCATAGCGGCGTGAACGTCGCCCCATGAGAGGACCATGCTCGCCCCCTAGCCCTGCGACTTTCTGAAGGACTGGTTGAACCCGTTGCCGGGAGTGGTTTGTTGCCCTCCCGCCGTACCCTTCTCCTGCTGCAATCTTTCTCTCCCCCCTCCCTTTTCTCTTTCGTTTCCTCTTCTTTTCTCTTGTTGATATATTGGATTCCGCCCTGCCCTCCCCTGACGCCCCCTTTACTCCACCCGGTCCTTCATTTCCCCCTCCCCTCTCTTTGTTCACACCCCGCTCTGTCTCGACGTGTCCTTCTCTTTACACCCCGACCCCACCCGTGGAGGCTGCCCTTGTGCCTTATAGACCGCCACCTGCCTTGGGGCGCTTAAGCCCCCACGTGGGTTTCCGAAAGGTTGCGCAGGACTCCCAATGTGAGGCCTAATCTTCTGTCTCCTAACGTGTTCAGACTGTGTAAAAAAAATGTTTTTTTTCCAACTACATAGTCAAACGATTATTCTTTTCAGTTTTAGCAAAAAGCCTTTTTATTTAATTTTTAGATTTTATTTTGAATTTTTCAGGAGAAATTTTGATTCCCATTTTTTTTTATGTAACAGACCTTTTTATAAGGACCTTTTTATTTCCACGCATTTTAATTGTTTTAAACACCTTTTCAAAAATTGCAGAGTTGCGTTTTTTTTTTCTTCAATTCGAGAGCATTTGGCGGTTTGTTCAGCGACATGCAGCAGCTTGTCGACTGTCTTTGGCGGGATGCAGCAGCTCATTGGCTGCCTTCGGCGGCATACAGCGAGCTTCGGCCACTCCTTGTTCAGCATACTTGAATTTGCAGCAACGTCGGCGAACTTAAAATTGCCGAAGTACACCGAATGAAAGAGCTGAAAGTTCGGTGCTATCTGAATAACCCTCCAAGTGTTTGGCAATGCTGAAGCAATACCCTCTGGGAAATCCACCCTTTCATAGGGATTCACAGGGCTCATTAATGGAAGCACATGTTGTTGCCTGCTGTAGACCCAGAGAGCAATTGCTAGACCTTCCCTGAAAACCACAGGTTATAGCAAGAAAGGTGACAGAAATGAGGCTGCTATATCAGGTGTGGGCACTGGTGGTGCAGTTTTAGTTCAAGTTCATTTTTATTTAAAGCATAAAATACAAGTCAATAAACAGGTCACAAACAGAGGCGTAGTTGAAGAAGCAACAATGCAGCAAGCCTCTCTAAAAAGCGAGCGGTAATCAATTAGAGAAGGTGACATCGACTCGAAGTGGATCAGGTGGGCATACAATTTTTAAGTTAAGAACACCAGTGATCCCCAACAAGAAGCTTTCAACAGAACATAAAAATGTCAATTTGCAGTAATACAAAACAATCAACAAAAAACAGCTGTGGTTAGTAACAAGTCTGGGAGTCAAAGCAATCAGAAGACGACTCAGAAAACCATGAGCACCGAATACCAGGGGTCCCTTGCAACTCCGGGACCGCTACCCACCAATCCCGTGCTACGTAAGGGCAACCACACAACCTGGGGACAGAAAATCTTGGGTCTGAGGGAACGTGGTATCAATAATCTAGTAAGGGCAAATGGGAATTAGGAGGTGGTAGTTGCCAGTGGTCTACGGTGCTTGGCAACGAAGTCAGTCCACCAGTACCACGTGCGGAAATATTGATCATATATATTCTCTAAAGAAAAATGCAACGTTTCATTTCTTGCACCTGTTCAATTCTCTCAATCCAATCAAATATCATAGGTGGATCTGATTGCTTCCAATACTTTGGGATTAATCCCTTTGCAGCGTTGAGTTAGTGAATAGCCAAATATTTGATATACCGTGGAGCTAAGCTGCCTGAGGTGTGAGTGAGATAGTTAAGAACCTTATTTCCTTGATGTATGTGAAAACCACCTCTCAATATGGCACTCCCACCAGATCTGTAATGACGTGCCTGTATCCCTCTTGCATCGACAGCACAATGGCGAGGGCTCTGGATAACTCACATGTAATCTGCTCGGTGTCAGTTACCACCTAAACAATAATTTATAACTCATTTCATGAACCTGTAAGTCCCTTGAGGAATGAAAGGTCATTTGAAATACGTCGGCCCAGTCCTTGTCTGTTAAAGGAGGCGAGAGTTCAGCTGTCCATTTATCCGCATCGGTGGCAAACCTGGAGATTCAGCCGTCAGAAGTAGCTTGTATATCAGAGACAGTAAGTGAGGGGGTGGAGGGTCTGACGCACACAGGGTTTCAAAGGCAGTCAAGGTGTGCCGAAAAGCACGCTGAGAGATCAGGCGAGTTAAGAAATGTGAGAACTGCAGGTAGTGGTAAATGTCTAGGGAAGTAGATGTACAGTCAGAGAGCCGTTCGCGAACTCCGAACATTTCCGCATGTTTGCCCACAATGGACCACAATGCACTTTTCCACTGGCCTGAAGCTTGTAATTGGCTACAGCCTTGCACCTGACCACAGGTCAGGTGCAAGACTATGGGCAAATTTTGCCCAATCATGGGCTCACAGAGCTAAGTCCCGCAGCACGCTATATATGGCGTCCCTCGCAGCCCCAGCACGTGTTTTTTGAGAGGAGATTGTTCTGTTAGTGTGTCTTCTCAGTGCCAGCAGCTATTGTGGGGGTCTCACTTCTACAAGATATCTGGGAATTGTTGTGATCTGTGTGTTCTCACTGCCAGCAGCTATTGGGGGGGGGGTCTCACTTCTACAATATATATGGGAATTGTAATCTGTGTCTTGTCACTGTTGCCAGCTATCAGGGGGTCCTATCAGGGGGTCTCACTGATTTATAGGTGTTTTTTGGGTATTTTAATCTGTCTTGTCACTGGCTGCCAGCTATCAGGGTGTCTCATGGAGTTATACCAGAGTTCTGGAAATCTTTAATCTAGAGAACACAGTTGAATCAGAGTTCTGTATATCTTTAATCTATATATCACTCACCATGTCAGAAAGACCAAAAAGGACAGGCAGACGCTCCCAGACACAGATAAGAGGGCAAGCAGCCTCTGTGTTGGGAGGCTGTGCCTCTGGTCGTCGTGGACGTGGTGCATCCTCTGCAGGGCCACGCTTGTCCTTTCTAACTGGTGCTGGCTGTCTTAAGCAGCAGCAACATACAGAGGATTTCGTGGATTGGCTAACCAGGCCATCCTCATTCTCCGAGTCCAGACTTGTAGTGGTTTACAGTCCACCTCAGCTGCCAAAGCATCTAATGCAGCCTCCATGTCCACAGCTACTCCTGCCGTAGCCTCACCAACATACACGGAGAAGTCAGCTGAATTGTTTGACTACAATGACAGTGACCTGCTGCTTGAGGATGCACAGCAACTACAGTGCTCTGATTCAATCTCTGAGATTGAGGAAGGGAGTATTATCAACCTAGAGGAAAGGGGGTGCCAGTGACCCAAATAACTGGCACTCATGTTCCCCCAGCAGCTGCAGCATATTGCGAGGTTGGCTCCAGTGACTAGGGATGAGCTGTTCTGTTCGATCAGTTCGGAGTTCGATTCGAACATTGGCAGTTCGAAAGTTCACGAACTTCGAACTTTTTGGGATGTTCGCCAAAAGTTCGAAAAATAAATAAATTTGAAAAAAGTATAAAAAAAATGCTTAAAAAACCTAAAATCTAGAAATAAAGAGACTCTTTACTGCAGAATATTATAAGCAACGGTTTATTAGATATTGAATTAAAACGGGAATATTTTTAACATTGAAGCCTATGGGATAAAACATTCTTGTTACTAAAACATAAGGCAGACACGCCCCTCTAATCAGGCTCTGTAGAGGGCAGCCTGCAGGGGCCTCCCTTGGAGGAGCAAGGAGCATGCGGCCGCTGGATGACAGAGCTGGGACTGCGGGCTAGCCGCCCGGGTGCATGTGGCAGAGACAGGCAGCGCAGGGAGGGAGCCACTGCACCTGCGGCCACGGCAGCCCCCCCCACCAGGATCCAGGGAGCCCCCACTGACCACCAGGCTAAGGTAAGGCGACACATTTCTAAAAAAATAAAATCCGAGGACATTTTTAAATGTCCCCGGGAACATAAAAACCTTTTTTTTCCCCTTTCTCTACCTGGCTGGATTTATTTAATTATATATATTAGATACATTCAGCCAGGTAGAGGGGGGTGGCATGTGGGCTGCGCAGGGTCTCAGGCAGTGGGTTTTTTTTGTGTGTATATTTTTAGCAAATTTATAGGGGAAGGTAACGGCAGGTATGATTATAGATATCTATATATATTTCTTATAAATATTTATATCCAGACTTGTATTATACACACATTTTGGCAACTAATTGCCCCCCCCCCTATTTGGCTGATCCCTCCAGAAGAAATGTTGAACCCGACAGAGAATATATATATTATTCTCTCCTCTGTCGGGTTCAACATTTCTTCTGGAGGGATCAGCCAAATAGGGGGGGGGCGCATTTAGTTGAGATTGTCCACATGCCACCTCCCCATGTGCGTATGTGTATATATGGTCTGAGGTCTGTGGGTGGATGTATATATAAATATATATATATCTGCGTGTTGATATAACATTTTCGTTTCGGATCGTTTCGGCTGATTTCCGTTTCGGCTCGTTTTCCGTATCGACTTTTTTTTCGTGATTTTGGACATTTTCGTGTATTCGGCGTGGGAAATGTTTTGCCCCATAGACTTCAATGTTAAAAATATTCCCATTTTAATTCAATATCTAGATTTTTTAAACCTCACAGTAATGTGCGCCGTGTATTATGAGCATTCAGTATTATATGGGAGTACTGCTTTATGAGTAAGAGTAGTTAAAAAAATAAAAATAAATGTAAAACTCAGGGGGGTGACACCATGAGTTACCGCACCGGGTGACACCAACCCTAGTGACGCCACTGACGGTGTGAAGGCACTTGCTGCCACCAAAGGCACAATATTTGGGTGCACTGACGCCTTTACCAGATTCATCTTTTTAATATAGGACCGCATGGTCCAACCCTGCACTCTTCCACAATACCACAGAGGGGTTACGGTGTGACGGCACTGTTGCCGACACTAAAGGCCCAATTTTAAAGCACCTATTGTTACTTTCATCCAAAGCCTGCATAAGTTTCACCATAATTTAGCCAAAAAAAATCACTAAACTTGTTCTGCGTGTTCTAAAATGGCTTTTCATACAGGCTGCCGCCCTAAGCAGTTGTTTATGAATAGATTAAAGGAAAACCGTTTACCGTCATTTGAAATGTCATTTTTTTTGTTTTTAAATGTTTCTATACATCCTACAAATCCGCCACTTCACGGGCAGGTTATGGGGACCTCCTAGGCACGATATTTGAAGGAATTTTTATTTTTAACCTTTATTTCATGGAAAACTCAGTTCCTTTAAAAACGTTTTTTTTAAAACTTTTTGTCCTTGTTTCCTGTCCCCCAGGGCACTACCCGGACTCCCATACACCTTTTATGGCCAATATCTTGCATATATGCCCTCTTGGAGGGCACTCTAAAAATTGAACTTTTGAGTCCCATTGACTTCCATTGGGTTCGGTTCGTGTTCGAGTTCGAACTCGAACTTTTGAAATTGTTCGAGTTCGAATGTGAACCGAACATGGGGGTGTTCAGCTCATCACTACCAGTGACGAGGAGATGGGGGGTGATGACGATGATGAGGTCACTGACTCCACCTGGGTGCCTGATCGAACAGAGGAGTCAAGTGAGGAGGAGGAGGAACAACAAACATGAGGCACAACGTCCTCTATGACCAACCGTAGCCAGTCCAAGGCATCAGAAGTCACAGCTACTCAGGTGCAGAGTGCTGTTGTCTCAAAGCACATGTACAGGAAGTCTGCTGTCTCGGAGTTCTTTCAGAAATGTGCAGCAGACCGCACCGTTGCTATTTGTAATCTTTGTCAGATGAGGATCAAGCGTGGGAAAGACATCCCATGCTTGGGTACCACGTGCTTGAGGTGACATATATGACCACCTGCCATGCATCCCGTTGGCACAACACTTTGCATAGGTCCTCCTTCTCATCTGTCTCTACCCCACTATATGTCCTGTCATGTCATTGATTCCAACCTCCACTGACAGGGATGATGCTACAGTAATGGATGTACCAGGTCCTTCCTCACAATGTGACAGCATCCCATCAGCTGAAGATTTACGCAGTCAGATTACGTTGCCCCAGCTGCTGCAGCGTAAGAAAAAATATAGTACCAACCATCCCCAAGCACAGCGTCTAAATGCCAGCTTAGCAAAATTACTCGCATTACAGCTGCTGCCTTTCCAGCTGGTGGACTCGGCTTCCTTCCATGAATTTGCTGAATGTGCTGTACCACAGTGGCAGGTTCCAAAACGCCATTTCTTTTCACGGAAGGCCATTCCAGCACTATACCAGCACGTGGAGCACAATGTTATGGAGTCTTTGGGAAAGGCAGTCAGTAGCAAGGTGCACATGACTTTAGACAGGTGGTCCAGCAAGCATGGACAGGGCCATTACATTTCCTTCACGGCACACTGTAACTCTGATTGCAGCTGGGAGGGATCCAAGACGGGGCTCTGTGCTGGAGCTTGTTCATTCACCATGCCTCCAGAAAGCTGCTTGTAGGAGGTCTGTCTGCTCCACCACCTCTTCCTTCTTCTGTCTCTGGTGAAGTGGCAGTTAAACTGACGCGTGACAGGGGCTATGCAATGGCTCAAGCAAAAAGATGCCATACTGTGCTTGAGCTGGTTTGTTTAGGGGACAGGAGCCACACCGGGCCAGAAATTGTCAGCTCTGCAGGGGCAGGTGCAGAGATGGTTAACACTATGCCAGCTTCAGCTGGGAATGGTCGTCTGTGATAATGGCAGAACCTTCTCTCCGCCCTACGCCAGGGTAAGTTGACGCATGTACCAGGCCTAGCACACGTCCTAAATCTGGTGGTACAGTGTTTCCTAACCATGTACCCAGGGCTGGCAGAGCTTCTCAGCCAGGCCAGAAAAGTCTGCAGCCACTTCAGATGGTCATTCCCAGCAAGTGTTCGCCTGGCAGAAATTCAAAGAGAATTCCACCTTCCCACAAACCGTCTGATCTGTGACATGCCCACCAGGTGGAACTCGACATTGCTGCTTGTGCAGACGCTGCAGCATTGCTAGAGGGCCATCAATGAGTACCTGAGTGAGTATGGCACAAGGACAGGTTCAGGTCAATTTGTTTCCCCCCCCCGCAGTGGCTGATGATCAAGGATGCATGCACTGTACTGTCACCATTTGAGGAGGCAATGAGGATGGTGAGCAGGGACCGTGCATGCATCAGTGACACAATTCCTTTAGTGTTCCTGCTGGAGCGCACTCTTATAGATGTGGCACTAGAAGCAGAGCAGCAGGAGGAAGAGGAGGCCTTCCCTAACTCTCAAGGCCCCAGTCTTTACGCAGACAGCATTCCTGCGGGTCCTCAGATCAGACAGGAGGAGGAGGAATAGTTAAGTAGTGGGGGCAATGAAGGTGGGGATTCCTCAAGGGAGGGTTGTGTGCCTAGAAACCCAAGGACTAGTACGTGGCTGGAAGGAGGAAGTGCACGATGGGGTCATCCTCATTGACCAGGAAGACTCGGAAGCTAATGCCACCTCCAACCTACGCTGCATGGGCTCCCTTATCCTGCAAAGCCTGCTAAAGGACCCCAGGATTCGTGCTATCAAGAAAGTGACAAAGAGTGCTAAAGAAGAAATAAGAAAAAATTAAAGGGGGAAGGAGAACATTAATGAGGGGAAATAGAGAAAAAAAATTAAGAGAAATAGATTAATTATAAGTAGGGATGCACAGATACCACTTTAAGACCGAGTACGAGTACCGATACTTTTCTTCAAGTACTCGCCGATACCGAGTACCGATACTTTTTTTATGTCATGTGACGCTTTCCAATAAGAACAGACCTCATATAAAAATGCCCCCAGCTCATGGATACTGCCCCCCCCAGCTCATGGATACTGCCCCCCCAGCTCATGGGATATGCACCAGCTCATGGGATTGCACCAGCTTATGGATCCCTCCCCGCGCTCACCTGGAGCTCTCCGCGATACTTACCTTCCTGGGCGACGCTGGGAAAGTCTTTGCGGGTTGCGCTCGTTGGAAGGACCCCCAACTGCGATCACGTGGGACCATGTGATCGCGGCTGGGGTCCTTCCAATGAGCGCACGCGCAGAAGCTTTCCCGGCGTCGCCCAGGAAGGTAAGTATCGCTGAGAGCTCCAGGTGCCTGTCTGAATGCTCTATCGGCATTCGGACAGGCCCTGCAGCTGCTCACCGCGTTCATACTTACCTTCCTGGGCGACGCCAGGAAAGCTTCTGCGCGTGCGCTCGTTGGAAGGACCCCAGCCGCGATCACATGGTCCCACGTGATCGAGGCTGGGGTCCTTCCAATGAGCGCAACGCGCAAAGACTTTTCCGGCATCGCCCAGGAAGGTAAGTATCGCGGAGAGCAGCTGCAGGGCCTGTCCGAATGCCGATAGAGCATTCGGACAGCCGCACCAGCCCCTCGGATGCCAGCTCAATGTCGGCTTCCGGTATCGGGAAAAATATCGGGGGGTACTGCACGAGTACCAAGTACTCCTGTAGTACCCTGTATCGGCACCGATACCAATACTAGTATCGGTGCAACCCTAATTATAAGGACAGATAGATGAACATAGACAGATACAGGGACACACAGATGGGCAGACCGATATAGGGACACACAGGACAGATACAGGGACACACAGGAGGACAGACAGATACAGGGACACACAGGAGGACAGACAGATACAGGGACACACAGAAGGCCTTCCGTGAAAAGAAATGTTGTTTTGGAACCTGCCACTGTGGTACAGCACATTCAGCAAATTCACGGAAGGAAGCAGAGTCCACCAGCTGGAAAGGCAGCAGCTGTAATGAGAGTAAGTTTGCTAAGCTGGCATTTAGACGTAGTGCTTGGGGATGGTTGGGACTATATTTTTTCTTACACTGCAGCAGCTGGGGCAACGTAATCTGACCGTGTAAATCTTCAGCTGATGGGATTCTGTCACATTGTGAGGAAGGCCTGGTACATCCATTACTGTAGAATCATTCCTGTCAGTGGAGGTTGGAGTCAATGACATGGCAGGACATATAGTGGGGGTATAGACAAGTGAGGAGGACCTATGCAAAGTTTTGCGCTAACGGGATGCGTGGCAAGTGGTCATATGTCGCCTCAAGCACGTGGTACCCAAGCGTCCGGTGTCTTTCCCACGCTTGATCCTCATCTGACATAGATTACAAATAGCAACGGTGCGGTCTGCTGCACATTTCCTAAAGAACTCCCAGACAGCAGAGTTCTTGGATGTGTGCTTTGAGACAACAGCGCTCTGCACCTGAGCAGCTCTGACATCTGGTGCCTTGGACTGGCTAGTGCTACGGTTGGTCATAGAGGACGTTGAAGCCTCCTCCTCCTCACTTGACTCCTCTGTTCGATCAGGCACCCAGGTGGAGTCAGTGACCTCATCATCATCTTTGTCATCACCCCCTATCTCCTCGTCACTGGAGCCAACTTGGCAGTATGTTGCAGCTGCTCTGGCAACATGAGTGCCAGTTATTTGTGTGTCATCACTGGCACCCCCTTCCTCTAGGTTGATTATACTCCCTTCCTCAACCTCAGAGATTGAATCAGAGCACTGTAGTTGCTGCGCATACTCAAGCAGCATGTCACTGTCATTGTAGTCAAACAATTCAACTGACTCCGTGTGTGATAGTGAGGCTACGGCAGGAGTAGCTGTGGACATGGAGGCTGCATTAGATGCTTTGGCAGCTGAGGTGGACTGTAAAGCACTACAAGCCTGGCTGGCAGAGGACACGGAGGATGAGGATGGCCTGGTTAGACAATCCACCAAATCCTCTATGTTGCTGCTGCTTAAGATGGCCAGCACCAGTTAGAAAGGACAAGCGTGCCCCTGCAGAGGATGCACCACATCCACGACGACAAGAGGCACAGCCTCCCGACACAGAGGCTGCTTGCCCTCTTATCTGTGTCTGGGAGCGTCTGCCTGTCCTTTTTGGTCTCTGACATGGTGAGTGATATATAGATTAAAGATATACAGAACTCTGATTCAACTGTGTTATC
Organism: Leptobrachium leishanense; assembly: GCA_009667805.1. Taxonomy (NCBI): domain Eukaryota; kingdom Metazoa; phylum Chordata; class Amphibia; order Anura; family Megophryidae; genus Leptobrachium; species Leptobrachium leishanense. Next base: position 58,510,040 of record CM019073.1, read on the forward strand.
TAGATTAAAGATTTCCAGAACTCTGGTATAACTCAGTGAGACACCCTGATAGCTAGCAACAGTGACAAGACACAGATTACAATTCGCAGAAATTTTGTAGAAATTAAACCTCCCAAAATAGTTGGTGGCAGTGAGAACACACACTAACACAACAATCTCCTCTCAAAAAACACATGCTGGGGCTGCAAGGGATGCCTTATATAGTGTGCTGTGGGACTTCGCTCTGTGAGCCCATGATTGGGCAAAATTTGCCCAATCAGGACTCTGAGCCATGATTGGCATAGTCTTGCACCTGTCTTGCACCGGACCTGTGGTCAGGTGCAGGCTGTAGCCAATTACAAGCTTCAGGCCAGTGGAAAAGTGCATTGAGGTCCATTGTGGTGCACTGTGGGCGAACATACTGCGAACACGCGGAAATGTTCGAAGTTTGTGAACATTAGGGCTGTGCAATTAATTGCAATCGAATCGCGATTTCCGACCATGCAATTAATAAATCGCATAAGGCTGCAATTTTCGGCTCCCTGTTAACTTCCGGCGGCATGGTGCTTTGGGCGCTCGCAGGGGGAACCACGTGACGAGCCACGTTCTCGCGGCTCGTCACATGGTTCCCCCAGGCGAGCGCCCAAGCTCCATGCCGCCAGAAGTTAACAGGGAGCCGAACACGTGGCGCACAGAGGTGAGCTGGGGCAGTATCCACGTGCTGGGGCAGTATATCCATGAGCTGGGGCAGTATATCCATGAGCTGGGGCAGTATATCCATGTGCTGGGGCAGTATATCCATGTGCTGGGGCAGTATATCCATGTGCTGGGGCAGTATATCCATGTGCTGGGGCAGTATATCCATGTGCTGGGGCAGTATATCCATGTGCTGGGGCAGTATTTCCATGTGCTGGGGCAGTATCCATGTGCTGAATACTGAATACATTTAGAATGTATGTAGCATGTTTGAAAAAGCAAAAACAATTGGCTAAATCGCAAATAAAATCACAATCGCAATATTCATTCAAGAAATCGCAATATGATTATTTTGTCAATATTGCACAGCCCTAGTGAACATACGAACTGGCGATGTTCGAATCGAACTCCGAACACATCGAACCGAACAGCTCATCCCTACCACTTACGCCTATACCAGATTCATAGCATTTTAATATTGGACCGCAGGGTCCAACCCTGCACTCTTCCACAATACCACCGAGGGGTTACGGTGTGATGGCACTGTTGCCGACACTAAAGGCCCAAATTTAAAGCACCTATTGTTACTTTCATCCAAAGCCTGCATAAGTTTCACCATAATTTAGCCCAAAAAAAATCACTAAACTTGTTCCGCGTGTCCTAAAATGTCTCCTCTTTTCATACAGGCTGCTGCCCCAAGCAGTTGTTTATGAATAGATTAAAGGAAAACCGTTTACCATCATTTGAAATGTTTTTTTGTTTTTATTTGTTTCTATACATCCTACAAATCCGCCACTTCACGGGCAGGTTATGGGGACCTCCTAGGCAGGATATTTGAAGGAATTTTTCGTTTTTATTCTTAACCTTTATTTCATGGAAAACTCACTGTTCCTTTTAAAAACGTTTTTTTAAACCTTTTGTCCTGGTTTCCTGTCCCCCAGGGCACTACCCAGTCCCCCATACACCTTTTATGGCAAATATCTTGCATATATGCCCTCTTGGAGGGCACTCTAAAATTTGAACTTTCGAGTCCCATTGACTTGCATGGAGTTCGGTTCGAGTTCGAACTTGAACTCTTGAAATTGTTCGAGTTTGAATGTGAACCGAACACCAGGGTGTTCGGCTCATCACTAGCCAGGTGGAAAGTCAGGGTTATACGTCACAGGACTAAGTGGGGAGGGTGCTGGCGAGAGTTCCAGTCGAGAGCAGTATCGCCTCTACAGACAAAGCGTCTGCAATATCAGGAGATGCAATGCAGTGCATATAACCCCAAAGCCGGTTGATTGCCATGCAGTGACATTATAGGGACTGTCAGAAATCATTGCTCCAAAACGACCCAAAGTTTATGCGAGGGTGACATCGACCAGTCTACGAGGCGCATTAAGAAAGCTGGGACATAATAAAGTTCTAAACGAAGTAGAACTAGGCCACCTAGGAACTTGGGTCTGAGGAGTTTGGAATAAGCTAGCCGCAGTCGGCCCTTAGACCACACAATACAGTATTCTGGACATTTGTGTGGTCTGGGGCCGACAGCGGCTAGCTTATTCCCAACTCAGACCAAGTCCCTAGGTGGCCTAAGTCTACCCCACTTAGACCTTTATGTTGCAGCTTCTTAATGCTGAAATAGGAAGGGGGAAGATGAATCGGGAGAGTCTGGAAGAGATAAGAACTTTGGAAAAAGTACCGGCGGGGTGGAGAGCCTGTGGAGTCATGGGTTTGATCCCAGCGAGCAACCTCTCCAGTAAGTGTCCTTGGGCAAGACACCTAACGGTACATACTCGCCACCCAGGACATACTTGAAAACGAGAGACATCTCAATGTATCCTTCCTGGTAAAATCCTCTCAAAAAAAAAAAACCTGACATCTTAATAAGGTTTACCCAGCCAAACCAGGAGAACTGGGGTTTGTCAGTCCCATAAATCTTTTCTCACCCTGGACTGAAGTGGTTCATAATTGAGAGTGAAGAAGATCGATAGGTCAGCAGAAGGAAGGACACCCAGATAAGTAATTGCTTCATCAGACCAGGAAAAAATGCGCCACCGTTCGGATCTCCAGTTTGGTAACTGAGTCAATGCCAATTCCCAAAGGAGGTGTAATTGTGCAAGTTGAGAGGCCTGCTTCACCATTTGCAATTGAAGCTGATCGACCTTGGTAACTGTGGCATCCCTGTCATCCTCCAAATCTTGGAGTCTGGTCCCCACCTGACTGACACCTGCCCCCAGTTCAGCTAAGCGTGCATCAAATTTTTCTTCCAAGTGGGAAAATAAAGCCTTGATGTCCCACTTAGTTAGCAGATGCCTCAACGTCTCCCTTACCTCTGCGCCAGCAGTGCTGGTGTCAGATGGCATGGGGCTGCCTGGCCTCTTTGTCTCCTCTGTCTCTGCAGGTCTGATGGCCGCCGCCATCTTGGATTCACAGTCTACAGGCCGAGACGCCGGGGAGCAGTGGAGGTAGTATTGCATTGGTGACGAGCCAGGGGTGCCGGGGTAAGCGGTCGGCTGAGGGAAGCTGTGGAACACTTTTTCTGGCCCATCACCTGCCCGTCTGATCCAGTTTTGCTGAGCCCTTCTACTGGAGTCCTGACACTTTTATATATGAAGTGTAAATGTATATAGGATGTGTAAGTGTAAATAGGATGTATTTATTGGATTTGTAAGTGTGTATATGATGTGAAAGTGTATAAAGGATGTGTATATACAGGGTAATTCAAAGAGAATCGAAAAGTCACCGCACGTTCGGTGACTTTTCGTTCTCTTCAATTCGATGTGAATCGGCTTTCACTGCTGGTTTGTGTTCTCTGAATAGCCGAAGCAGTGCTTTTTTTTGTATTCAAGATTTTTATTTTGAGAAGGCATCAGCAATAACACATACAATATAGAAGGACGGTCAAAGTCTCAAAAGGCATATAATCAGAAAAAACTCCACAAATCACATTGTAAAAGCACAGAGACACGTAGTTGTGGCAGGGGTGATCTAAAATAGGAAGGGGGACACACACCAAAAAAATGCTCCAGGACCCTTAAAAAAAAAAAAAAAAAAAAAAAGGAGGGAAAAATAGATATAGAAAAAGGTGGCTAAGGCCAATTATGTGACTTTCCTGGCTCACTCCTGAAGGTCCAAGGACCAGTCGGAGGCCATGGAAATGTGCAGGTCACAAGGCCTGGGGTATTCGAGCAGAGCCATTCGAGCAGAGATCCCCTCCCAGGGATGCAATGTGTATCTACTACTTGATGAGACCCCCCCCCCCCCACTCAGGGATGACTTTGAGGACACTTGTTTTTGCTATTTCACGCAATGTTTTTGATTGTTTCTTAGCCGAGTTTGTTATTTAGTTGACCCCCACCTCCTACCCCCCGTTTGTTATTTTCTGCACGCCACCTCGTGTCACAGACTCCCCCCCCCCTTTTTTTTTTTTGGTATTTGGGGCTACCTCCAGGTGTGCCATTGTGGCAGCTACCATGGCTCTGCTCGCCAAGTACCAAGCGATTTTTTTTTTTTGAGCTGAAAGATTGTTGTTGAAATGGATAGGATCTATCATATCCCCCTCCACCTCTTCTTCCCCTCCTTACGGTGGAGTATTCATTGGGTTCCCATACATTTCCTCTCGAATTCCGTCTTCTATTGACCGGTGCCCACACTGTTTCTTCTTGAGGGTATGCTGGAGGAATCTTCCTCCTTACTACCTCATCTTCTTTCCGTACGGGATCCTTATTCCCATATATTCGTGACACGCAAACCGGAACAAAGAGGGATCATGTTGATCGTGTGGAAAATGGAACGCGTGCAAAATTTAACATGTGTCACCACTAATGAGCGGTTTAGACAGTACATAAAAGATAAATTTGGCCAGAGACATTACAGACAGAGGAAGCCTGCAGCACAAGCAGGCGAAACGCGTATCTGGATATGTAGTACATTGCTTTTATATTTTATTATATTTTGTTTTAAGAATAAATATTTTAGATTCATTGACCATTCTATTGGCGAGGTTTACTTTCGGTATTGAGCAGAGGTAGCTGTACCCCGGAGGAGAGAACGGAGGTGCGACGTTTTTCTTGACCTGGGATTTATTTGATGCCTTGATACTGAGCCACTTACTGTAGAGGCTCAGAAAATTGTGAGTATACATCTGAATATATCGAGTTATTATTCAAGTTAAGAACTTTATCTGCGCAATGGAAGTTTTTCCCTCTTTCTCCTCCTAAAAGCAAAAAGTCGGGTTAACTGGTGGAATTAAGGCACTAGAAGACTTCAGGAGTTGGGCATGACCCCCCCCCCCCATAAGAGGTCAGAAGGTCCATCACTTGAGCCATATTGAGGCTCCCCCTCTGTGAGTGAGAACTTGTGAAAACTTTTTTAGACTAATTCCTATGTACAAACAATATTGCACCATGTGTTCTGTATTTATGCCTTTATATTGTAGAGTTTGAACCCATGGAAGGTTTACCCTCTTGAGAAGAGCATCATCAGATAAGTGCTCTGTGTATATCAATAAGAGGTGTTTAACACTATTAAGACAAAGGTGTGCGCTCACACGGGACTTCCGATTGGATTCTGGTTTTTATTCCGTGTATGGGGTGCACATGGGTGTTTGAAGCAGCACAAAAGCACAATATTATCTATATTTAGCGATTTTTAGCGCCGACTATTCACTTTTTGCCCTTGCGGGCTATCGTTTTAATCTTGTACACGGGTGTCTGTCGCAGCCTGCGCCTTCTCCACTTCCGAAGCTCTGGCATCAACCTGGTCTATCCGGTGCTGAAGGGTCACTACATCAGAGCGGACCTCCTGTAAATCCTGTCTCCAGTGTCCACGAAACTCTTCCATGACTCGTCTTAATGTTGCCTCTGTCAGTGGCGGCGCAACTTCATGTGTCGGCACCTCGTCCTGGCTCTTGGTCATGGGAGCAGGTTGCAAGGGCTCCAAGCTGGTAAGCACCTCACCCCGGCGACCTCTGTCCTCCCCGGCTCTGGTCAGCCCCAATGACTGCCTGATGTCAGGTAGGCGAGAGCCCTCCTCCTCCGCATCCTTCTTGGTCTTTTTCCCCATGGGTGCAGAGATGATAGCACAGGAGGAGACAGCGAGTGTGTAGGCCCCAAGATGGCCACCGGCAGTGAGAGGCCGCGGATAGAAATGGCCACCAAGACACCCACCGGCTGCTGCCGCCACTGCCAAACCGCAACCCCGGGACAGTCAGCAGGTGGTCCGGGGAGCAGGCGCCAAAAGTTACACCGCAGGGTGGACTCAGACACAGTGTTTCAGATGGCACTGGTCGGAGCACAAGAGAATGGCGCCTGCTCTCCTAGGCGCCCAGACACGCCCCCCGAAGCAGTGCTTTATGGGGATTTCACTGCCCTCTAACAGGCACTGTACAGGCACCGTATGTGCAGGCAATTCGCCACGATTTGGCGAATTGCCTGCTCTCTGGATAGCCGAATGGCCAAGAAAGGTGATTTTCAGCGTTCGGTTACCTTTCTCCAGCCATTCGGATCTCTTTGAATTACCCTGTATGTGTCTACTGAAAGATTTCCACTTACATACATGGTAATTCAAAGAGAATCGAAAAGTCACCGCACGTTCGGTGACTTTTCGTTCTCTTCAATTCGGTTTGTTTTGCCGACCCTATTTCGGTGACCCTGCGGTGTACTCAGCAAGCACCACATGGTCACCGAATTGCAGGGAAAGGCTGCTGCAAACCCGACGAAAACTGCAAAACCCGGCGAATGCACGCCGAAAATCCGCAAACACATCTGCAGGGTTATTCAAAGAGAATCGAAAAGTCACCACATGTTCGGTGACTTTTCGTTCTCTTCAATTAGGGCTGATTCAGCAATCCCATTTCGGCGACCCTGCGTTGTATTCAGCGAGCACCACAGGGCCGTCGACGCGCAGGGAAAAGCTGCTGCAAACCCGGCGAATGCACGCCGAAACCCGCAAAAACATCTGGATTAACCCGCCGAAGACGCCAGAAAAACCCGAGCAGGAGCCGATCGCACGCAGGGAAAGCCCCCGGAAAAAGCCGACACCGCAGACGAATGGAGTGAATAAATTAAAAAAAACTGTTTTGCTTGAATGTTTGAAAAGTGAAACGCTGTTTGCAAAGAAACTACTGATCGAAAATGTCTGAAATTTACATATGAGGTCCAAGGAGGTCCAAGAAAAAATAACTTAAAAAGAGAAATCCAGAAAAATTCTTAAAATATCCCAAAAAAATCTATAAGTAAAAAAACTCTTTACTGCAGAATTTTATAATGAATGGTTTATTAGATATTGAATTAAAACAGGAATATTTTTAACATTGAAGCCTATGGGATTCTCCTGAATAAACCAGTCGAATGAAACCACCGAATGGCAGGGCATTTCGGGAACCTTTAACTGCTGGTTTGTGCAGTGGCGTAGCGTGGGTTGTCAGCGCCCGGGGCCAGCAAAGAATTGTGCGCCCCCCCCCCCAACCTGTGGACGTTATCGATATTGCCCCAGCTCACACATGGATTTGCCCCAGCTCACACATGGATTTGCCCCCAGCTCACACATGGATTTGCCCCCAGCTCTCACATGGATTTGCCCCCATCTCATGGATTTGCCCCAGCTCTCACATGGATTTGCCCCCATCTCATGGATTTGCCCCCAGCTCATGGATTTGCCCAGCTCATGGATTTGCCCCAGCTCATGGATTTGCCCCCCAGCTCACTCATGGATTTGCCCCCCAGCTCACTCATGGATTTGCCCCCAGCTCATAGATTTGCCTCAGCTCTCACATGGATTTGTGCCCCCCAGCTCACTCATGGATTTGCCCCCTCTCATGGATTTGCCCCCATCTCATGGATTTGCCCCCCAGCTCACTCATGGATTTGCCCCCATCTCATGGATTTGCCCCCCAGCTCACTCATGGGTTTGCCCCCCAGCTCTCACATGGATTTGCCCCCCAGCTCTCACATGGATTTGCCCCCGCTCACTCATGGATTTGCCCCCCAGCTCACTCATGGATTTGCCCCCCAGCTCACTCATGGATTTGCCCCCAGCTCACTCATGGATTTGCCCCCAGCTCATAGATTTGCCTCAGCTCTCACATGGATTTGCCCCCCAGCTCACTCATGGAATTGCCCCATCTCATGGATTTGCCCCCATCTCATGGATTTGCCCCCCAGCTCACTCATGGATTTGCCCCCATCTCATGGATTTGCCCCCCAGCTCACTCATGGATTTGCCCCAGCTCTCACATGGATTTGCCCCAGCTCTCACATGGATTTGCCCCCATCTCATGGATTTGCCCCCAGCTCATGGATTTGCCCCCATCTCATGGATTTGCCCCCCAGCTCACTCATGGATTTGCCCCCATCTCATGGATTTGCCCCCCAGCTCTCACATGGATTTGCCCCCAGCTCTCACATGGATTTGCCCCAGCTCTCACATGGATTTGCCCCCATCTCATGGATTTGCCCCCAGCTCATGGATTTGCCCAGCTCATGGATTTGCCCCCAGCTCATGGATTTGCCCCCAGCTCATGGATTTGCCCCCAGCTCACTCATGGATTTGCCCCCAGCTCATGGATTTGCCCCCCAGCTCATGGATTTGCCCCCCAGCTCACTCATGGATTGCCCCCATCTCATGGATTTGCCCCCATCTCATGGATTTGCCCCCAGCCCTTACCTGGATATTGCCCCAGGCCCCAGCTCCGGCGGGGGTTGAGGGGACCGGGACCCAGATGCCGGGCAGCGCGGGAGCGCCTGCCCGGTCTTTAACAGTCCGTCCTGTTAGGTGATGCCGCGCAGCCGGTCACGTGGTCCGGCCAATCAGGTGGTACAGAGACTCCGTACCACCTGATTAGCCGGACCACGTGACCGGCTGCGCACGCCGCGCAGCCGCATCACCTAACAGGACGGACTGTTAAAGACCGGCAGGCGCTCCCGCGCTGCCCGGCATCTGCGTCCCCTCAACCCCCGGGCCAGTTTTAGGGGCGCAATGCGCCCCTAACAAAACTGCGCCCGGGCCCACGGCCCCCCCAGCCCCCCCCCACGCTACGCCACTGGGTTTGTGTTCTCTGAATAGCCGAAGCAGTGCTTTTTTTATGGGATTTCCCTGCCCTCAAGAGCCGATCACACGCAGCTCAGTCGCCAGAAAAAGCCGACACCGCAGACGAGTGAAGTGAATAAATGAGGAAAACAGTTTGCTTGAATGTTTGAAAAGTGAAACGCTGTTTGCAAAGAAACTACTGAGCGAAAATGTCTGAAGTTTACATATGAGGTCCAGGGAATGATAATAAAAAGGGCTGTTACAGAAAAAATAAGTAAACTTAAAAAAAAAAAATCCAGAAAAATGCTTAAAATATCCTAAAAAAATCTATAAATAAAGAGACTCTTTACTGCAGTTATCAGGGTAATTCAAAGAGATCCGAATTGCTTGAGAAAGGTAACCGAACGCTGAAAATCAGCGTTCGGTTACCTTTCTTGGCTATTCGGCTATCCAGAGAGCAGGCAATTCACCAAATCCTGGCGAATTGCCTGAACATACGGTGCCTGTTCGGTGCGTGTTCGAGGGCAGTGAAAACCCCATGAAAAAGCACTGCTTCGGCTATTCAGAGAAAACAAACCAGCAGTGAAAGGTGCCCGAAATGCCCTGCCATTTGGTGGTTTCATGTGGCAAATTTATTCAGGCGAATCCCATAGGCTTCAATGTTAAAAATATTCCGGTTTTAATTCAATATCTAATAAACCGTTTATTATAAAATTCTGCAGTAAAGAGTCTCTTTATTTATTAGATTTTTTTTAGGAAATTTTAAGCATTTTTCTGGATTTTTTTTAAAGTTTACTTATTTTTTCTGTAACAGCCCTTTTTATTATCATTCCCTGGACCTCATATGTAAATTTCAGACCTTTTCGCTCAGTAGTTTCTTTGCAAACAGAGTTTCACTTTTCAAACATTCAAGCAAACTGTTTTCCTCATTTATTCACTTCACTCGTCTGCGGTGTCGGCTTTTTCCGGCGGCTGCGCTGCGTGTGATTGGCTCTTGCTCGGGTTTTTCGGTGGGTTAATCCAGATGTTTTTGCGGGTTTTCGCGGTTAGTTTTTGTCGGGTTTGTGGCAGCCTTTCCCTGCAATTTGGGGACCCTGTGGTGCTTGCTGAATACACCGCAGGGTCACCGAAATGGGATTGTCAAAACAAACCGAATTGAAGAGAACGAAAAGTCACCGAACGTGCGGTGACTTTGATTCTCTTTGAATTACCCTGTATGTAAGTGGATATCTTTCAGTAGACACATACAGGGTAATTCAAAGAGATCCGAATGACTGGAGAACGTTAACCGAACGCTGAAAATCAGCGTTCGGTTACCTTTCTTGGCCATTCGGCTATCCAGAGCAGGGCCGTAGGAAGGGCGAGGCGAGTGAGGCACTCGCCTCGGGCGCAGCTGTGAGGAGGCGCAGCCAGTGCCAGCAGCTCCTCGCAGCCTGCTTAACTTTTTCGGCCGCTAGGGCCGTTTCACGGTGGCTGTTCTGTGTGTGTTTTTTTTTTTTTTCTTGGGCAGCAGGACTCAGAGTCACATGTCTCTAGGGGCTGCACGCAGCTTCCTGGGTGGTCTGTGTGATGCACGAGTCCCGGAAGAGGAAGTGACTTACCGGGAGCCGTGGGAAGGTGAGATCTCCTCCCATTGAGTCGCACCCTGGGCCTGCTGCTGGTGTTCTGTCTGAGGGCTGCAGATCACAGGGGCCCAGCCAGTACCACCATGTGTGTCAGTTTACAGGTAGGCACAAGAAGGATCACCCAGACTATACTAATCTAATGCAGAGAGATGAGTCACCCGTGTGGGGGAGGGGCGGTCACGGACTCCCCCTGCTTGTCAGGGAATGCAATTCAAGCCGGCAGCCAGGTCAGTGGTCACAGTGCCAGAGGTCCCAGATCTCCTCCAGCTGCCTCCTCATCCGTCCTGTGGGCTGCCTTGCCTTCAACTCAGTGTCTGTCCCTGCAGAGTATCGGGCTGCCGGTACATCAGTGCTTGCAGGAGCTGTAAAGATGCAAACCTCACCACAGGAGCAGAGTGTGTGTGTTTCTCCCCCCCCCCTTGCTCAGGAAAGTGAGTGTGTGTCTGTGTGTGTGTTTCTCCCCCCCCTTGTGCTGATAGAGTGATTGAGAGTGTGTGTTTCCCCCCCCCTGCTGACAGGAGAGTGTGTGTGTGTTTCCCCCCCCTGCTGACAGGAGAGTGTGTGTGTTGTTCCCCCCCCTGCTGACAGGAGAGTGTGTGTGTGTGTTTCCCCCCCCTGCTGACAGGAGAGTGTGTGTGTGTTCCCCCCCCTGTGACAGAGTGTGTGTGTGTTTCCCCCCCCCTGCTGACAGGAGAGTGTGTGTGTGTGTTTCCCCCCCTGCTGACAGGAGAGTGTGTGTGTGTTTCCCCCCCCCTGCTGACAGGAGAGGTGTGTGTGTTTCCCCCCCCTGCTGACAGGAGAGTGTGTGTGTGTTTCCCCCCCTGCTAACAGGAGAGTGTGTGTGTGTTTCCCCCCCCTGCTAACAGGAGAGTGTGTGTTTCCCCCCCCCTGCTGACAGGAGAGTGTGTGTGTGTGTTCCCCCCCCTGCTGACAGGAGAGTGAGTGTGTGTGTGTTTCCCCCCCCTGCTGACAGAGTGAGTGTGTGTCCCCCCCCCTGCTGACAGAGTGAGAGTGTGTGTTCCCCCCTGCTGACAGGAGAGTGAGAGTGTGTGTCCCCCCCCCTGCTGACAGAGTGAGTGTGTGTTTCTCCCCCCCCCCTGCTGACAGGAGAGTGAGTGTGTGAGTCCCCCCCCCTTGCTGACAGAGTGTGTGAGTTCCCCCCCCCTTGCTGACAGGAGAGTGAGTGTGTGTGTGTTTCTCCCCCCCTCCCCCCCCCGGTGCTGACAGGAGAGTGAGTGTGTATGTGTGTGTGTTTCTTCCCCGTGCTGACAGGAGGGTGAGTGTGTGTGTGCTTCCCCCCCTTTGCTAATAAGAGAGTGTGTGGGTGTTTCTCCCCCCCCCCCCTGTGCTGACGTGAGAGTGTGTGTGTGTGTGTGTGTGTGTGTGTGCTTCCCCTCCCCTGCTGACGTGAGAGAATGTGTGTGTGTGTTTCCCCCCCCCCCCGTGCTGACAGGAGAGTGAGAGTGTGTGAGTGTGTGTTTCTTTCCCCCCCACCCGACTAAACGTCCCCATATAAAATAAAAGATCACCCCACTTGAAAACAGTTCTAATGTTATTAAATTTCATGTTATTAATTGCCTACGTTCCTCAAAATAGCCTATGTAAAGATAACATGTTGGGGGCACAATTTTCTGTTCTTGCCTCGGGTGCAAAAGGAGCTAGCTACGGCTCTGATCCAGAGGGCAGGCAATTCGCCAAATCCTGGCGAATTGCCTGCACATACGGTGCCTGTTCGAGGGCAGTGAAATCCCCATAGAAGCACTGGTTCGGCTATTCAGAGAGCACAAACCAGCAGTGAAAGGTTCCCGAAATGCCCTGCCATTTGGTGATTTCATGCAGCAGATTTATTCAGGCGAATCCCATAGGCTTCAATGTTAAAAATATTCCCATTTTAATTCAATATCTAATAAACCATCCATTATAAAATTCTGCAGTAAAGAGTCTCTATATATAGATTTTTTAGGATATTTTTAAGCATTTTTCTGTATTTTGTTTTTACTTTTTTCTGTAACAGCCCTTTTTATTATCATTCCCTGGACCTCATATGTAAATTTCAGACATTTTCGCTCAGTAGTTTCTTTGCAAACAGTGTTTCACTTTTCAAACATTCAAGCAAACTGGTTTTTTTTTCACTTCATTCGTCTGCGGTGTCGGATTTTTTCGGCGGCTGCGCTGCATGTGATCGGCTCCTGCTCGGGTTTTTACGGCGTATTCTGGCGGGGTTAGTCCAGATGTTTTTGCGAGTTTTTGGCGTGCATTCGCCGGGTTTTCGGCAGGTTTTCAGCAGTTTTTCCCTGCACTTTGACAGCCCTGTGGTGCTTGCTGAATGCACCGCAGGGTCGCCAATATGGGAAAGCCGATTCGCACTGAATTGAAGAGAACGAAAAGTCACTGAACGTGCGGTGACTTTTAGAATCTCTGAGAATTACCCTGATAGTATTATTTGTAGGATACTCATTAATTTAATACTTTATATGCTGAATATAGTATGTTTGCTAAAATGAAAAAAGTGGCTCTACATTTTATCTTGCACCTGGCCCTAAAAACTAGAACCAGTCCTGCTTACACAATTAGCCACAAATGCCAACAAACAATTGCATATTTTTGCTACAAAGGGCGAGTGGGAATTATGTCTACTACAGTCTAAGACCACCCGGAATGACTTCCATTAAAAACAACTCTCACAGGAGACACAAGAAAATATGTTAACAAGCAGACATACCTGTCCATTTTCTTAGATTTGCAATCCTAGGGATTTCATACATTCTTTGTAGGCTTGAATTAGTTCAAGGCAACTTTCTTCACCCTTCTCAGTCACACTGCAAAATAAACATGAACAAATGAATTATCAGATATGTCAGGTACAGGGTTACAGTAAAATTCACAGTTCGGTGTAATTCAGTGGCACATTCAGCTCTTATTCAATAACCCTTTAATATCTGGACCATTCAGAGGTTCTCTTTTTATAACAAGCTAAATATTATCTTTATCCAGTAATGATTCTCTCCCTGGCTGTTGTAATGCAGCGATCAGAGCCAGCTCTAGTGTTAGTGGGGCCTGCTGCAAGATTAAGTGCAAGACCACTTTTTTCATGGGAGTGAAAGTGACTGAAGGTTTTGGAAATGGTAGGTTAAGTAGCATGGGTGACAGATCAATGAAAGGAATGATCTGTATCTCTGGCACCACCCGGTGGTGATAGAGAGATAATGTATCCTTAACACCAAATCAGACAAGTATATAACAAGACAATCATAAAATCAATAAGTAAATGTATAAAATCAATAATTAATAACATTGGAGTTAGCAGTTATAGGGTCACGTTTTTAGAATATACGTGTCTGTGCCTCCTTCGAGTGCCAGTCTTGCCGAAAAAGGGTTTCTTTTACCCCTCCGTACAGTCAGCAGCCCCTCACATCCACTTGATGGTATATCCATTCCCACCTTTGGATACAGAATGAAAAAGAGTGGACGTGGCAGAGTTGGTGCTTCAATGTTCTGGTGGTGGTATATTTGCAGGTTCCGTGTTTACTTCAGGAGTACTCTGTAGCGCTCAAAAGTAAAAATCATACATAGCATAGCACAGTTTAAATAAAAGTACAAATGTACCATAATCTATATTACTCGCGCTTACTATTTATACTGGAATATAAAATTCCCAGTACACCAATACGTGTTTCACCTTGGATGGCTTCATCAGTTAGACACACTATAGACACCAACTGATGAAGCCATCCAAGGCGAAACACGTATTGGTGTACTGGGAATTTTATATACTATATATTTTAGTATTTACTTAAATAAAACCACCTATTTTATACCTGATTTGGGTCCTGGCTGTTTACATCTACCAAGGAAGTGGCTGAGGCTGATAGGTGATCCGGTGCACCTAGATAATATCACTGGCTACCTTCAAATTTGGTGTCTGAGCTGTGAGACACCAGTAAATGTGAGTAATATAGATTATAGTACAGTTACACTTCTATATAAACTGTGCTAAGCTATGTATGATTTTTACTTTTGAGCGCTACAGAGGACCCCAGAAGTAAACACGGAACCTGCGAATATACCATCAGCAGAGAATCGACGCGCCAACTCTGCCACGACCTCTCTTTTTCATAGTGTGTGGATGAAGTGACCTAGGAGTGAATTTGTGGTTGTGTGAGTGAGGTAGGAGTGTGTTGGCCTAGTGCACACTACACAATAATTCACACAAAGGGCCACATTACAATCTAGGTGCTAACATTAACGCTCACCTGCGTGAGCATTAACGTTAGCCGCATGGATACGCATATTACAATCCAAATGCTAACGGGTTAAGTAACGCGTTTTGGTACCTTGCGCTTTTCAGCGCGAGGTTACTGTACTTTGCGCTCCCCATGTTAAGTATAGGGAGCGCAAAGTGTTAATCATCGTTAGTAATACTATCTACTAGCGCTGATTAACGTCCGGCCGCAGTTAACAGGAAGTTAACCACAGCCAGGACTTGGTGTTAATGGATTCCACTTCTGCAGAATCCGTTAACACCAGCCAAAAAAAAATATAAAAAAATAATCAGATACTCCCTCCTGTTTCACGGTGAGGACCGCGGCTCCGACCACCTCATCCGTCTAGCGAGAGCAGGGAGAAAATGAGGGGAAAAGTTCCTCAGTCTGCCCCTGCGTATCACTACGCCGACAGGCCGGATCTCGTGAGACAAGATCCGGCAGGTCATGTGGCCGCCGGCACCTGGCTCAATGGAGTCCTCTGCTCCTCTCTCTTCTCCCTCTTCTCTTCCGCTCCCTCCGTCGCAGGCAGCTACTTGTGTGTGACGCGTGTGTCACACACGTGACTGGAGGGGGCGCCAAAGCAGCGTGCTTCGCCCCGGGATGCTCGTGGCAACGCTGAGCGCCGCCGCGAGTATCCACTCGATGGAGTCCTATAGAAGACGGCGGAGCGGTGAGCCAAGACAGGGGCCAGCCAGACCCCAGGTCCTAGCCAGGGCCCAGCCAGACCCCAGGGCCCAGCAAGACCCCAAGGTCCTGCCCTGTGTACAGTACACATACACAATAGTATATGCACATCCAGTGGCAAGAAAAAGTATGTGAACCCTTTGGGTTTACATGGAGTTTTGCATGAATTGGTCATAAAATGTGCTCTGATCTTCATCTAAGTCACAACAATTTGAAAAACACAGTCTGCTTAAAATAATACAACACAAACATATGTTTTCATGTGTTTATTGAACAGAACATGTAAACATTCACAGTGCAGGGTGGAAAAAGTATGTGAACCCCTAGCCTAATGACTTCTCCAAGAGCTAATTGGAGCCAGGAGTGAGCCAACCTTGAGTCCAATCGGTGTGATATTATTGGATGTGTTGCTGAAAGCTGTCCTGCCCTTTAAAAACACACACCAGTTTTGGGTTTACTGGTTTCAAGAAGCACTGCCTGATGTGAACCATGCCTCGCAGAAAAGAGCTCTCAGAAGACCTACGATCAAGAATTGTTGACTTGCATGAAGCTAGAAAGGTTTACAAAAGTATCTCCAAAAGCCTTGATGTTCATGTGTCCATGGTAAGACAGACTGTCTACAAATGGAGAAAGTTCAGCACTGTTGCTACTCTCCCTAGGCGTGGTCGTCCTGTAAAGATGACTGCAAG
This sequence comes from Leptobrachium leishanense, assembly GCA_009667805.1. NCBI lineage: Eukaryota > Metazoa > Chordata > Amphibia > Anura > Megophryidae > Leptobrachium > Leptobrachium leishanense. Next base: position 58,525,991 of record CM019073.1, read on the forward strand.
AGCACAGCGCAGAATGCTTAATGATGTAAAGAAGAATCCTAGAGTGTCAGCTAAAGACTTACAGAAATCTCTGGCACATGCTAACAATTTTGTTGACACATCTACAATAAGGAAAACATTAAACAAGAATGGAGTACATGGAAGGACACCACGGAGGAAGCCATTGCTGTCCAAAAAGAATATTGTAGCACGTTTGAAGTTTGCAAAAGAGCACCTGGATGTTCCACAGCACCAGGGCCGGCGCTAGTGTAAGGCAGCACAGGCGGCTGCCTTACTATTCTGGCTTTCTGCCAGTTGAGGGGCGGAAAAATCTGGACCACCCAGCGAGCGGAGGCCTTGCAAGGATCAGGCACAAGGTTTCCCATTTACCCGGCAGCGTGTGGGATCCCTGCGGGGGGGGGGGGTGCAGAGGAGGAGGAAGACGAGGCTGCCAGACCACAGCTCACATGGGAAGATGCTGGCCCCGCCCATCCACCCCCTTCCTCCTCACAGCAGCTAGCAGAGCCTCCCTCCCCTGCTCCTGTGCGGGAAGTGTCCAGCACGTGCAGGGTGGGGGGGAGTGGAGAGAGACCAGCTGAGCTGTAACCATGGAGGCAGCCAGGGATTTGAATCCTAGGGTAAGTAGCAAGCAGGGGGTGTGAGTATGGGGGTGAGCATGGGGGAGGTGGGTGTGTAAGCATGGAGTGTGTGTCTGTGTGTGTGTGAGCATGGGTGAATGAGAGCATTGGGTGTGTGTGAGCATGGGGAGGTGGGTGTGAGCATGGGGAGGTGGGTGTGAGCATGGGGGTGGGTGGGTGTGAGTATGGGGGGTGGGTGTGTGTGTGCAGGGGTGATGTATGTGTGTGTGAGCAGGGGTGATGTATGAGCAGGGGTGATGTGTGCGTGTGAGCAGGGGTGATGTGTGCGTGTGAGCAGGGGTGATGTGTGCGTGTGAGCAGGGGTGATGTGTGAGCAGGGGTGATGTGTGAGCAGGGTGATGTGTGAGCAGGGGTGATGTGTGAGCAGGGGTGATGTTTGTTTGTGTGAGCAGGGGTGATGTGTGTGTGTGTGAGCAGGGGTGATGTGTGAGCGGGGTGATGTGTGTGGTGAGCAGGGGTGATGTGTGAGCAGGGGTGATGTTTGTTTGTGTGAGCAGGGGTGATGTGTGTGAGCAGGGGTGATGTGTGTGAGCAGGGGTGATGTGTGTGAGCAGGGGTGATGTGTGTGAGCAGGGGTGATGTGTGTGTGTGTGAGCAGGGGTGATGTGTGTGTGTGTGAGCAGGGGTGATGTGTGCGTGTGAGCAGGGGTGATGTGTGCGTGTGAGCAGGGGTGATGTGTGTGTGTGAGCAGGGGTGATGTGTGAGCAGGGGTGATGTGTGCGTGTGAGCAGGGGTGATGTGTGTGTGTGAGCAGGGGTGGTGTGTGTGTGTGAGCAGGGGTGATGTGTGTGAGCAGGGGTGATGTGTGTGAGCAGGGGTGATGTGTGTGAGCAGGGGTGATGTCTGAGCAGGGGTGATGTGCGCGTGTGAGCAGGGGTGATGTGTGTGAGCAGGGGTGATGTCTGAGCAGGGGTGATGTCTGAGCAGGGGTGATGTGTGAGCAGGGGTGATGTGTGTGAGCAGGGGTGATGTGTGACCAGGGGTGATGTGTGCGTGTGAGCAGGGGTGATGTGTGAGCAGGGGTGATGTGTGAGCAGGGGTGATGTGTGAGCAGGGGTGATGTGTGAGCAGGGGTGATGTCTGAGCAGGGGTGATGTCTGAGCAGGGGTGATGTGTGCGTGTGAGCAAGGGTGATGTGTGCGTGTGAGCAGGGGTGATGTTGCGTGTGAGCAGGGGTGATGTGTGTGTGTGTGAGCAGGGGTGGTGTGTGTGAGCAGGGGTGATGTGTGAGCAGGGGTGATGTGTGAGCAGGGGTGATGTGTGAGCAGGGGTGATGTGTGAGCAGGGGTGATGTGTGCGTGTGAGCAGGGGTGATGTGTGCGTGTGAGCAGGGGTGATGTGTGAGCAGGGGTGATGTGTGAGCAGGGGTGATGTGTGAGCAGGGATGATGTGTGAGCAGGGGTGATGTGTGTGTGAGCAGGGGTGATGTGTGTGTGAGCAGGGGTGATGTGTGTGAGCAGGGGTGATGTCTGAGCAGGGGTGATGTGCGCGTGTGAGCAGGGGTGATGTGTGTGAGCAGGGGTGATGTCTGAGCAGGGGTGATGTGCGCGTGTGAGCAGGGGTGATGTGTGAGCAGGGGTGATGTGTGAGCAGGGGTGATGTGTGAGCAGGGGTGATGTGTGAGCAGGGGTGATGTGTGCGTGTGAGCAGGGGTGATGTGTGCGTGTGAGCAGGGGTGATGTGTGCGTGTGAGCAGGGGTGATGTGTGCGTGTGAGCAGGGGTGATGTGCGCGTGTGAGCAGGGGTGATGTGTGTGAGCAGGGGTGATGTGTGAGCAGGGGTGATGTGCGCGTGTGAGCAGGGGTGATGTGTGAGCAGGGGTGATGTGTGTGTGTGAGCAGGGGTGATGTGTGAGCAGGGGTGATGTGTGAGCAGGGGTGATGTGTGAGCAGGGATGATGTGTGAGCAGGGGTGATGTGTGTGTGTGAGCAGGGGTGTGATGTGTGAGCAGGGGTGATGTGTGCGTGTGAGCAGGGGTGATGTGTGTGTGTGAGCAGGGGTGATGTGTGAGCAGGGGTGATGTGTGTGTGTGAGCAGGGGTGATGTGTGAGCAGGGGTGATGTGTGTGTGTGTGTGAGCAGGGGTGATGTGTGAGCAGGGGTGATGGGTGATGTGTGAGCAGGGGTGATGTGTGAGCAGGGGTGATGTGTGAGCAGGGGTGGTGTGTGTGTGAGCAGGGGTGGTGTGTGTGTGAGCAGGGGTGGTGTGTGTGTGTGTGAGCAGGGGTGATGTGTGAGCAGGGGTGATGTGTGAGCAGGGGTGATGTGTGTGAGCAGGGGTGAAGTGTGTGTGTGTGAGCAGGGGTGATGTGTGAGAGCAGGGGTGATGTGTGAGCAGGGGTGATGTGTGCGTGTGAGCAGGGGTGATGTGTGAGCAGGGGTGATGTGTGCGTGTGAACAAGGGTGATGTGTGTGTGTGTGAGCAGGGGTGATGTGTGTGTGTGAGCAGGGGTGATGTGTGTGTGTGTGAGCAGGGGTGTGTGGTGGGGGGTGTGTGTGTGAGCAGGGGTGATGTGTGTGTGTGAGCAGGGGTGATGTGTGTGTGTGAGCAGGGGTGATGTGTGCGTGTGAGCAGGGGTGATGTGTGCGTGTGAGCAGGGGTGATGTGTGCGTGTGAGCAGGGGTGATGTGCGCGTGTGAGCAGGGGTGATGTGTGTGAGCAGGGGTGATGTGTGAGCAGGGGTGATGTGCGCGTGTGAGCAGGGGTGATGTGTGAGCAGGGGTGATGTGTGTGTGTGAGCAGGGGTGATGTGTGAGCAGGGGTGATGTGTGCGTGTGAGCAGGGGTGATGGTGTGAGCAGGGATGATGTGTGAGCAGGGGTGATGTGTGTGTGTGAGCAGGGGTGATGTGTGAGCAGGGGTGATGTGTGCGTGTGAGCAGGGGTGATGTGTGTGTGTGAGCAGGGGTGATGTGTGAGCAGGGGTGATGTGTGTGTGTGAGCAGGGGTGATGTGTGAGCAGGGGTGATGTGTGTGTGTGTGAGCAGGGGTGATGTGTGAGCAGGGGTGATGGGTGATGTGTGAGCAGGGGTGATGTGTGAGCAGGGGTGATGGGTGATGTGTGAGCAGGGGTGATGTGTGAGCAGGGGTGGTGTGTGTGTGAGCAGGGGTGGTGTGTGTGTGAGCAGGGGTGGTGTGTGTGTGTGTGTGAGCAGGGGTGATGTGTGAGCAGGGGTGGTGTGTGTGTGTGAGCAGGGGTGATGTGTGTGAGCAGGGGTGAAGTGTGTGTGTGTGAGCAGGGGTGATGTGTGAGCAGGGGTGATGTGTGAGCAGGGGTGATGTGTGCGTGTGAGCAGGGGTGATGTGTGAGCAGGGGTGATGTGTGCGTGTGAACAAGGGTGATGTGTGTGTGTGTGTGAGCAGGGGTGATGTGTGTGTGTGAGCAGGGGTGATGTGTGTGTGTGTGAGCAGGGGTGATGTGTGTGTGTGAGCAGGGGTGATGTGTGTGTGTGAGCAGGGGTGATGTGATGTGTGTGAGCAGGGGTGATGTCTGATCAGGGGTGATGTGCGCGTGTGAGCAGGGGTGATGTGTGTGTGTGTGTGCAGGGGTGATGTGTGATCAGGGGTGATGTGCGTGTGTGAGCAGGGGTATGAAATGAATTAAAGGGGAGAATGAATTGAAGGGGTGGAGGAATTGAGGGGGAGAATGAATTGAGGGGGTGAAATTAATTGAGGGGAAGAATGATGTGAGCTGGGGGCAAATTTACCCATGTGTGAGCTCTGGGGGCAAATATATCCATGTGTGAGCTCTGGGGGCAATATACACATGTGTGAGCTGGGACAAATATACCCATGTGTGAGTTGGGGCAATATACCCATATGTGAGTTGGGGCAAATATATCCATATGTGAGCTGGGGCAAATATACCCATGTGTGCTCTGGGGACAAATATACCCATGTGTGAGCTGTGGTAAATATACCCATATGTGAGTGGGGGCAAATATACCCATATGTGAGCTGGGGGCAATATATACCCTTGTGAGCTGGGGCTATATATATATATCCATGTGAGCTGGGGGCAATATATATACCCTTTTGAGCTGGGGCAAATATATCCATGTGAGCTGGGGGCAATATATATATATATATATCTGGACATGTTCTGGTCTGAGGTCTCTGTGTGTGTATATATATATTTATCTGGACATGTTCTGGTCTGTATATATGTATCTGAGTGGGCATGATATTGGTGAATACCTGAAAAAACGTATTGGTGCTTGTACTCGGTCTTAAAGTGGTATCGGTGCGACACTAGAGTGTGTATATATGTATGTGTGCATATATAGAGATTATTATGGCACCTCTATCCTGATTGGCTTGACATGACACGGATGGGGGGGCACCAAAACGCACCTTCGCCTGACTAGACAAAAATGCTTGCACCGGCCCTGCACAGCACTACTGGCAAAATATTCTGTGGACAGATGAAACCAAAATTGAGTTGTTTGGAAAAAACACACAACACTATGTGTGGAGAGAAAAAGGCACAGCACACCAACATCAAAACCTCATCCCCACTGTAAAACATGGCGGAGGGAGCATCATGGTTTGGGGCTGCTTTGCTGCCTCAGGGCCTGGACGGATTGTTGTCATTGATGGAAAAATTAATTCGAGTTTATCAAGACATTTTGCAGGAAAACGTAAGACCATCTGTCCGCCAACTGAAGCTCCGCAGAGGATGGGTGATGCAACAGGACAATGACCCAAAGCATACAAGTAATTCAACAAAAGAATGGCTTCAACAAAACAAAATACGCCTTCTGGAGTGGCCCAGTCAAAGTCCTGACCTCAACCCGATTGAAATGCTGTGGCATGACCTTAAGGCTAGGGTCAGACGAACGCATTTTTATGTTGTCTGTGAAAAAGTGCGTTCGAACGAATGGACGCATTTTTTCACAGAATACGTGATAGCGGTCATACGATGCGCATTTTCGTCCGTGATTTTGTACGGATCATCAATAAAACTCTTTTTGCGTCTGGACGTTATGTTGGCCGGACATTAGCAGCGTCTGACGTCTCCTAATCAAGCACACACGCCGCTAGCGGACGCAGCGCACTCTGTACGTCAGTACCTGCGGTTTCACGTTCTCGAAAAAATGCGTTCATTTTCCACTTGCGTTGCGCGCCGGACTTTTGTGCGACCGTACTTCGTATATTGGCCGTCATTGCCCGGCATCTGCTGCTAGTGCGGCCGTGATTAAGTGCGGCTGCACGCGCGTTTGCACTGCCTCAGTCTGACCCTAGCCTAAGAGAGCGATTTACACCAGACATCCCAAGAATATTGCTACACTGAACAGTTTTGTGAAGAGGAGTGATCCAAAATTACTCCAGATCGTTGTGCAGGTCTGATCTGCAAATACAGGAAACGTTTGGTTGAGGTTATTGCTGCCAAAGGAGGGTCACCCAGTTATTAAGTCCAAAGGTTCACATACTTTTTCCACCCTGCACTGTGAATGTTTACATGTTCTGTTCAATGAAAACATGAAAACATAATGTTTGTGTTGTATTATTTTAAGCAGACTGTTTTTCAAATTGTTGTGACTTAGATGAAGATCAGAGCACATTTTATGACCAATTCTTGCAAAACTCCACGTAATCCCAAAGGGTTCACATACTTTTTCTTGCCACTGTATAGTAAACTCTAGACATGTGCACAACGGAAAATCCAGCTCAATTGGATTAGTTTAGAATCCAAAAATATTGGATTCCAAAATACAATGAATCTGTTGAATCAGAATATCAGAAACTTCCAATGTTTTGGTATTGCCCCAAGTCAGACTATTGGAAACATCCAATATATCTGTCTGTTTCTGATTGTTGTAGCCTTTATGTATAATACATAAAAAATGGTTTAGGGGACCTAGGGTTAGGATTACAGTTTGTGTTTTATGATTAGGGCTAGGGTTACATTATGTTTTTACTTTCTTTTTTACTATTCAGATTAAATCTGAAGCTTTCTGTTTATGTTTGGACATGACTGATTTGAGATTTTTTTAACTCGCAAACAGATATGATTGTGGGGTGTACAGAATGGAGATACAAGGGTCCATTTAGCCCACGTCACTCCTCGCAGCGGTGCAGTAGCTTGTATTTTACATTAAGCAATGCATAATAATGCATTGTGCTTTCACATCCACACTCGCTCCCAGAGAGGGAAATGAAAAGATAGCGCAGTGGCATTGTTAGCTTTATAAGGGTTATTCACTAACCTCCAAATTGGCCCCCAAAATTGCAACAAACGCTGAATTTCACAATAGGTGCAATTTCGGGGCAATTCGTCAATTCAAAGCTGTCAAATTGCCAAATACAGGCAAATTGACTGCGAAATGTGGTGCAGTTTGCCGTAATTCAGTGGCATTCAGCGGCACTGGGATTGTTTTACAGAAGACTTTTTGTGTCTATTCACAGAATGCTGAATTGCAGCGAAATCAGGGCCGGATTAACATAGGGGCAGATGGAGCAGCAGCTCCAGGCCCATGCCCCAGAATAGGCCCACAAAAAGGATAAATTTGTCTGCATTGATGGGCATTTGGACCACTATATCTCCACCTCCATAGCAGCTACATGGTCATGTAAGGTATCATAGGAAAGATCAGAGCATGATATTTCCAATGATACCAAACATGACCAGGTTTTATGTAACAATAAAAAAAATAAAAAAATTATTCTTTCTAACACAGCAATATTTTTCAATTATTAAGGGAACAATGATGCTGCAGTAAATCACCATCTAACAAGCGTGGAGGTGATAATACAATCATTACGAATTGTTACATCAAGAACCTAAACCACCACACTGCAGTGAAGTGCACGGGGGGGGGGGTCTTTGGAACCATGCGCCACTAATCTTTACACCTTGCAAGGTCAACTGAGGTGTCAGACAGGACAGAGTCTGGCCTTTTTATTGATACCAAACATGACAATATAAAATCTAAAAGAAAAAGAAAAAAAACAACTTTTATTTTTTGTTCCTAAGTGATGGTATTGTCCATTTGTCATGTATAAAATGAGCGATACCACTGCCATTACTCACCTTCTCCTTTCCCACGCTGGGAGCAAGGTCAGTTTTATACATAGTCATATTCTTAAAACACCATTATCCAAATCACATGCGAAATATCAAATTTTTGGGTTAAAATTGTATATGTTCTCAGAAAAATGCAGTTACAGGTTCCGATTTAATTTTTTAACCAGAATTCCCTACAGAATATATAACCAGAGGTTTGAATGATAAAATATGAAAAAAAAAATTACACACTGATTGAAATCGGAATAGAAATTTACTCACACAGTATCTGCCTGGTTAGATATACCTATATATGCAATATTAAATAGCCTAAAATATGTTATTTCACTAAATTCCAAAAAAAGCCCACCAAAATATTCAGCTCCAGGCCCATAGATATCTTAATCCGGCCCTGGGCGAAATGTCCTGATTCCGATGTTTCATTTCAACAAGTTTAAGCAGACAAATCCCATAGGTTTAAATGTAAAATATATTTTTTAAAAGACCATTTATTTTCATTTTTTGCATGAAGGCTTTTTTTATTAAAGAGATTGTCTTTTACTAGATTTTTAAAAGACTGATTTTATATATTATTTTAAAGGATCTTAATATTTTATAAATATCATGAGTCATCACTCATGTCGCTAATAATACAACACATACTATAAGGAGGTATGCGATATACTTATACATTGTTGAGTATTTAATAGATGATAGAATAAATATGGTCCTATCTCCAGCTAACCATGGTATTTTTCATCTATATTCAGTTAAGTCCACTAAACATGTAGCAACCAACAATGCTTATAAGCACAAGGTTGTTGTGGGCTTTGTTTTCTCTGTGGACAAAAAGATACAACACAACGCTCAAAGACCTGAGCCCGCAAGAAAGTGGGGTAGACACTTTAATGTCCATAAACAGTAGTCCTTATCTTCAGGAGCAGATCTTCTGAATATAGATGGAATGTACACTGCAGGAGAAAACAGAGGACCAAAATTGCGCAGTATAACAGTACCCAAGATGAGAGCAACTTGTATTTGTGTTTAACTCACATTCTGGGGAGCCTACATCCGGCTCAGGAATGTAGCAGACAGGGACTTATAACAGGTGCCCATAAACCCTTCGATTCACTTCTCCGGGATTTGCCAGAAGAAAAAAAAACTGCAGAACAATTGACAAAAGGCCAAAAAAGAGCGAGCACCTCTTGGTGCGGTAAATCAAATAATTTCGTGGTTTATAAAAGAGCCAAATTCAAACTTACAAACAGTTGAGCCTCCATTGGCTCCGTCACAATGTACACAGGGAATCATAAAGGTGTTCCCCAGACCTTCTTTGCAGGATCATAAAGGCAGACAGCAATTGAATTAAAATAAAAACATTTATTGGTTTAAAATAAACATTTATATCTACCAGGATGCGTTTTTGCCATTAATGGCTTCCTCAGCTGGAGATTACACTGTTATTCTTGCTGCTGCTGCCTTTTTATACAATGAGTTCCTTAAAAATAGTTAGACAATTAAACCCTTAAGAGCCAATTGAGATAAAATTAACATCAGGTGCATAAATTGTAGCACCGCCCTTTCACATATGCCCATTCCTTTTAGTATCCACCCCAAACCGCAACATATAATTAGATTATCCCTTCATTGAATACATATGTATATCGCATCGCCATTTTGCGCATGCGCACTAGCTCCGCGCTTCACACTGAAGCGCCGAATTTATGGTATTGCGCCCGCCATTTTGCGCATGCGCATTAACCTTGGAACTACAATCCCACAGACCAACAGCTGCAGTTGGTCTGTGGGATTGTAGTTCCGCGTTCCAAGGTGGAACGCGGGGTTAATGCGCATGCGCAAAATGGCGGGCGCAATACCATAAACTCGGCGCTTCAGTGTGAAGCGCGGAGCTATTGCGCAAAATGGCGGATGCGATATACATATGTATTCAATGAAGGGATAATCTAAATCATATATTGCACTTCTAGTGGCCCAATTTACCCAATGATGCCTGTTGTGTATATGTCTTAACCCCTTAAGGACGGGAGTAATTTTACAAGTTCGGCGCTGTTTCGAAGTAGAAGTTTGCTGAGCTCATTTTGACGGTTTTAAACGCGGTTTTAAGTCACATATTATTGTACCACCCAGACAAATTATATATCGTTCTTTCCGGCAGACTTGGCAGATTAATAATATATCATTATTATATGTATACGTCATGCCCTGCGAAAATGCTATAACAAAATTGTAAAGAAAATGTGAATTTTCAATAAAATTTCAATCATCCACAGTGTGTAAAGTGTTTTTTTTTTTGCATTGTATTACCCGAGCCTTTGCGGATATATTCTATGGGGTAGACTTGTTAAAAAAAAAATTTTTTGGGGACAAATTACGTGATTTTAGCTAAACCCCCCAAAAAAAATAAATCATTAGTGAAGCATCATTGTTCACATTATAATTGAAATGTGAACAATAGTGCTGCATTAAAAAAAAAAAAAAAAGCACGATTTTTTATTATTTTTTTTTATTATTTTTTTTACACTTAAATTTTACTAGTAATATGGTCATGTTTGATATCATTCGAAAGGCCATGATCAGGCCTTTCAAACGATACCCTACATGACCTCCACCGATCATGAGATAGGAGGGTTCTTTGAACCCCTTTATCACCACCATGGGATTTCCTTAGGAAATCCCTTGGCAGCTAGCGGTTCCCTGGTTAACTGACGTCATTGGGCCACGCCCGATGACGTCAGTGGACGTGGGGAGTCCCGGAGGTGGAGCTGCCATCCAAGATGGCGGCCCCCACTGGAAAAAGGCTGTGACCTGGCATTGATTGGTGCTGGGTCACAGCCTTGCCATCAAGGGGTTAATGCCATACATCCCTGGAAAGGCCAGGCTGTGCCCTTTCCAGGGATGCCTGGCATTAGCTGATAGAGGGATCCAAAGGATCCCGCCCTCCCCTCCAGGCACTTCCCCTGCTGGGAGGGGACGCCTGAAACTGACGTCATCGTGTCTGGCGCGATGACGTCAGTGCGCCGGGAGGCACCAAAAGTGCCGGTCTGACTCCGTGGGAGTCAGAGCAGCGAGGGAGCCACCGGAGGTGGTGAGTATCCGCCGCCGGGGGGCTGCAGACGCCGGGGGACGTACAGATACGTCCTGCGGCGTTAAAGCCCGCCTAATGCAGGACGTAACTGTACATCCCGCGGCGTTAAGGGGTTGAAGTTTAGGATCTGGGAGTGTTAGGTGTTTAATAAAAGTTGATTCAGTGCTAGCCACTCCCTGGTCATCAGTTGACAGGCTTTGCCGCCTGTTATACTGGGTTTTGAGTCTGCATACACGATCTTAATATTTAGACACGTTTCTAATAAGGAATTTTCTTTTTCCGTTTGCAATACACCGAGACAATTTTGGCAGTTTTCGCCAACATGTGATAACTGCTTCAGCAACTCCATTTTTGGACAAATACGGAGAACATTTGCTAAACAGTGAATTCAACATATTTTCTGCAAAATTAAAAGGCAAAGCACCGAAACTACACGCAATTTCAGTGCTTTGTGAATAGGCCCTATAGTCATGTTTGGTATCGTTGGAAAGGCCAGACCTTAACCACCACAAGGGGGCGTTTTGCTCTGTTAAAAAAAAAAAAAAAAAAAAAAAGGTAAGAAATTACAAACATTTCGACCCCTGTGTCTTTAAAGCCCTAGCGGCTAGAGCAGGTGTAGGCAACTACAGCCCTCCAGATGTTTTGAAACTACATTTCCCGTGATGCTCGGCTGCTCATTAGGTTTGCAGAGCCTAAAGGGAAATATAGTTCCAAAACATTTGGAGGGCCAGGGTTGGTGACCCCTGATTTAAAGGAATATTTAATATTACAATATGTCATTTTTCTGCCCTGGGATACTTATAATTAAGTATCCACTGGTGTGATTTTTTTCTGATAACCATTTTATAAATATCAGAAACAAATTTTGATATCTTATTGAATAATAACTGACAATTAAAGAGGTTATTCAGAAAGCACTGAAATTTCAGGGCTTTGTAGTTCGGCACTTTTTGGCTGTTTTGCTGACCATGCAGTAAATTCACTATTAACCGCAGGGCACCGAAGTGCGCCAAAGATGAATTCGCCGGACACTGCTGAACTGCAAAAAAAAACAAAACAAAACCGGAACACTGCTATTCTTTTAATACATGTTTAAAGCAATAAAAATGCATCAGTGTGTGTAAATAAAAAAAGGGAATATAAAAAAAAAATTTGAATCAAAAATTTTGCCAAATAAAAAGACATTTTGCTGAAAATGAAAAGGATAAACGGTTGAATGAAAAAAATTAAAGCGATTTAATATTGTTTTACATTGAATCCTATGGGATTCACCTGTATAAACCTGTCAAACTGTATCACTGAAAATCAGGTCATAGATCAACCATTACTTCTGTATGGGACAACAGAAAGAGGACGGGGAGAAATTCTACTTCTGCAGTTGTGACTATGCAAAAAAGGTATGTAAGAATTAAATTGTCAAATAGTCACGGTTTATTTCGCTAAAACGAACATATTTTAAAGAGAAAGAATGGCAAGAATTAGTGATGAACAATGAAAATAAAGAACTCCACATCTGTTCCAGAAGAGCCAATACAAGACTAGCAAGTAAAAAAAAAAATGTGTTGCTCACATTCTTTGCAATATCCCCTAAAGGCCTTACTGTGCTCTTAATTTCCTGCTCATCTTAGAAATCTCGAGAATAGAGGTCACTGGCATCCACTGGAATCACCTTAAAGAGACAGATTTACAGATCCTTCGGTACAACAGCAGATATCTGCCTCTGAGACAAGTTTGTTTTTCTGGAGAAAACATGATCTATTATATGATTAGATTCTGCTAGTTACCTACCTTTTCTAATTTACTTAAGAATGTTTATAGAAACATTCATTAAGAATGTTTACTATTAATTTACTAGCCCTTTTAGGCTAGGGTCAGACGAGCGCCGTGATCACGTCCGTGTTGCCGCACATTTTAACGTCCATGGCAGCATACAATTATGGTCAATAGAGACCCACACACGAAGTACGTCCGCACAGAAGTGCGGACACACAACGTACGTGGCAAACAGACGCAAGTTAGGCAAGAACGTAAAACCGCTAGAATGGACGTGAGGAGTGCGCCACGTCCGCATAGGTTTGTGTGTGAGTGATGGAACGTGGTCAGACGGACTGCATTTGAGCGTCCAGCATTTTTTTACGGACAAAATGGTTTTTCATTGTAATCTATTTTCCCTGCTACTAGGGATGAGCTGTTCGGGTTCGGACGGTTCGGCCCAAACTTAGCCTGTTCGAGCAGATCGCGAACACCGAACATTTCCGGGTGTTCGCCGCATGTTCGACCACAATGCATTTTCCCACTGCCTGAAGCTCGTAATTGGCTACAGCCTTGCACCTGACCACAGGTCTGGTGCAAGACTGGTTGAACACTATGCCAATCACTGCTCAATCATGGGCTCACAGAGCTAAGTCCCGCAGCACACTATATAACGTTTCCACGCAGCACTTCTTCACGCATTTCAGAGGAGCTAGTTGTGTCTTGTTACTGCCGGTCTGCCACGCTACTGGGGGGGTCTGGGGGTGTCTCATTTCTACCAAATATCAGGGAATTTAGGTGATGTGTGTCTTGTCACTGTGCCAGCAATTTTTTTGGGCGTTTACAACTTTAAAACATTTGTGAATTGAGGTGATCTTCTGGGTCTTGTCACTGTGCCAGCAAATCTTTTTGGGGCTCACTAATTTCTTTAAAACATTTGTGAATTAAGGTGATCTGTGTCTTGTCACTGGCTGCCAGCTATCAGTGTGTCTCACTGAGTTATACCAGAGTTCTTTGATTCAACTCTGGTATAAAGATTTAGAGTTCTGTATATATTAATCTATATATCACTCCCCATGTCTGAAAGAACAAAAAGGACAGGCAGACGCTCCCAGATACAGATAAGAGGGCAAGCAGCCCCTGTGTCGGGAGGCTGTGCCTCTGGTCATGGTGGACGTGGTGCATCCTCTGCAGGGGCACGCTTGTCCTTTCTAACTGGTGCTGGCCGTCTTAACCTGCAGCAACAGAGAGGATTTGGTGGATTTGCTAGCCAGGCCATCCTCATCCTCCGAGTCCTCTGCCAGCCAGGCTTCTAGTACTTTACAGTCCACCTCAGCTGCCAAAGCATCTAATGCAGCCTCCATGTCCACAGCTACTCCTGCCGTAGCCTCGCTATCACACACGGAGGAGTCAGCTGAATTTTTGACTACAATGAGAGTGACATGCTGCTTGAGGATGCGCAGCAAGTACAGTGCTCTGATTCAATCTCGGAGGTTGAGCAAGGGAGTATAATCAACCTAGAGGATGGGGGTGCCAGTGATGACACACAAATAACTGGCACTCATGTTGCCCCACCAGCTGCAGCATACTGCCAAGTTGGCTCCAGTGACGAGGAGATAGGGGGTGAAGATGACATTGATGATGAGGTCACTGACTCCACCTGGGTGCCAGATCGAACTGAGGAATCAAGTGAGGAGGAGGGGGAGGAGGAGGAGGCGGCACAGCAAACACAAGGCACAACATCCTCTGTGACCAACCGTAGCACTAGCCAGTCCAAGGCATCAGATGTCAGAGCTGCTCCGGTGCAGAGCGCTGTTGTCTCAAAGAACACATGCAGGAACTCTGCTGTCTGGGAGTTCTTTAAGAAATGTGCAGCAGACCCCACCATTGCTATTTGTAATCTATGTCAGATGAGGCTGAAGCGTGGGATAAACACCGGACACTTGGGTACCACGTGCTTGAGGCGACATATGAACAAGTGCCACACATCCCGTTCGCGCAAAACTTTGCGTAGGTCCTCCTCATCTGTCTCTACCCACACTGTATGTCCTGCCATGTCATTGCCTACAACCTCCACCAACAGGGATGATGCTACAGTAATGGATGTACCAGCAGGTCCATCCTCACAATGTGACATCATCCCAGTATCTGAAGATTTACGCAGTCAGATTACGTTGCCGCAGCTGATGCAGCGAAAGAAAAAAATATAGTCCCAACCATCCAAGCACAGCGTCTAAATGCCAGCTTAGCAAAATTACTCGCATTGCAGCTGCTGCCTTTCCAGCTGGTGGACTCTGTTCCCTTCCGTGAATTTGCTGAATGTGCTGTACCACAGTGGCAGGTTCCAAAACGCCATTACTTTTCACGCAAGGCCATTCCAGCACTATACCAGCACGTGGAAGACAATGTTATCCAGTCATTGGGAAAGGCAGTCAGCAGCAAGGTGCATGTCACTTTAGACACGTGGTCCAGCAAGCATGGACAGGGTCGTTACATTTCCTTCACGGCACACTAGGTAACTCTGATTGCAGCTGAGAGGGATCCAAGACGGGGCTCTGTGCTGGAGCTTGTTCATCCACCACGCCTCCAGAAAGCTGCTTGTATATGAGGTCTGTCTGCTCCACCACCACCACCTCTTCCTCCTCCTTCTGTCTCTGGCAAAGTGTCAGTTAAACCGACGCCTGACAGGGTCTACGCAATGGCTCAAGCAAAAAGATGCCATACTGTGCTTGAGCTGGTTTGTTTAGGGGACAGGAGCCACACCGGGTCAGAAATTTTGTCAGCTCTGCAGGGGCAGGTGCAGAGATGGTTAACACCACGCCAGCTTGATCTGGGAATGATCGTCTGCGATAATGGCAGCAACCTTCTCTCCGCCCTACGCAAGGGTAAATTGACGCATGTACCATGCCTAGCACACGTCCTAAATCTGGTGGTACAGCGTTTCCTAACCAAGTACCCAGGGCTGCCAGAGCTTCTCAGCCAGGCCAGAAAAGTCTGCAGACACTTCAGATGGTCATTCCCAGCAAGCGTTCGCCTGGCAGAAATTCAAAGAGAATTCCACCTTCCCACAAACCGTCTGATCTGTGACATGCCCACCAGGTGGAACTCGACATTAGCAATGCTGCAGCGTCTGCACAAGCAGCAGATGGCCTCAACGGGTACCTGTGTGAGTATGGCAGAAGGACAGGTTCAGGTCAACTTGTTTCCCCCCCCCCCGCAGTGGCTGATGATCAAGGATGCATGCACTGTACTGTCACCATTTGAGGAGGCAACGAGGATGGTGAGCAGGGACAGTGCATGCCTCAGTGACACAATTCCTTTAGTGTTCCTGCTGGAGCACACTCTGCGGGGAATTATAGATGTGGCTCTAGAGGCAGAGCAGCGGGAGCGGGAGCAGCTCTCAAGGCCCCAGTCTTTCTGCAGACAGCATTCCAGCGGGTCCTACTCAGATCAGACAGGAGGAGGATGAGGATGAGGAGGACTATTTAAGTAGTGGGGGCATTGAAGGTGGGGATTCCTCAAGGAAGGGTTTTGTGTGCCCAGAAACAGAAGGGCTTGTGCGTGGCTGGGAGGAGGAAGTGCACGATACGGTCATCCTCATTGACCAGGAACACTCGGCAGCTAATGCCACCTCCAACCTACGCTGCATGGGCTCCCTAATGATGCAAAGCCTGCTAAAGGACCCCAGGATTCGTGCTATCAAGAAGAGGGATCATTACTGGTTGGCAACCCTTCTTGATCCACGATACAAGGGGAAAGTTGCAGAGCTCATCCTGCCCGCACAGAGGGAGCACAGGATGAAAAAACTTGAGGGCGCTCTAAAGCGACACTTGTGTAACACCTTTCCAGGCACTGGTAGATTACCAAGTGCTGACACACGTGCTTCTGAGGCTGCGGGTGATCAGAGGAATAGCGGTGAAGGCCAGGGCCGCTTGACTGATGCTTTTTTAAATTTTTTTAGTCCACGACGCCCAAGGACGTCAAATGTAGGCACCCATTGCCAGCGTCTTCACCATATGGTGCAGGACTACCTAGGGGCAAGGGCAGACCTGGATACCTTTCCAGCAGATGATCCACTGGCTTACTGGGTGTTGAGATTGGATCACTGGCCAGAACTTAGCCAATATGCTATGCAGCTACTAGGTTGCCCTTCATCCTGCGTGCTTTCTGAAAGGACGTTCAGTGCCGCTGGAGGTTTTGTCACAGACAAAAGAGTGCGTCTGTCCACCGACTCTGTAGACCGGCTGACATTTATAAAAATGAATCAGTCCTGGATCAGCAGCTATCAATCCACCGATGCTGACGTAATGGAATAGATCTGGGATGTCCTCTTCTGCATTCACAAAACCTCCAGCACTGAACTCTTCCACAATACCACAAAAGGGTTACGGTGTGAAGGCACTTGCTGCCATGAAAGGCACAATATTTGGCTGCACTGACGCCTGTGCCAGATTTATATCATTTTCTTTTTTTGAACCGCAGGGTCCAACCCAGCACTCTTCCACAATACCACAGAGGGGTTACTGTATGATGATACCTGCTGGCCTGGCATTAAAGGCACAATATCTGGGAGCACTGACGCCCATTAACAGAAAAAGAAAAAAAAAAACTTTTCAATATAGGACCACATGGTCCACCCCTGCACTCTTTCACAATACCACAAAGGGGTTAGGCTAGGGTCAGATGAGCGCATTTTCTACGGACTGTGCGTCCGTGCAGTACGGACGTACTGACTGACGACAAGGTAGTGGCCACACAGTCGGTTTTTTTCACTGACGTATTTTTTTGACTGATGTAGCATGGAAAATAAATTACAATGAAAGAACATTCTGCCCGTCAAAAATGCTGGACGTATAAATGCAGTCCGTCTGACCTTTTTGCATCACTCACACACAAAGCTATGCGGACGTTGTGGACGTGGCGCACTCTGCACGTCCGTTCTAGCAGTATTACGTTCTTGCCTAACCTGCGTCCGTTTGCAGCGTCCGTCAGCCCCCGCACTTCTGTGCGGACGTACTTCGTGTGTGGGGCTCCATTTAACACAATTGTATGCTATCACGGACGTACTTATGTGCGGGCAACACGGACGTTAACACTGCGTTCGTCTGACCCCAGCCTTACTGTATGATGATACTTGCTGGCCTGGCAGTCTTGCACCAAAGGCACAATATCTGGGTGCACTGACGCCCATTACCAGATCAAAAACCTTTCAATATAGGACCACATGGTCCACCCCTGCACTCTTCCACAATACTACAGAGGGGTTACTGTATGATGATACTTGCTGCCCTGGCAGTCTTGCACCAAAGGCAGAATATCTGGGTGCACTGACGCCTTAACCAGATGCATATCTTTTTAAAATAGGACCGCAAGGTCCACCCCTGCACTCTTCCACCATAACACAGAGGGGTTACTGTATGATGATACTTGCTGGCCTGGCATTAAAGGCACAATATCTGGGTGCACTGACGCCCATTCCCAGATTCATATCTTTTTAACCCTTTCACTGCTGAGGCTTTTCCCGCCCCTGTGCTGAGGTCATTTTTACCGGTTTTGCTCATCATGTTTAAACGTGTTTTGAAGGCTTATTTTAGTATATGACCCAGACATATTATATATCGTTCTTTCCGTCAGACTCGGTAGATTCATAATATGTCATTATTATATGTATACGTTATGTCATGTCTGTATATTATAACAAAAAATGCAATAAAATATGTATTTTCAATAATTTACAATGTGTAAAGTGTTTTTTTTTTCACATTTTAACATGCGAGCAATTGCGGTTATATTTTGTATGGGGTGCGCTTGTTAAAAAAATTAGAGATGGGGTCTCGTTACATTTTTTTTGGGGGAAAATTACACTATTTTTAACAAACGCACCGCATACAAAAATCGTTAGTGCAGCATCATTGTTCACATTATAATTGAAATGGGAACAATATTGCTGCATTAACAAACCAAAAAAAAGAAAAATTTTTTTTTTTTTACAAAATTTTTCACTTTCATGTTTGGTATAGTTGGAACGGCCATGCTCTGGCCGATCCAACCATACCAAAATTTAACCCCTAGCTGCCACGGATCGGGAGATAGGGAGTTCATTGGAACTCCCTATCTCCACAGTTGGTGGCAGTTAAGGGTTAAGTCCAGGACTGGCGTCATCGTGCTACGCACGATGACGCCAGTCCTCAGGGGAGTTCCCGGAGGCTTGGCCGACATCCAAGATGTCGGCCAGCTCCGGGAAAGGATCGCAAACCGGCGCTTTTCAGCGCCGATTCGCGATCCAGCTCCCCAGGGGTTAATGCCAGGCATCATTTGGAAGGGCAGGCTGTGCCCTTCCAAATGATGCCTGGGTTAACCCCCGCAGAGCCGCCGATCGGGAGGGAGAGAGGTCCGAAGGACCTCC
Source organism: Leptobrachium leishanense (assembly GCA_009667805.1). Taxonomy (NCBI): domain Eukaryota; kingdom Metazoa; phylum Chordata; class Amphibia; order Anura; family Megophryidae; genus Leptobrachium; species Leptobrachium leishanense. Next base: position 58,544,898 of record CM019073.1, read on the forward strand.
CCCCCCCCTTTCAGGCGCCTCCTCCGCACATGCAGGGGGGCGCCTGAATTTGGTGTCATCGCGCTGCCGCGATGACACCAAATTCCGGCGGCTGCTGTTCCGGATGCCGGGCTGACATCCAGGATGTCAGCCCGCACCGGAGGGGCCAGCGATCGGCCGGAACCCGGCCGAACGCTGACCCCAATGGGAGGACGCGCTCAGCGCGTCCTCCGCATACCAGCGGGAATGCTGAGGACGCGCTGAGCGCGTCCTCAGCATCGAAGTGGTTAATATAGGACCGCATGGTCCACCCCTGCATTCTTCCACAATACCACAGAGGGGTTACTGTATGATAGTACTTGCATGCCTGGCACTAAAGGCACAATACCTGGGTGCACTGCCACTGACGCTTGTATCAGATTCATATCCTCAGAGGGGTTACGGTGTGACGGCACTGTTGCCGACGCTAAAAGCCCAATTTTAAAGCACCTATTGTTACTTTCATCCAAAGCCTGCATAAGTTTCACAATAATTTAGCCAAAAAAAATCACTAAACTTTTTCTGCGCGTCCTAAAATGTCTTTTCATACAGGCTACCGCCCCAAGCAGTTGTTTATGGATTAAAGGAAAAGCATTTACCGTCATATGAAACGTCATTTTTTTTGTTTTTAAGTGTTTCTATAATCCTATAAATCCGCCACTTCACGGGTAGGTTATGGGGACCTCCTAGGCACAATATTTGAAGGAATTTTTGGTTTTTATTTTTAACCCTTATTTCTTGGAAAACTCACTGTCCCTTTAAAAACTTTTTTTTCAACTTTTTGTCCTTGTTTCCTGTCCCCCAGGGCACTACCCGGACCCCCATACACCTTTTATGGCAAATATGTAGCATATATGCCCTCTTGGAGGGCACTCTAAAAAACCGAATTTTCAGCCCCATTGACTTGCATGGGGTTCGGGTTCGGTCCCGAACAAATGGGAAGTTCGGGCTCGAACCGAACTCGGGGAGTGTTCGGCTCATCCCTAGTCACAATGGTGGGTCATGTAGTTATTCTGCCGCTTTGTGCTACAGTGTGAGTTATACAATGTAGTAAGTTTCTGGAGGTGCGTTTGCAGGGCTGCTGCATACATTACATCTCCATATTCAATAGCCTACATTTGTTGTACAATTTGCTTTCTTACCGCGGGGCTTGTTTCTGTACAGGGCACCTATTTTGGGATTAAGTTTAGATGCAAGTTTTTTCGATGTGGGGCCAAAGGATAGATTTGGGTCTAACCACATACCTAGATATTTGAGAGAAGTGACGGTGGTCAGCGTGCCATTTGATCTTCTCCTGACACATAGATGGGGATTTTGCAATTTAGGTGCTGCTCCAAAGACCATGGTGACAGTTTTGTCAGTATTTAAAAACGTTTGTTGTGTTTGATCCACTTTTCTACCTCTGTGAATTGGTCTTGCAGCACGGCTTCCAGCTGCGGGAGAGTTGGTTTGCTGGTATAGATTATGGTGTCATCTGCTTACATGTGTACAGTTGAGGCTTTACAGATGTTGGGCAGATCATTTATGAATATCGTGAATAGCAGGGGGCCGAGTATTGAGCCTTGGGGTACACCACATGTGACTGGGAGGGAGGAGCTGCCAGAAATGGACACATATTGCGATCGGTTGGATACATATGATTGAAACCAGGTTAGCGTGCGATCACCAATACCGGAGTATTTAAGTTTTTGTAACAAGATGCCATGGTCTACTGTATCAAAGGCCTTGGAAAAAATCAAGGAAGATGGCTCCAGTTAGGTTTCCTTGTTCCATGCCCGCTTGGATATCATTGCAAACTTTTAACCCTTTCGCTGCTGAGGCTTTTCCCGCCCCTGTGCTGAGGTCATTTTTACCGGTTTTGCTCATCATGTTTAAACGTGTTTTGAAGGCTTATTTTAGTATATGACCCAGACATATTATATATCGTTCTTTCCGTCAGACTCGGTAGATTCATAATATGTCATTATTATATGTATACGTTATGTCATGTTTGTATATTATAACAAAAAATGCAATAAAATATGTATTTTCAATAATTTACAGCGTGTAAAGTGTTTTTTTCCACATTTTAACATGCGAGCAATTGCGGTTATATTTTGTATGGGGTGCGCTTGTTAAAAAAATTAGAGATGGGGTCTCGTTACATTTTTTTTTGGGGAAAATGACAGCATTTTTAACAAACGCACCGCATACAAAAATCGTTAATGCAGCATCATTGTTCACATTATAATTGAAATGGGAACAATATTGCTGCATTAACAAAACAAAAAAAAAAAAAAAAAAAGTGTTTATTTTTTTTTTTTTTTTATTTATTTTTTTATTTTTTTATTTTTATTTTTCTTTTTTTTTTTTTTTTACAATTTTTTTTACTTTCATGTTTGGTATCGTTGGAACGGCCATGCTCTGGCCGATCCAACGATATCAAAATTTAACCCCTAACTGCCACGGATCGGGAGATAGGGAGTTCATTGGAACTCCCTATCTCCACACTTCGTGGCAGTTAGGGGTTAATGCTAGGACTGGCGTCATCGTGCTACGCACGATGACGCCAGTCCTCTGGGGGAGTTCCCGGAAGCTTGGCCGACATCCAAGATGTCGGCCAGCTCCCGGGAAGGATCGCAAATCGGCGCTTTTCAGCGCCGATTTGCGATCCAGCTCCCCAGGGGTTAATGCCAGGCATCATTTGGAAGGGCAGGCTGTGCCCTTCCAAATGATGCCTGGGTTAAGCCCCTGTGAGCCGCCGATCGGGAGGGAGAGAGGTCCGAAGGACCTCCCCCCCCTCCCTTTCAGGCGCCTCCTCCGCACATGCGGGGGGGGCGCCTGAATTATGTGTCATCGCGGGGGCGCGATGACACATAATAATGGCGGCCACTGCTCCGGATGCCGGGCTGACATCCAGGATGTCAGCCCGCACCGGAGGGGCCAGCGATCGGCCGGAACCCGGCCGAACGCTGACCCCAATGCGAGGACGCGCTCAGCGCGTCCTCCGCATACCAGGGGGAATGCTGAGGACGCGCTGAGCGCGTCCTTAGCATTCAAGTGGTTAAAAGGGCGGTTGTATTTGAGTGATTTGGACGAAAGCCGGATTGATCTGGGGTTAAGTAGTTTGAAGATTGTGTGTACACACACTTGCGTGATTATTATCATTTTTACAAAATTTTTGACATTACAGGGAGCAATGATAACGGACGGTAGTTGGATACCAAAGTACTGTCACCACTTTTATGGATAGGTACCACTCTCGCAGTCTTCCAGAGTTTGGGTATATATCCAGTCACCAGTGATTCATTGATTAGGGTTGCGACAGGATTTGCAATTGCCGGCGCAGTCAGGACTGGCTTAAGATGTCTTAGCATACATTTTTTCTTTACTTTAATTGTTTGTATCTAGTTTCTTTTGATTTGTTTTATTTACGTAAGTAATTTGTTTACTTTTTATTGGTGGTGGTTAAATATCCGCTTTCTGAGACTACCTGTGCTCTTATCTATACATTTCTGTTCTTGAAAACATGGAGTAAGGGGTGTTTTCCTGTGGTTATTGTCCAACAAGTCTTTTAATCTTAACTTTATGTCTTGGTTTGCACTGAGTGGAAATTGAAGGACTCTGTTCTGTTGTACGTTTTGGATTCATTTAATGTATTTTAAGGATTATATGCACTTTCACTGTGCCTGCATGTTTATAATAGCTGGGTGGAGTAGAGGTAACATCACTGCTCTGCGTGGAGACATGGGTTCGATCCCGACGAGCGCCTCTCCAGTAAGTGTCCTTGGATAAGACACCTAAAAGGTAAATACTCGCCACCCAGGACATACTTGAAAACGAGAGAAATCTCAATGTATCCTTCCTGGTAAAATCCTTTCTCCAAAAAAAAAACAAAAAACAAAAAACACATTTCTAAGTATCTGTTCACTTGGGACACACTTTGCTTTTCCCTCCTAGACAATACTAAGCAAGCCCGTACTGGCCATCGGCAATACCGGCGTTTGGCGCTAGTGAGCAGGCCTTAACCCTTTCACTGCTGAGGACGTGTGGGGAACGTCCTCATTGACTAAGGAAAGATAGGGGTCTGTTTGAACCCCAATATCTCCTGGCTGTTTTCAGCTAGCAGGGTCATGTTTGGTATCATTAGAAAGACGAGAGCATGGCCTTTTCAATGACACCAAACATGACCATGTTTAAAGAAAAGGAAAAAAAATAAAAGAAAAATTAGGTTTTTTAAGACTTGAAATGGCTCAGCAGTGAAGGGGTTAAAATAGTTCCCGGCCAGCCAGGCTGCCTGGGGAACACAAGACATGTTCCCTAGGCTGCAGTCTTGGCTCGGTGGTGACTCCAGGCTGGCAGTTGGCCTTCTGTCCAGCGTGCCCAATCACATGATCAGTGGGAGACGGCCCTGTGGCCGGCACCCGCTGCTTATGTCACAGGGCGCGCCATGTGGCGTTTGGCTGCAACGCTGCGATGGACGCCACGAGGCACGTCAGTACGGGCACATAGACATTGAGTAGGGAAGGCCATCTTGGGCCTCTGTGCACATGAGCACTTTATGGACTGTCGATCCCTAATGGCAGCCCTGTACATACTGCATATTACGCAGGGTTCTAAAGATGTAGAGCTGTATGACACATTCATAGATACCACAAGTCACTGCAAAATCGAGTGTATTTCAGAGCTATAGGAGCCTCTCATTTACGTGGCACATTGCTTGTTTTCATTATTGGTGTTTATTTTTATTCTTATTATAATAGCGTGATCGGTTTTAGCTTTACAATAAAGAACTGAGAATTAAACTATCACAACTACAAACAAACTTAGGAACCAAAGACAAGAGGTATAGATAGGGACAACATTAGGTATTTAGGCCTCCTGTGCGGAAAATCTTCTCGGTGTCCCTTCCAGGCCACACCCCTCATCCAATACCTCCCACAGTATAACACAGAATATTAAAGGTTATAATATTTAATATGTGGGTAAGCTTCTTGATCCAAGGAGAAATCTGACTGCCATTCTGGGGTCAAGAAGGAATTTTTCCCCAGTTTGTTGCGTATTGGTAAGCATTTCAGACTGGGTTTTTTGCCTTCTTTTGGATCAACAGCAGTAGGTGTTGTGTGAGAGGCTGAACCTGATGGACGCATGTCTTTTTTCAGCCTTTGTAACTATGTAACTTTGTAACTATAAGCCTCCCACCCTTACTAAACCCAAAACAAAGACTAGAAAGTGTAATTAATACCCGTTTTTTACTCAGATATTGAAACTCTAAGTGCACATAAATCATTAAACAGCAGCAAACAAACTGAAATAGTATATTTGTTTGATCATAATTTTTAACACATTTTACACTGGCTGACAAAGACAATGATAAAGACACTGCGACAGAAACAACAAAGACACAGACAATAACAAAGACAGAGGCACAGACAAACAGACCAAGTGTCACGGTGGCCCCCGCACCCCGGCGCCTGGCAGCAGCTTCCTCGCTGCTCGCTGGCCAGGCGCCGAATGATATTGCGCTCACTTCCGCACACGTGGGGACGCCGGGGGGCGGGGCCTGGCGGGCTGACGCGGACCCGCCGGGTTTAAAGCCCAGACTCTCAGAAAAGCCGGTGCCCTGACGTGGTAGTTACTTCCCGCAGAGCTCTTGTGTATTATTGCAAATTACTGACAATTCTGTGCATGACCCTTGGCATTGGCAAACTGACAATTCTGTGCATGACCCTTGGCATTGGCAAACTGACAATTCTGTGCATGACCCTTGGCATTGGCAAACTGACAATTCTGTGCATGACCCTTGGCATTGGCAAACTGACAATTCTGTGCATGACCCTTGGCATTGGCAAACTGACTATTCTGTGCATGACCCTTGGCATTGGCAAACGAACCACCCTGTGTATGATCCTTGGCATTGGCGAACGTACCATTCTGTGAATATATCCCTGGTTTTGTCTTTACTCTCCTATTCTGGTATTGAGGTTAGTCTGTGTGGCACCCCAAGCACACATCAGACCACCCCTTGTATTGTTAGGCTCTTGGGAGGAGTCAACTATTCTAGTTCTTGTGTATCATTCTGTGTCTGTCTAGTCGTGCCGACCACTCTAAGGATCGGAAGGGTAGAGAGTGTCCTGTGTCTAGGGACCACTAGCCAGATAGCAGAGGGATCCGTCACGTCTCTCTCTTGTATGTATTCTGTACTGCCATTCTAGTAGTCTGTCTAGTCGTGCCGACCACTCTAAGGATCGGAAGGTTAAAGAGAGACCTGCGTACAGGGACCACCACTATAGTATCAGGGGGATCCGTGACACCAAGATGAAAAGAAATAGACAAAAAAAAAGGCAGACACTGACAAAGACACTGATCGAAATGCAGAGGCACCGACAAAGACACAGACACTAAATAAGCAAACAGACCCTGGTAGAGACACTGAAATAGGCTAGTCCATGCGCAGAACCGATCCACCTGCTGCCTCTCTGATACCACTCACTACAGTGGGTGGTCTCAGAAAGGGACGTTGACACGCTCTCTGCGTGACGCTCTCTGCGTGCCGCTCTCTGCGTGCCGCCCTCTGCGTGCCGACGCCACTAGTGACTAATCAGGTGAGTGGCAGCCAGGAATTCAAAATTCCTGGCTGCTGGTGAAGCTGGGAGGGGTGGAGGAAGCTATTCCACTTCACCCTACTATTTCTCCAGATCGGTAGAGTGGGGGGGGGCACTCTACACATTGTGACAACTTTAAAACAATAAAGTGCTCAGGATGAGTAAAGTGTCCATTTTTAAAGTGAATTTAACAGCCTAAACTCTGACTAGGGGGCCTTGGTAGATAAGGCTTAAAAACGGCTCAGTGCTTTAATTAAGGTGTCTTATCGTAGCAAACTACTTCATAGCAGATATAGAATTGGTAACTGGTTTGAACTTCTGCAGAATAAAAAGAGAGCTCATGCTTGGACTAGAGTATATGACTTGACTATCCGTATTATCACTGCATAACTGCACTTTGACTATCCTGTGCTCATTATCCTTGACTAATGAGGCTGAACCTGACTCAGCAAACTCCTCCATTAATCACAGTCGGCCCAGGCTGCTCTTAGATCTACACAGGGAGTGTCTGGCTCTGGGTGCAACTGTCCGATAAATAGGCAGGTTTCCCTGTCAGACTGTATTAGGGCAGTCAGGCATGGTGAAAGGTTGAGGGCGCCAAATAACAGCTTACATATGTAAAAAAGGAAAGAGACAACATGCAATATGTTTATTTCACATTGCTCTATTCATAGGCTGTGTTTCATTGAGTTACAGTTGCAAATCAGGTTTATTGTCAAAATTTACAGACTTTCATCTGTTTGCAATGAACAAATCAAACACAGCATTTGTGTTGAGCTATTGGGCTATTTCAGTTGCTTTTATTTATTTATCCTTCCTGGTAAAATCCTTTGCAAATAAATAAATGCAACTGAAATAGCCCAATAGCTCAACACAAATGCTGCAAGTGGTTTCCCCAAACTCAACTGAAAATGCAACTTTTAATTAATTCTGCAGTCTCAAACGTATTCAATCCCCTGAATATAATCCCTCACAAAAGCACAAACATGCAAAACAAGTGTTGTCTCAAGCACAACTGATGCAACATTATAGTTTAGAGGTATGTTGCTGGGAGTTTTATTGCTTCTTGTATATATTGAGGAGCTCCTAAAAAGAGGAACATTAAGAAAAAAGAGAAACACAGGGATATGAGACCAAAATACAGTCATTTGGGAAGTAAGCACCCAGATACGCACTCGTACACATACAGCTGTATGCCCAGAGACACACTCATACCTACAGTACATCATAAAGACACATATATAGCTATTACACACCTATATAGTCACCAGACACAAACACTTAGGCTAGGGTCAGACGAACGCATTTTTCACGTGCGTTTAGCCGCACGAAATCACGGCCGTGCTAGCAGCAAATGACGTCCAATGCCGGGGAACATACGACGAACGGCCGCACGAAAGGTCGTCCGTGCAACGGAAGTAGCCAATGAATGCATTTTTTCGAGAACGTCAAACCGCTACTACTGACGTACAGAGTGCGCTGCGGCCGCATAGCGGCATGTTTGTGTGATTGGGAGACGTCAGACGCTGCACACGTCCGGCCAACATAACGTCCAGACGCAAAAGGGTTTTATTGATCCGTACAAAATCACGGACGAAAATGCGCATCGTATGACCGCTCTCGCGTATTCCGTGAAAAAATACGTCCATTCGTTCGAACGCACTTTTTCACGGACAACGTGAAAAATGCGTTCGTCTGACCCTAGCCTTAGACTTGGTCATACAGTATACACACTAAGGCTGGTGTCAGGAGCGCATTTTGTACGGACTGTGCGCCCGTGCAGTACGGATGCACTTTCTGACGGAAGACGCAGTAGTGGCCACACAGTCCGTTTTTTAGACGGATGTAGCAGGGAAAATAAAATATGAAAAACATTTTGTCCGTCAAAAATGCTGGCTGCTAAAATGCAGTCCATCTGACCTCGTTCATCACTCACACACAAAGCTATGCGGACGTTGCGGACGCAGCACACTCCGCACGCCTGTTCTATCGGTTTTACGTTCTTGCCTAACTTGCGTCCATTTGCCACATGCATTGTGCGCCCACAGTTCAGTGCTGACGCACTTCGTGTGCGGGGCTCCATTGGCGATTATTCTATGCTGCGACGGACATTATTATGTCTGCAAAAACGGACGTTCACACTGCGCTCGTCTGACACCAGCCTAAAGAGGTCTATAGATTGAGTGTATCTAGGAAATATGAAGTAAAGAAATGGGGAGAGCGCTTCAACTTAAGAGGATGCAGTGTATAAGTGAAGTGGTAAATATGGAATAATGCTCACAAGCAATGGTAGGTCCATTGAAGATTAGGCGTGGAATAAATCAAAGTCTTCAAAATAGGAGGACCTCAAAAAAAAAATACAGATAATGGTACAGTATTGCACAGAATATACTGCTATAGTAAGGTTGTAATATTCACTACTCACACTTTACGAGAGCTGCTAGCTCTCATATGAAGACCTCACAGGTGTTCAGGGCCAACTTGTTCGCCTCATACTCCCGCACTCACACCTCCAAAAAAGCACAGGAACATGGGTTGTATATAATCCAACAGGATTGTAAAGGATAAGCAAATATCCACTCACCAAATAGAATTGAATCTCCAGCAGAAATATTCCAGGGTAGCCGCATGTGTAAACCTCAGTATAAGAACAAAGGTAACATAAAGGCCAGATATGCTGGAAAAATATTTATTAAAACAAATTATAAAATATATAAGCGAACAGCCAAACGCTTCATCAGTGGCAAGGGACAAAAAGCATGTGGCACCCATAGTCCTTTCAGGGTTTATATAGCAAAAATAAAAAAATATCCAGAACAGCAAAGTGAAACCACATGGGAAGGAATCAGCAATCACCTCCGTTTTTGCATATCATGATGTCATCGGGAGGCTGCGAGTGAGGACAGTTGCTGCTTGTCATCCTCTTTCTCCAACCAAAAACATCATAAATCTGTCCATGGGGCAGCTCCTGTTTGCCCTTTCCTGGGATTAACACTTTCATTTTCACATCCTAGATTTTTATTTCCATTACCTATAGCTGGAATAGTCCTATGCATATACCAGGGCTTTCAGTGTATTGAAGAACTCAGCAGAATAAATAAGATAAGAGACAATACCATGTATTAAAGGGACACTCTAGGCAACATGACCACCTAAGCTTTTTTAGGTGGTCATGATGCCCAGAGTATGCTGCCCCCTGTCCCCCCTCCCTCCGCTCAGCGGTTCAGCAGAAAATGCTGAAAACAGCTGAGAGAGGCGGAAAAGTTTACAGTACTTCGTAACGCGAGAAACGCGCAGCGGAAAAGGAATTTTTTTTTAACCCCTTAGTGGTTGGGGTGTGAGTCCCGTACAGGTTATGTCCCAAGGAATGTATTTGTATGTGTGTATTGGTACCCGGGTACAATATTCAACTGGCCAGTGAATTATTTATGAGGTATCTTCGACTAGTCACGTTGGGGCCCTGTGGGTTTTGAAACAAACTGCAGCGTGCTTTAGATTTTCACAACGGCCTGGAAGGCCTCTCACCCATCCGCCAGATACTCTGTGCTCCCCTCAACCCAGGACGTCTCTCCGCTCGATTTTGACTGGGGTTCTCTGTGTCACCGGATACGCTGTCTTGCTTGTCTGTATCTGACACGATGTCCCACTCACCGCCTGCACTCCCTGTTAGATCGATCTGCGGTTCTCCTAACTCGGGGTCCAGCCGGAACCAGCTTCTTGTCCTCAGACCTCACAGCTTGGTATAGACAGATCTCTGCAGGGTCACTGTCCCGATCCCCCAGCACCAGCGAGGCAGCCCCTGCGCTCTGGCCTGGTCACGATCCTTAACCGCTCTGCCTGCTTCCTTCTCCTTTTAGCTCCCAGCTCACTCTGAGCATGCTTTCCACGAGGCTGCTGATGCCTTTCCTTTCCTACACACCCACTTCCTGTCCTCACGCAAAGCATCATGGAAAATGTAGTTCAGTGCCTTCTGTGTTTGTCCAGCATAATCTTACCATGGTCTCTGTCTCCCTCTGGTGGCCATTGCAAGTAAATGCAGCAGAACAGTCTTTTTTAAACACAGCGCTACATACGCAATCCATGTTCCTGTGCTTTTTTGGAGGTCTGAGTGCGGGAGTATGAGGCAAACAAGTTGGCCCTGAACACCTGTGAGGTTTACATATGAGAGCTAGCAGCTCTCGTGAAGTGTGAGTAGTGAATATTACAACCTTACTATAGCAGTATATTCTGTGCAATACTGTACCTTTATCTGTATTTTTTTTTTTAGGTCCTCCTATTTTGAAGACTTTGTTTGATTTAGTCCACGCCTAATCATCAAGGGACCTACCATTGCTTGTGAGCATTATTCCATATTTACCACTTCACTTATACACTGCATCCTTTTAAGTTGAAGCGCTGTCCCCATTTCTTTACTTCACATTTTGCAATTTGTTCTGGTGACGGGAGCACCACAGTGTGGGAATATAGCGAATCCTTAAAAGTGTATATCTAGCGCCAAGGAGTATAGCCATTTTTCCTTTGTATCTAGGAAATAACCTTGTCAAGTTAACTCTAGAGGTTAGATTCATAGAAGTTAACCCATTCCCTTCTTAGCCATTTCACCCCTAAGTGCTGAGATAGTTTTGACAATTTTTTTCTCATGACCTTTAACCCTTTCGCTGTTGAGCCATTTCACGCAGGTGTGCTGAGCTAATTTTTTTTGTATAATATCATTTTTTATTGGTATAAAACAATTACAATTCAATTACAGAATAATAAGTAACAAACAAATCCAGTAATGTTCAGTAATCATGTGGGAGATACAATCTCTAGAACGTTCTGTGTGGAGAACATAAAGGTCGTGTATTACTCATATATCTCAGCAAATGTTAAAGAAGGTAAACGAACCCAAAAAAAAGGCTTCTACAAACAATTATAAGGTATTCTAAAGAAAAAGAAAAGTAAAACAAAGCAAAAAAGAAACCATAAAGACAAGTACAAAAACAAAAATTGGGTCGCGAGTTCTAGAAGTTCACATTAGGGGTCTCGCTCATCTGTGAGTCCAGAATCG